>OX637867.1:28077335-28664835 GCA_951802705.1 Netelia virgata | reverse complement strand
CTCTATACATTTTCACAAATTTTGTATATATATATTTTTTTTTTCTTTTTTATTCAAGCTTTTCTCTATATTTTCTACATTTACTAAATTTTCTCGAACTGTCGAATAATTTGACGTGAAATATGGGTAAAAAAGTAAGCGTTAGTTTTAAAAATAGGATCAAATTTTCTTTGTTTTTCTGTATTTCGGTATAAAGAAGAATGAGAGAATAGCGCGAGGTAAGTTTCTATCTCGTCATTGGCTGGTTGAAAGCTGAGAATCCTAGGTATTAGTAGGGAGCAGGAGGGCAAGGGGTGAGGGATAGATGAGGGCGAGATCCGGAGTTGATCCTGTTCAACGAGAGCGAGAAAAGTCACGTTACGAGTCGAGTTTCCATCGCTAGGTCGGTGATGACCGAGGGCGAGCGAAAGAGGGAGAGATCGAGCGAGCGAGCGAGAGAGAGAGAGAGAGAGAGAGAGAGAGAGAGAGAGAGAGAGAGAGAGAGAAATGCCAGAAGTATTACGATGCCAGACGTGGTGGAAAACAAGTTGGTAACGAGTTCGGTAATTCGAAAACGACCACCTGCCGCGTTCGCCCGCGTTTTCTCCCACCCACAAAGACCCTCATCTCTCTCTCTCTCTCGTTATTTAATCTTTTATCCCGGTCTTCTCGCATTACCTTTCTTCCTACCGTGGTCATTGTCCGAGAATTTTTCCAACCCTGTCCCCAACTCCGATCCGCAAATCTCTCCCTGTCCACATTTGTAATTCGAACATATCGTGCAAACCCCTCTCGATTATTTCTCCAACAATATCTCGACTGATGTATCGACCAAATTCTCCCAGTTGAGCGATATTTTTGTATTTTATTTTAATCAAAAAGAAATATATATATTTTGTTATTTGACTCTTCGTAAACGAGATAAATTTACTTGTGATATTCGATGCAATATATAAAAAAAGAAAAAAAACACATATGGGAAAAAAGAAACGATACGGACGAGAGTAAAAGACCCTCTCCCATATTTCCAATATCAATAATACTAATGGGAATACATTCATATAGAGTTGGGGGAAGGGGGTGCGGAGATTAATAAATACGAGGAAAGGAAAAAATTTGGAAAAGCTCGTATCGCCGGCACCGTAAAATAATCAAACATGCATTCTTTTGAAGATTTTTTCTCGATCCTTTTTCTCTCCTTTTTTTCGTTTCCTCGTTCTTCTTCTTTCGTATAGATATATAAACGAGGCTCCGGTTCCTGTCGGCGCCCGTACGAGGAAAATTGTACGTTTTTGTTGTTACTTTCGCTCGAGCATTTACCCAAGGTTTATCTTCGAGGTTTTAATTTCGGAATTTTATTCTCTGTGTTTTTTCTACATTCGTTTTCGTTTTTTTCATTTAGCTTTTTCTAACTCTCACTCTCTCTCTCTCTCTCTCTCTCTCTCTACGCCCCTCTCCGTTCCTCCACGGCACACAAACGTAGTGTTCTTTAGGAAGCTTTATACCCCGCGAAAAGCATAATTACCCGCTAGGGACGGTGAGGGTTGAAGTAGAACGGGGCAAGGCAGGGCAGGGATAGGAGGGCGAACTGCATTGAATATTTCAGCTCAGTTGGCTACAGCAAAAATATAAAACGAAACCGCCTGGCTGCAACGAGGACGCCCTTTCGCAAGGGAAGGAAAGTCAGTCGAAAGGTGGAGGATGAACGCAGGGGTAGAGGGTGAAAAAACGACGCGAGGGTTGGAAAGGGGAAGTTCGGTCGTTCTCGGTTCGAGGCCTTCGGGCTATACGGCCAGGGATTAGGAGAAAAGTTATGTCAGGCATTTTGCGGGTAGCTTTGCATAAGTTCTCCCTTTCTCGTTTCCTCTCTCTCTCTCTCTCTCTCTCTCTCGCTCATTCTCTCTCTGTCCCTATCTCCGTTCTTCCTTCCTTCCTTCTTCCTCTCTTTGGTTATGCTCACGACGGAAACTCGGCGAGCGTAGGGAAAAGCTTGCGCCTAGAGGACACGCGGTCTATGTGCGATTATATTTATATATATATATATATATATATATATAGGGGCAGAGAGAGAGGGTGAGAAAGAGAGAGAGAGAGAGGGAGAGAGGAAAGCTTCGTCCACACAGCGCGTCAACTCTCTGTCCTCTAATACTTGGGTAACCCGGCGCCACCCTTGCGGCGGCTTAACACTGATTACTCGGACGCTAATTTGCAAATAAGAAGAGGCTCTCTCTGTACTCCACAGGGGATGGCCCTCACCCTCTACTCTCTCTCCCTCTCTCTCTCTCTCTCTCTCTCTCTCTCTCTCTCTCTCTCTCTCTCTCTCTCTCTCTCTCTCTCTCTCTCTCTCTCACTTTCTCTCTCTGTTTCGTGAGCTGGTTGGTCATCAAGAGTTCACATTTCTCGGGCTCTCTCGCTCTCGTTAGCACTATGCATTATCTAGTTTACCAGCGCGATATCACTACGACCATTATACCCTGACATTTTGCTACACGTATATTATATAGGGGCGAATGGATCGAGGTCACCAGGTTCAAGATATATAATCGTTTTTTTCTTGCTTTTAATCCAAAGTAAATTCGTAAATTGGTTATTTTTGAACTCTGTGATTATTGAGGAGAGGACTCTGTGAAATTAAGCATAATATTTATAAAATCGATGTGAGAAAGATTAAAAATGTGCAAATAAAAGGGATGAATTATGAAAGCTTGAAAATTGTTTCTTCGCGAGACCGCTGCGACTATTTCCATAATTTATGATAAATTATGTTCAGCAACGAGCAATTTTTGTCGTTAGTTTGAAAAGTATTTCTCGAAATATATCGTTGCAGTGACTTCGAGTTATTTTTGAATTTTAATCGCGTATCGATATTTGAAATAAACCTTGGAAATTTCTAATCGAATGTCGAATTAATGAGCTTATTGTAGGTATAAGGTTAATAAATAAACGTGATTAGTGTAATTTATTATTATTATTTATCTTTTTATGGGCTTGCAGAATGCAGCGTGGACAAGCAAACTGGTCGGACGAGGCAGGAAATTCAAACAGCATGAGCCGGCAGACAGGGGGTGGTGGAAGTAGTTCCGGGGTTGGAACGAGACAAACACCTACCACGTCGTCGAGAACGTGCACGCCCCAGAACGACGAGCAACCGCACACATGCAACGGTTTCAGGCTCGGTCTGTACGGCTGGAGAAAGAGGTGCCTGTACTCACTCGTGCTCGGACTGATGATCATGGTCATACTGAATCTGGCCCTAACCCTCTGGTTACTCAAAGTCATGGAGTTCAGTTCCGTAAGTTTTGAAAATATCGACACAAAAATTTCTTCAATTACGTCGATTAAATAAACGACAAAAATTGATCAATTTTATCTCGTAAAGATAATTAAAAAAATGTCATCCAAATGAATTCATTAACTAATTAATCAGCCGACCGATTAATTAATTAACGGATAATTAAATAAATTTTCATCGCCGCGTAAATAAATCTTAAAATCTCCGTTAGGATTTGCATTTTAGGCGTTTCCATTATCATTTCTCATTCGCACAGCTGCGATCAAACATCTCCCGGAGTCCATGATAAAAAAAACAATAAAAAAGAGAAGATGAGATTAGAAAAACAAAGTAAAAAACTTGCTCGATGAAATTAAAATGTAAAAAAGAAATAATAAAAAAAACACACAGAAAAGGATAAAAGATCGAGTGTAAGAATAACGCGAGGAAAGTGTACAGCTTTTGATTTTAAGGGTTGGAACTCGCGAGAGAGCGTCGGTCTCGTTCACGTATATATATATATATATAATATATAACGAGGAACGAGAGGGAAAGACCGGTAACTTTTCGACAGCTATTAAAGCCGACTTCTGTCTTGCGGCTTAAAATTAGTTTCGCCCGAGTTACCGCGCCGAATAATAGAACCTTCGCCGTCGCGGGCTCGCTTCTGTACAACGTTTCTCTCTCCACCATATATGTAATATATATATATATATATATATAGTTCTCTCAGAGAAAATGTATATATATATATGCTTGAGGAAAGAGAAGGAGCGTAGGAAGCTCGAAGGGAGCTCGGCAAGCGAGCTCTTCAAGCCCAAATGGGGTAAAGAGGGGATCGAAAGAGCAAGAGAGAGAGAGAGAGAGAGAGAAAGAAAGAGAGACCGTGAGTGAGGAGGAGTAGGAGAAGAGAGGGGAGCGAAGCACGGCGAGAGCGAACAAGGGGAAGAGAAAGAGCGATGCTTAATATAATTTCCAGTAATTGCCGAAGCCACGGCGTAATCCATCCACCTCGTTTCATCCAACGCGCTCCTATACAGTTTTGTATATCCTCAAAGAATATATAACACCTTATCTATCTATCTTTCAACCCCGTTTCCCTTCCCTCTCCTTCTCATCTCGCTCTCGGAGCTTTTTTCTCCCAGCCACGTGGTTCAGTGGGGTAATATGACAAGCTTAAATTTCCTCCGACACGTGGTAATTTTATTCAGCCTCCATCTTTTTCCCATGTCACGTGAGATGAAAAAGAAAACGTCGATCAATCTTTGACTTACCGCGAAGTGGTTAACGATTGAAAATTTGATATATTCGTAAGTCGAACGGTGATCTAATTTCGTTAATTAATGTTTCTGTACGCGAGTGACTATTTTGAAAATATATAAGTGCGCGAGTATTGGTCGATTCAGGATTTCGTAGATGTCACGAGGACGTTTATAACCTATCGATATCGAAAATTGGCGAATGACATTATGAAAATTGCATCGAATTTATGATAATGGCGAACAGTTTTTTTTTTGTTTAATTAATTTAGACGACGATAGAAATTCGCGTATCGCAAGATTTCGGGATGGAAAGGTTAACGCCGATAGGGAGGTCAAACGAAGGTTTTGAGGTCGCGAGGTCATTTCCGAATTTAGAAAGTCTCGATTTACGATTTCGTCACGCATGAAAAGCCGAGGTAGTCCGGACATTTTGTAGTAAGCCGAGAGGGTCGATGGAACGTGCCCTTTTATCCTACACTCTCGCACGTGATCGAACTAAATATTATCGATTATCGATCAAATTGAATCGACTTCGTACGAACGATTCTTTTTTTTCCCTTTCTTTTAATAATTTTTTATCCGTACCTTAATCGAAAATCGAGAAACAGATCGAGTTCACACTTTCCTGGCGTTTTTGCGAATCCTGCGTCGAGCGAGGCTAAATTCGAAAGAAATTGAGTATCAATCCGTGAGTGAGAAGTCGGTGGGGAGGAAAAAGAAGGAATGAAGAAAGGGAAAGAGCGACGAAATGCTCGCTATCTTCTCGGGAATATCCCATGGGAAATGTAAGCTCTCTCTCTCTCCCTCTCTCTTTCTTTCTCTACCTACTTATTTTTCTCTCCTGTATTTTTCTCCCTCCTTTAGCTCACGGTCCCAAACCGGCGCGCACCGTCCTCATCCAGTCTCCTTCAGATTTCCCAGAGCCTCGTTCTCTCGAATTTCCAGCCCTATAGATATATATATATATATATACAGACACCATGAATATACACGTAGATTATCTCGAAACAGCCGGTATTTCCCTAGGCCCGTAAACTCCGATCGCGTGAATAAATAATTTATCTTCTTCTTTTTTTTTCATTTTACAAAGAACGAAAATTTCCAAAAAAAAAAATAATCGTTCGTGATGTTACACGCAATATTTCATTCGCCTAATCGTGCGCGGAGGGTTACATCGTTAAACCACCGATATTATCTTTAATTCAAAAACCCAAAATCATTCACCCCGTATAATTTCCCTTGTCCTAAATACACCCTCGAAACCGCCCCCGAGGCAATTTCCGTCCATTTTCTCATCACGTATAGATATACATGTTCATATCGCAAGGAAAATCCTAGGCACTATGGGGCCACTCGATCGTAAAATCTCGTGGAAAATACGACTATGACTTTCAATACTCCCCCCCCCCCATAATACGTCCTAAAGTACGCTTTTCTAACCTTAAGCAGCACACCTTCGTCCCCGAATACTCCCAAACCGATAATGGGACATTATAAATTGACTTCGCTCTCTCGAAACTATAAAAAAATCATTATATTGCCCTAGACAGCTCAAGCACGAAGAATATCGTTTTCGACCTATTTCGTTCGGGGACGCATATTTTGGACAATACCCGATTTTTTATGGGATCGCGTATAACCGACATTAGAGAACTCGTTATGTATCGGTGTGACGAGAAGGAGAGACAGAGACTAACACTTCACGTGGATAACGCTAGATAAAGTAAGATGGTATAGTTTTGTGAGAGAGAGAGTTAGAAAGAGAGAGAGAGAGAGAGACAAAGAGAGCGAGAGAGAAGGAGAGGAGAAACAGAGTGTGAGAGGGTAGCATTATGCCGGACAGCATGGTATATTGGCAGTAAAGGCTTATGGGGATGCCTATAGCGAAGAGATAGAATGGATGATGGTGCGGCGAGGATGTATAAGTGTTCCTAGAGGTGTGAGAGTCTCTCCCGTGGAGGCCTGTGCCCTAATACCCTGGGCAACGCTACAGTCCGACCCCCATAACCCCCGTGTCTATACATCTACCTGGGTTATAGTTGGGCTCTTGACTATACGGCGCAACGACGACACGAGCCTGTATACCCACTGCATCGCAAACTCTCCAGCCTCCCTTCTCCACTCTCCTCTCTCTCTCTCTCTCTCTCTCTCTCTCTCTCTTTCGCTCGCCCCTGCTCTCTCCTCGTCGCTTCCCCCTTCGTAGTACTAAAGGATATCCATTATAACGTCGAGCCACCAAGTGCAAGTGCAATATAGCCGGTGAGCCGGTGCCATGAATTTTGAGTGTATAACGTGTATAAACGTATACGAGCGCTACCTACCCTTCCACCACAGCAGCCCTTTTCCCTTCTTGTTTCGTTACCTATATATATATATATATCTATCTATCTCTCTCTCTCTCTATATATATATATATATATATCTATATAGATATCCACATATGAATAATTATAAAATATACTCGTTTCTATCAAACCAGTATTTCAGGCTGCACAGGGCGCAGCTGAAAATATTACAGACTGAGAATGAATGGTAGATCGGACAATGAATTCGTAAATGTAAACAAAGAGCCGAAGCGTGACCGACTCGAGGCTATTCCCGATTTGTGAATTTTGTACGAGGGAAATGAAATATTAAAATCATCGATGGTAGACCGATTTCGAAAGGAAGTAAACAATATTCAATAGCGCTCGGGTAGTTTGATTTCAGTTTGTCCCAAGGTACCTCCGCTTTGGATCCGATTTCGTCATCACGAATCTTACGGGATATTGCGAGGGATGAGGTTAAGGGTTTCGTCGCGAGGATGGAAAATTTCATATCGAGAATAGGATTTTCAGTGATAAGATGAACAAAACAAAGTTCGTCGTCATAAATGAATCAATTCATTTATGACGACGACATTACATCGAGAAATGAAATTCATAATCGGATTTAATAAAATCAAAGTGACACCAATTCTGAAAAACATTTAGCGTTTCGTGTACGATCGATATAATTTTTAACTTCCAATTTGAATAAGTTACAACGTAAAATAGTCGTTGATAAAAGTAGGATAAACGTGGCGGTAATATTAATGCAATTATTCAATTTCTCCAGCGAGAGAGGACGAGATTGCATTCTATAAATGATCTATTCGACGCAAATAAATTTGATCACAATTTGGGTAGGTACGAGGATAAAACGATGGTTTCGAGTGGAAAATTTTCGGGGGAGGGGATGAAAACACGATTGGAATATGAACGCTGTTAGGAGATGTCGGATAAGACAATGGATGTGCAAGTCGTTGCGGAGAAATATTTAGAGTGAGAGTGGAATTGAAAGAGGAAGGAGAAAGAAAGAGAGAGAGAGAAAGAGAGAGAGAGAGAGAAGATAAAATAGAGACGAGGTGGAATATTATAGTAGCGATCGCGGAGACGCAAAAACGAAGCTACCCGTGACAATTCGGTGGGTATGCTTCGCCGGGTCTGACTGCATTAATGATGCCTTCGGGCTATATGCACCGACTCACCGCGAAAAAGACGAAGAGAGAGAGAGAGAGAGAGAGAGAGAGAGAGAGAGAGAGAGAAAGCGGGAGAGAAAGAGAGAAAGGGGGAAAAAGAGAAAAAGGAGAAAAAACGACAGAAAACACCCACCTAGCGTTTATGCAATTGCTTCCATTAGAAAATATGAAAAATATATTATTATAAATAAAGGTTGCTTTTCTGATCTACGTGGAAGAATGACTCGCGAGAAAACGCCGGCGTGCGGACGAAACGATTATTTTCTTCTTCATTTTCCACCTTATTGCCTATATTTTTTGTTTACTGTTTTTTTCCCTCATTTTTTTCTTCTCATTCTTCAAGGAGCTTTGCGAACGATGAGCTCGGCTGACGTAAGACGGACCTATACTACTTTCTCAGACCGACGGAGCTTTTCTATAATCCGTTTGGCGCTTGCGCCACGAATTTAAATCCGGTAAAGCTGAAAAGCGAGTTTGAAACGAGCGAAGTAGTTGAATTATTTAAATATTTGTTTTATTTTTCCGTCGACGATGCGATTGTTTATAATACCTACGAAAATAAAAGATAAGTGATAAAATTGAATCTAGGTCAGACTATTTCGGTCAAGTAGATTCGTGACTCGCGTCCTCGCGAAAAGTCAATCGGATTAAACAATTCGAGTATCGTGTATGGAACGCGACTCGAATGTAACAACGGAGTAATTATAGTATATGCGCACAACGAGAGGGTAGCGAGGAACACGAGAGACAACCGGTAACGATAATAGAGAGAGACGGAGAGACGTGGAAAGATCCTATTATAGAGAGTAGAATACGGACACTAATGTACCACACATAATTATTCTCGAGCGGACGGACTTCTCAGCTAACTTCCGTTGGCCGAGATAGATAGATAGAGTTCGAGACGGGCAGAGGGAGAGAGAGAGAGAGTAATCCGAGAGTCCCGTCGTCCCAGTGGTCACTCGCGCGAAACACCCGGAACATTAGGCCAACAGGTGCGAGAAGCGGTCGACAAGCTTCCCCCAATTGTCGGTTATACGAGAGATTCTAACATTACCGAGAAACTCGAGAAAATCAAAGCTCTTCCTGTGAAGAAGAAAACCCGTTAAGGGTTGCATCGAAACACGACGATAATTAATGGAATTAATGACTCGGATAGAGGGATGAAACAAGGGGATAAAATCGCAAACAAAACTAAAAAAAAAAAAAGGAAAACGACGAAGATCGTTAAAGATCGTACGTTCGTTAAGGGGGTTTTGAGACGTCGCGTTATTTTCCGTACAATTTCCGTCCAATCGACGAGACCTTGAGGTGTAGTTTTCTATAAACGGAATAATAAGGGCGAAACGGCAAACCGCGAGCATCGAGGCGATCGCCAATTTGCAAAAGGTCCGGTAAATACGGGACGCGCGAATACGATTCAGACTTTGGGACGAACAATTTTCCTGGCGAAACGCCCGCGAGCGACCGCTGCTCCAGGCATCTTCGTAAACGATCTTCTACTACCCCACTCCTGTTAGGGAGCGACCATAGGCATCGTACGCTCTTATTGTTAGTCCCATTATAATGTAAGCTCCTACAATGCATATCGATGATCATATCCGTGCCAAGTAAGGGCACTGTATATACTCCTGGTGTACTCGTGAGCTTTTACACAACCCTATAAACACACACACATATATATATATATATAGAAACGTATATATAAGAGGCGTGCGTGGTGTGGCAATTGCTTCCAATCGAGTGGCCAATCATCGGAAACCAATAAAGCGAGCGCGACTAAAGGACAACAACGAACCCTCTCGAATATAGCCCCCCGTCTCACCCTTATCATTTTTCATCCCTCTCCCTCGCTTTATGAACTAGTCGTGTTTTCTGGTTTAACGGAATTACGAAAAAAAAACAAAAACAAAAAAACGTCATAAGAACACGGATCGTGGCTCGACCAACGAACACAACGCCGTTCGCTATTTCTCCGAACGCTTTTTCCATTGTTTTCTTCGATGTTTCAAGCGAGAAATATTTTTTGGGAAAATAGAATTTTGGGAAATGAAAAATCGTTCGAACATTTCGCGATAATATTTTTTCCATGAGAAAATTTTCTTGAATAATTTGAATAATATTGAATGTAAAAAATGTGATCGATAATCATTTCGTTGATTTTTGTTGTTATCTTCGTTGCAAAACTAGGACGGTATTGGCTCGCTGAAAGTCGTTCCCGGTGGGGTGGAACTCAGGGGTCAAGCGGCTATTCTCGACGCGCTGATTGCCTCGAGCGTGAGTTCGCGACGAGGCAAAAATCTCGTTCTCGAATCGTGGAACAACTTTACCGCATCGGCGAGATCGCACGACGGTCGATTACTCGCGAGAATGACGCTCGGTAAGATTTTTGATTTTCTATTTTTTTCAAGATTTACGATGTAAAAAATTGAAAAAGAGAAATTTGAAAAAAAAAAAAAAAAAAAAAGAAAAAACATTTATCTCCCTCTTTTAAACGATATTTTTCTCTATTACAGGAGAAGATCGATTGGACTGCATTTCCAGGGGTTTCCGGATAACGGATCCCCGCGGTGGTGTACTTTTTTCCGCGGATCGAGAACAGGTCGTCGTCGGTGCGGAAATGCTCAGGGTCACCGGTGTGGGTGGGGCAGTTTTTCGCGGAAGCGTACAGACGCCCCTGGTACGAGCCGAGTCTGGACATCCTCTGAAGTAATTATCGATTCGATTATGAGATCAATTAAATTACAAAAAGAAAAAGAAAGTATCGAACCTTCGTCGATGTGAAAACGAAGGATAAATTTGTTCGTGGGTGGAAACAAAATTCTGTTAAAATTCTCTCGTCTAGTCAAAGTCTTCCGTGGATATAACTTTTTGTTTCTCCCTCTACAAAAGTCAAATGCAACGAAAATAGATGATGAATATGTCTCTACATCGGCTCGTGGGAATAAAAATTCTCGTAACGTTCAGAAACAGAAGAATTCGGATTCACGGAAAATCGCTCAACCTGTAATGTCGGAAAAACCAGCAGATGGGGTTTCCATCCCTCTCTCTCTCTCTCTCTCTCTCTCCCCTCTGATTCATACGACAAGGAAAATAGATAGACAGAGAGAATAAAAGAAGTTTGCTCGCGCATCTTTCGTTTTTCTCCCGCATCCCCATAATCTTTTACAGCTGTTACGCGTTCGATCTACACACCGAGTATTTGTACATATAACGCGTTACCTTTTTTTTGGCAGAAATAGCCGTAGGAGCCAACTATCGTGTATTAAAGTACCTCTCTTTTCGACACCGACATGGTCTTTCGCGAGAAGCCACCAAAAGTCGCTAGGGAAAAAAAAGAGAGAGAGCGAGAGAGAGATGGAGGGGGTTGAAAGCGACAGGGGTGAGAGAAAAGCCAGTAGCACTACTGCAACCGCGCGGTTATTGATAGCGCGGAGCAATTTACAGACGGATTTACGATTACAATAAAACTTTGCTCGGGCGGAAAATTATATTCATAGGATTGGATTTGCGCCAGATATGAAATACCGGTTCGCTATATCGAAAGTCGGATGTAGGGTGAGGGGGGGATGTAGGAGTTTCGATAGAGAGGCGAGGAGGGGGTCGAAAGTCTATCTCTGCCTCTTTCTACCACCGGTAGGAATAAAGACGTATATATATATATATTATAGTTCATACCGAGAATAAGATGAAGAGAGAGAGAGAGAGAGAGAGAGAGAGAGAGAGAGAGAGAGAGAGAGAGACTCACCGGGAGATACTAAAAGTGCATTCGAGCCAAGCCAGCAAAGAGTCTCTTCTTTCCTACGGCGCGAACTCTCGACTACGCCAGCCGGTGCTCTCACCCCTTCCTCACCGCTCTCCGCTCTCTTCCGATATCAACCACCCCACCTCTCGACCCCCTCCACAACTCCTAGTCCACCATCTCACTCCGCGCGACCTCTCTACCCGATACAAAACGTTTTCTTCACGTTATACGATCTCTGCCCTACTCGATCTTCTATCGACTTATACACCGCGCGCCCATTTCTTCCCCCCTCATTCTTAACCTTACGTATCAGCTTTCGCATTCATGTAGATAAGGTGTGCATTATGTATATAAATATATGTATGTAACGAAAAAAAAGAAAGAAAAAAAAGAAATTGAGGTGAAAATACCGAGCACAGCTAGGTGAGCAGAGTACGTTGTCCTTCTTACCCAACGAGAGAATCTATTATTGCGACACTTTTTTTTCAACCCTCATCCCCCTCGACGTTAGCCCCCCCCCCCTGCCTCTCGTGTCCCTCGAACGGATTTTCTTCTCGTACTATGGAATATCTCTCGTGCTTCCTATCGCTCTCTCTCTCTCTCTCTCTCTCTCTCTCTCGCTCTCTCTCTCTCTCTCTCTCTCTCCTCATATACACACTCGGGTCAAAGAGCAAGGGATGAAGCCGCTACGCGATATCCGGTTTCTTCGGTGCACTCTGCCGCGTCTCGCGCTCTCACCCCTTTCCCCTCCTTCTTCGGAAACCTTCTTTTTATGCTTTTTACTTTCTCGCTCTCATTCGAACGACTCTCGGATTTCTTTCCAGTCGAAAGAGGATTCTCGCGGGACACCTCGGGACCAAAGGGCGAGAGGGGAGGGGCGGACGGGGGAGGAGGGCGAGACTCGAATCTCCGCCACGTCGGATTTCTCTTTGATATTCGCTACATTCCAGCCATTGTCGAACGACTCTGTGATTTTACGCGCAAAGAGAGATGATCCGATCGTGTTTTAGAAAGCTCGAGATTGTTTTTAATTAACCGTCGGAACGAACACTTCCAGCGCGAGACGAGACTGATTTTTCACAAAGTTTCGATAATAAAAAAGTTACGATTAAAAATCGATGTTTATTTTGTAAAATATGTTGATTTATTTTAAAAGCTAAAAAAACCATAACCATATTATATTTATTTGAAGAAAAAGTTTGGTTATTTTCTTAGCGAAGTTAGATCGTCGTTCGTTGAGTGAACGAAGAAATATTTGAATAAATATATTTCGTGACGAAAGAGGAATTAATTAAATGGGGATTTACTTCGTTGTAATGTCGACAGATTAGAATCGGCGACGAGATCACTGGAAATCAAAGCGCCGGAACGAGTGGTGATAGAATCGAGAGCCGGTGAAATATCGGCTACGTCTCTCGCGGACTTGACGTTACAGAGTATCGAGGGAGCGATACGTTTCGATTCGAAATCGATCTTTCTCGAGGGTTTGAAAAGCGCGACGCCTTTACCACCACGTCACGTCACGAGGGAGCAACAACAGCAGCAGCAGCAGCAGCAGAAGCAGCAACAGCAGCAGCAACAACAGCAGCAACAACAGACGCAACGCAACGGAAGATCTTCGAGTTCCGGCCAGAGAGAGTCGACTATCTATCAGCTGTGTGCCTGCGCTAATGGAAAATTGTTCCTCGCGAAGCCCGAAGGAATATGCCAAGCGGACAAGACCATCTGCTAATAACGTCGATCGAAAACGAACGATTTCGAGAGAACGTGATGAAAGAAGGAAAACGAGAAAAAAAGAAACACAGTTAAACAAACGAACGAACAAACTCATTTATGTTTATCCTCTTACTCGCGAAAGCGAACGAACTAAAGCCAACCTCTGCGATTTTTAATTGTTTGAAAAGAAAAACAAAAAGCGCGAAACAAACGAATTAAAAGAAAATAAAAAAATTTAATTCCGATGGGGATTTTTCGTTTGCGTAACGAGAATCTGCGCGACTGTGTGATTTATTTGCCTAAAAATTTAAATAAATAAGAGAGAGAGAGAGAGAGGACGAACGAAACCCCAATTGTACGACTTAACTATGAAATGTAATCATAGATGAAGCGTAAGCAATCGTGTGCAATGTGTCTTCGAGTATGAGAAATGGATGATGAATAAGAAAAAGAAAAAGAAGAGATTAATAAAGCTAGAGAATCTTCGGTACCGTGTACCCACGAAAAAGCGTAGGAATGGCGCTGATGCTAACCCCCGCGATGTATATCTTGTATATCAATAAAAACATGCAATTATCGTTGATTCCGACTCGTCCGAGTTCACGTTCGCAAACCCATTCTTTTCAACAGGTACGAAAGATTCGAGCGTCGTGGAGTCTCTCGATGGAAATCGAACCAACGCGATTGGAGACAAAGTTTTGAGAAAACTTTAAATGGTGAGTTGACTAAGGGTTAATCGTCGAGGACGTTCGAAATAACATTCACGATGATGAACAAAAATTCGTGACAAAAATTTATGACGACGTATTAATTTTTATAAATTCTTGATAAAAGCTTGAAAAAATAATGTTTCAAAATCGAAAATTTTTTACAAAGAACACCAAAGTTTCGAGAGACGATAGTCAAGGACATTCGAAATAACATTCACGACGATGAATACTCGTGACGAAAATTATAACGATGTATTAATTTTTATATATTCTTGACAAAAGGTTAAAAAAAATGTTTTTCATAATCACGGTGGAGAAAATTTTACAAAGATCACGAATCTTTCCAGAGTTGGTTGACTAAGGTATGATAGTCAAGGACGTTCGAAATAACATTCACGACGATGAACATCGTCACAAAAATGCTAACGACGTATTAACTTCTATAAATTCTCGATAAAAGCTTGAAAAGATAATTTCTCAAGTTTGTGATAGTTTTACAATAATCACTGTTGATCGTGTCAACTCGCACGCTTCCCACCCCCCGAGCTCCCTCTAGTTTCCGCTTTATCCACTTCCATTAATACTCGTACATTTTCCCAGTAAGGGTAGAGCAAGGATTTGGAAACTTAACCAACTCGAGTGTTGGACTCTTCCCATTATTAGTACTCGCCCTCTGAGAGAGAGAAAAAGAGATAGAGAGAGAGAGAGAGAGAGGCTGTTCTAGTCTTGTGGGACCTCTGGCGAGTCAACTGAAGCAAAAGCTGAGAGTCGTACGAAGGAAGAGGCGCGTTACAAGAATTCTCCAGAGTGCGAGACGTGGGCAAAACGGGGAGGGGGGGAGGGTCGTTCTTGAAGGAGCGACAGGTGAAGGGAGTCTGCTTCAATGTTTCCACGAGCACTTCGTGTCTCGGTGAGAGAAGGAGAGAGTGAAACAGGAAACGAGACGACGAGAGAGAAAAGGGAGAAGAAATGTGTTCGGTGCACACACATGCACACAGACGCACACAGAGAGAGAGAGAGAGAGAGAGAGAGAGAGAGAGAGAAGTGTTCGCTCGGCGAAAAGTTGAATACCCTGGGCCTCTTCCGCACCCTCCATCTCCCACCATTGCCACTCTCCCTCTCACGGTATACATCAAGTCAGCCCGACAGTTCGCAGCAGACCAATCTCGCCTAGTAGCCGCTTAAGGAGCTCTGACGGGGGAGGTAATTTTCTCGGAATTCGAGATTAAAATTGCATTCTGGGCTGGATACGCGAGGTGCCGCGTGAAAGATGGCGGAAAGGAGATTGGGGAAGAGGACAGAACGAGAGGAAACAACGTAAAGTACTCGAGTTATGTACGTGGAACGTTGTTAGCCGAGAAAAGTGAGAGCAGGGGTGGGGCAAAAAAACGCGGGAACAAACGCGAGGGGACCCGAGGCTGTTTTAAAAGTAGGTGGAAAGATGCTTCTCCTTTCGTTGTGGAACGGGGCAACGATACATTTTTTTAAAGCAATAAGCGACGCTGATACGAAATTGGATCTGTTCGAGAAATTGGTAAGAAAAACACAAATTTTCGTTTTTTTTTTAAATTGAGTATTACGTGTTAGTAGTAAAGGGGTCGATAGTCGACTGCGGAGCAGGTAAATAGCATCGATGGTCGATGGCGTGACGCGAGACGACACGACGCGACTGACGAGCCGGAATGAGCTAAACGCCCAAGCTGTTGCGGCTCGCTCGTTCCACTTTCTCTCTCTCTCTCTCTCTCTCTCTCTCTGTGTCTGTCTGTCTGTCTCGCACTCTAATAGCATTGCTCGCACCTTCCGTCGAGCGTGAAATTATTGCGTGAGAGTTTATACCACTGTAACGCGGCGAAGCTTTAAATACAAATTAGCAAAAGTCAAAAAAAAAAAAAAGTAGCGAGAGAGAGGATGAGGTTTTCGCAGATTCGTAAACAAGCCCAATTTTGCCCACACTCTTCATTTGAATGGTTACAGGTAAAAATTGAAATTTCACATTTTCATACTTTTTTCAATAATTGCGAAAATCTCGCAAAAGTTAATCCCACGTTATATTTTAATTGTCCTTGCTCAGGACGAAATTGAAATTGAAAAATTGAAAAAAATTAAAATCGAAAAAAACCCAAAATTTCAATTTTTTTTTTCATTTTTTCGGGTAAGTCGAGGGCCAGGCAAGACAGGGTGGTGGGCAAGGCGGGGTATTCGGCTAATCGCGTCGTTAAAATCAACCGATCAAGTTAATTGCGGTGCCTAATTACTCATCGTCATGACAGTGACCAGCTGTGCGAGTGTTGACATAATCGCCAGTCAATTGTTTTTATTATTGGAAAAAGCGTGAATGCGTCGTTTCGTTACACATTTCTTCAAATACGTTTGTTAGAACAAAATCATTAAAAACTGTGAGTTTTCTGTGGCACTTAGGGGAATGTTATAGACAGAAGATTGGAGTAGCAGGTAAACACTTGTTTTTTAATAATATAATCCCTGTAAAATATATATTTGATTTTTAATGTAAAAATTCATCAGCGGGCAAGATGGGGTATGCATTTTTCCCGATACAGGGCTTATAATTATTTATGTTATATATTATTTTTTAGGATGGTATATAATTATTAAATCTAAAGCAAAGAAAGCTACTAGACAGTCGTCATCTAAAAAGGTGGATATTGGTAAAACAGAAAATACTCCATGTTTTTATTCCTCAGGGCGATACTTGAACTCCGATGAAGGTTGAATCGTGTGTTCTTCATCTTTTCATTGGGCCCATTGTAACTACTCAAGTATTGATGACAAGGATGAGGAAGCAACTTATATTTGTGTCTTTTGTCGTTATTTCTTATAAATTGTTATTTTATGACGAGTGCAATAATTAGACATTCCTAATTCCATGTGACTATTCAAGATGGATAACAAATTATTAACGAAATAAGATTAAATACGATTTAAAAACCACGAAATCCTATGAATTATTGAGGCTTGAACCTCAGCTACCCTGTCTTTCCCGGCCTTCCCCTATTAATGGCGAAGTAACCGCAAAAACGCCCGTGACGTCCGTCCAACTTAACCCCGACTACAAAAAACACAACAAAATTTCGTTACATTAAAGTATCGATGAAAATTTTCACGAACAATGTCGAAGAAAATTTCTATTCAACCGAATTGAGACGGAGAAAAGCGAACGAGAGGGGTAACGGGTCCGAATATACGAGACGTCTAAGATGAGACACCGGTGAACAAAATTATTGGTATAAGAAGAGAAGCTGGTCGTGTCTGGAAAGAGTTTCGGTCTCGTGTGTGCGAGGGCCCTAAAACTGTATGGTAGTGGGGGAATGTAACGACACTATAGGGCGTCTAAATTCCAGGAACGACCGGATGCAATTTAATGCAGCGTCGTCCTCGTCGTCGTCGTCGTCGCGCTATCATCAGCTCTCGCTGATGCAATATCTTTCGAGTTTCTCCACGTAAACCCCCCACGTCTAGTTAGTGCGGAACGAGCTGTTGATAAATCCTACCCTTCCTAGCGATCCCGCGCGAGTTTCTCCCCCCCCCCTCCCCCCGCTATGCCCCTTCGCCTAGCCAAACCTCTTCTATCTACCTCACTCTCACTTCTGTATAACTCTTTCTCTCTTTTCATCCCCCTCTCTCTCTCTCTCTCTTTCTCTCTCTCTCTCTCTCTCTCTGTCTCTCTCTCTCTCTCTCTATAACGTCTTCCCACGTCGTCTCATCTCGTCTCTCCCTCTCACTCCCTCGCGCCACTCGTCGCTATAACCACACGCTTCACTTTATACATCGTCCTCCATACTCACTCGTGGTATGTGGAGGCCATTTCTCCGGTACGGAATTACATGCCCAAATTGTAATTTTGTCGGGACCAACGGGGCGTACCTCTCTCTTCTCACCATCGTAGCCTTAGACGGAGATGCCACGCATTATTTCCCCACCGCGTGTATCTCTTTCTCTCTCTCTCTCTATCTCTGTTTCGATCGCTCTCTCATCTCTCTCTTTCTCACTCTTGGAGAAAACGAGGCAACTTGCGCTCACAAGGAGATAAAGACAGAGAGAGGGAGAGAGAGAGAGAACGACGTTCGACGCTATCTCGCGGACCAACGACGTCGTTTCTTTCCCAACCGTTTTGTTATATACATATATGTGTATGTGACATTTCCCATACAGAGCCCTCCTCTTCTCTCTCTCTCTCTCTCTCTACACCCTCTCAGTTTTATCCATCACGGGACAATTTCCGCTGCGAAACCAACACGAACCTCAAGACAAACGAGCTTGCCCACATTCGCTTGTAACTAAACTTTGAACAATCCCGGCTTTAATTGACACGAGGTTTCTCACGAAATGAAAGTTTTTCGAACGAACTACGATCGCGTCCCAGAAATTCTCTCGAATTTAATTTAATCCACGATTGTACACACAAAATTCGGGAATAAGGAACAAAGTCTTCGTTCACGAATAATTTTTGTCGCAATAAAATAAATGTTATTTAAATCGAACGTATTCGCACGGTAGAAAAGCTTCGCAATCTCGCGTTTGGTCCGGGAAACCCTTGGGACGAGCAAAACAAAACTTTGCAACATACAACATATATATATATATACACATGTATACAAGAAGATAAAGAGACACGTTTTCCTACTGTTGCGCATTCGAGTAATTTCGTTGATCCCCCGGCTCTAGTTCACAGAGAACGAGAGAGAAAGACGAGAGGAGAAAGAGAGAGAAAGAACGGAAGAGAGAGAGAGAGAGAGAGTAGAAAGGTTGAATTCAAGCGAATATGTGGCGCATGCGCGCATGCTCATTTCTCCGGTTTCCTCGCGAAAACGGAATTTGAAACAGTTTCGCAATTCTCTTAATCTTTCTAATGGAGGCACTCGCAGTCGCACTCGCACACGCGCCGTGGCTCGATTGCACGTGGTTTAAGGTTCTAATCAATGTTTGATACGGCTGCGGTTATTACTCGGAGCAGAAACGCGCACTCTGACCTCTCTCTCTCTCTCTCTCTCTCTCTCTTTCTCTCCCACTCTTTCTCTCTCTCCCTCGCTCTTTCTGGGCGAAACAGCGCACGGCTGGTGTGCTCGTGCTCTCGCATCACTCTCGTCACAACCCCTTAACCCCTTTCTCTCTCTCTCTCTCTCTCTCCCCCCTCTCTCCCTCACCCCTCTCCTGAAACCATGCCATTATCTCGACCGGGCTATTACACAGCCGCTGCCACCTTTTGGTTCGCGTATTATGTTCACGAATCACGCGAGACTACCGAGCATTCGCGACTGCATATACACGACGATATAGTTATACACGTATATATAAACACACACATACATATATATACGCACAGGGGCTGCACTCCTGTCTCGCATTCGACCGCGGGAATAAACGCTATAAAAAAAAGGAATAAAAGAAATAAAGCGCAACACTTGACGTGAACATAAGTCTAGCACGTCCGACGGAATAACGCCCGAATTATTTCCCTCCTACTATTCTGCTTTTTCTCCCTGGCACTGTTCATGAACCACGAGGAATATCCGGGAACGTTATTAGAAACATTTTTACCGTCGAAAGATCGAGCAACGAAAATATTGCCTCGATAATGCGATACAAAAAAATCGCGTATCTATTTCCTCGCCGCGCGACATGAAAAAATTGATCGTTGCTACGACCCGACGAAGGATTGTTCGACTCTCGTTAAATTAAACAAAAAAAAAAAAAAGAAAAGAAAATGAAGAAAAAGAAGGAAAAAAACCAGAAAAACCGCGCACTTCCACGAATTTACGATCGTCCTTTGCGCTCTTCCCCCTCGCGATGAATATAAAAACGAAACGATAGGACCCTCGAGAGCGAGCAACCCTCCTCGTCGACTCGAAGAGCTCTCTTATTCGCAAAAGACATTGCTATAGATTTTTTATGGCTACGGCAGATAGCGCATTTGCGGAACTGTGGACTGCGATGGCAAAGGAAACAAAAGTGTGAGTGGGAGAGAGCGCGAGCGAGAATAAGAGCGAGAGTGTGACTGAGAGAGAGAGCGAGAGAAGTAGAGTGCCCCGAGGACGAGGAATCTTCGTGAAAACGCACGTGCCGAGGATTCAACCGGCGGAGTTAGTAGGACCTGAGTCGTTGGAGAGTTCGTGCAAAAAGCATCACCGCAAGCAGGCCGCATTCTCCCAATCTTCGCTTCGCACTATCGTCGTCTCGCTCGCACCCCGTGCTTTTCAACCAACGTCACGAAAAATGCATGGTGAGAGGATACCAGAGAAACAAAGAGAGAGTGTGTGAGAGAGAGAGAGAGAGAGAGAGAGAAATGACGATAAAGGAGAGAGGCTTTGGCTAATGGCCCGGATCACACACCGCAGATCGCGGAACGCCAACGACCGGATACGCAAAAATATATATATATATATGTGTATGCATGAGCGTACTTTGGGGGTTGCAGTCGCGAAAGGTGGCAGAGCTTCTCGAGCAGGTCCTACCCTTTCTCTCCCTCTCTCTCTCGCTCTCTCTCTCCCTCTCTCTCTCTCTCTTTCACTCTTTCGTCGCCACTGTTACCCCTCGTCCACACGCCACTTTCGACGAATTTGAATAATCATTATATGCACCGGCGTTCCCGGCAAACGAATTCGTTATTAGAGGTCGCCGTATATACCAACGACGGTCTCGCTCTTTTCCCTCGCACGTTCTCGGCGTGATCGCGCCAGACGCCCCGAGCTTTCTCGCCGAATCCTAAATATTCGTTTCTCACTCCCCACCCCCTTCGCACACCCCTACAACTCGCCGCAATTTTTCCATCGGACTTCGTACTCTTTCTTTCCTTTACTTCCTGAATTCACATTAACGCGAATCATACGTCTCCGTCGTCGGTCGAAGGAGCAAAAAAAACGAAAAAAACAAACAAACGTTTCTGTCATTTTAATTTAAATTTTGTGTTTTTTTTTCTTTTTTTTCGCGGAGCTGTTGTCTACCCCGCATGGTCTGAAAACTCTGGTCGAACGGACGAACGATGGGGGACGAACGTCTCGGGACCATCGTCGGACCACTCTTCGGTACGTGAGCACGCGTTAATCGTGAATTTTACATAAAAACGAGACGTAAGAAGGATTTTTTTTTGTTTTTAGTATAAGGCGAATATTTTTTTTACTACGATGGAAATCGAGCAATTAGTACCGTCGAAGAGATCCGCTCGATCGCGATAGTTTGTTCACGACACGAGCGACTCGTGGATACGATCGTAAGATAAAGTACTAAATTTCAAGCATACGAAAAATCTCCTTCGAGCGGATTGTTCCCGACTCTCTGGAGGGAGACAGAGGGAGGGAGAGAGAGAAAAACGAGAAAGACGTTAGCCGGGAGAGAGAGCCAAAAGAATGAGCCACTTGTTTTGAGATGTTTGCCACGCTCGCAGATTTGAAGGATCTTAGTCTCTCCGACTGGTGAATATATACAGCATTATAAACGGGCATGTGCAGAGGAGAGTAGATTTGAAGCGAGGAGGCTGCTGCTACTAGACGTACTATAGGTACTATTTTCAAGGATGGCTAGTTCACCCTCTCGTCTACCCCACCGCACCCCTTCGCGAAAGACCTAAGAAGCTTATAATGATAACCACGGCTTCTTCAACGTTCGTAAAAGAACGAGTAAAACAGGGAGAGCGCGAGAGAGACAGACGGAAACAAAGAGAGAGAGAGAGAGAGAGAGAGAAAAGAGTAAAATCTACAACCTCGAATTCCCCAAATTCTCCTCTTCCCCGTACGGAAAATGAGCGCAGAGAGTTTTGCCACGCGGTAGAGAGACAAGGGATGTAAAAAAAGAAAGTTAAAGCTCTTTCTTTCATACACCTATATATATATATATATATATATATATAGGACGCAATATGTAGAATATTCTCATGGAACCCCCGCTATACTTTCCTACCCTTCTGCCAACGCCGCTCTTATTATTATTATATTATGATTATCATCGTTATTATTATCATTATTTTTTTATGATTGTTATTATTGTTGTTATTATTATTATTATTATTATTATTATTATTATTATTATCATATCACAGATTTTTCCTTCCCCTTGGATTCCTTTCGCCGTTTTGCCTCCTTGTTATCTCATCGCCCTCGCGTGCCCCTACCCGTGGCAATACAGCTTCCTCATCACGTATTAATTAATAATTGCGAAATTACGGAGGGAAGGGGATAAAACGAGACCCTTGTGGTTTTACCACCGGAGCGTTCTTGGTCTATGCTCTCGAGAAGCCCGAACGATTCCTCCACCTTTTTCTCCTCCCCTTTCGCTCTTCCTCTTCCTCTTCCTCTCTCCATCTCTCTCTCTATCTCCCTTCCTCACTTATTTCCTTCGTAGAACTTAAAATGATCTCTATGAAATCCAAATTGGCCGGAAACTCAAAACCCCCTCGCCCTCTCCCATCGCTCGGTCTCTCTCACCCGTCCTCTCTCTCTCTCTCTCTCTCTCTCTCTCTCTCTCTCTCTCTCTCTTTTTGTCTCGACTCAAAGGAGATACCACGAGAGATTACAGTTCCGGGGATAATAATGTAGAAGAGAAATACAGAGTGAAAATGATTTACTCACGGTTTCCTACATACACAATAGCCACTTGAGCTCTAAACCTAAGAGAGAAGGAGAGAGGATGAAATTCTAACAAGTACACATAGTTACGCACCCCCTAACACACACTAATTCACAATATCCACGTGACATTGGTCAATTATCGTTATTGAAATATCTCCTAATTGGCGTTTAAAAAAAACACAAAGAAAGTTAAAAAATACTGTAAAATACTGTATTAGGTATAAGTAGTAAAAAGAAATGCATTGTTTTGCATGAAATTGAAGGCTTCATTTAGCATAGTTAGATGAACTGTCCGAGTTGTTTATTTTAGTACGAAATTTTATCATTCTCACGCCATCTAGCGTAATCCGATCGCACTTATACAACGCTATAGACACAGATTACTAAAGCCATCTATTGCAAAAATAATGAATTTCTTTTTACTACACCTAATATTTCTTTCGCGATTAATCGTAGGTACGTAATCGGGTACGTTTCTAAAACGTGAGCAAATTGCATTTCCATAACAGTTTTCATCCCTCGTCATCATCATAGACATTCTCGACCAGGAGATTCTCTATACGCAAAACCTGTAACCCCCCCCCCATCCACCCACCAGCCACCCCCTACTTGCAACCCCTACGTCTCTTTCTCTCTCCATTCTCTCGTTTACATTCCTACTATGGTCGTTGATGGGTAAAAGCAAGCGGGGTTTATAACGGGGCTTGAAAGAGACGATGATAAGTCAACGGGGTTGGCGTATATTTGGGTGGATAGAATTTAATAACGACGACGAGATAGAGAGAAAGAGAGAGAGAGAAAGAGAGAGAGAGAGAGAGAGACTCGCGCGGACGAGAACGACGGCACGACGCACCTTACAAAATGGAGTGAAACAGGGGGGGGGGGGGGGGGGGGGGGGGGGGTAGTGGCGCGAAGAGGGGCTTGGGGGGTTGAGAAGAGAGGGTCGCATGGATGTAATCTTGCCTCGACCTCTACTCGTACGTCGAGAAGAACGAGACGGGGGAAGGGAGAAGGGACATGGGCGCATTCCGGGGAGTAACAAACGTTCAATTTTCCTTCCCCCCCCCCCTTCCCCCCTCCTCACCTCATCTCGTCAGCCTAGCCCGAAGAGAGTCTAGCGCCCGAACAAGGGTAAAAGCTCTAAAGGTAACAGAGAGAAAGAGAGAGAGAGAACAAGAGAAAGTGAGATAGAACATTTTCATCCCCTATCATCTCTCTCTCTTTATCTCTCTCTCTCTCTCTCTCTCTCTCTCCCTCTCTCTCCCTCTCTCTCCCTCTCTCTTTCTCTCTCTCTCTCTCTCTCTCGTTCTATACAAGGGGACTTTGGTCCGCGGTACTTCGCGAAAGCTTTCCCCTCTCTAGCTCGCGCGCGCGCGCGCGCGTCTACCGCAGCGCCATCGGCTCCCAACCCCCTTGTAAAACGACGGTAAGGGTAAACGGGTGAAGCGCGGGAGGGAGGGGAGGGGGGGGATACGATATCTACAGCATTCTAATTTTATTGCCCGAGCAAGACGCGCCGCCGCCGCTGCCGCCGCCGCGACGTTGTGCGCCATCGGCCCGGAGACTTCGTCGAATTTATGGCCAATTTTTCTTATTAATTTTCATAAGTTCGACATGTGAGCCGACGCGCGGGGAACACCGAGGAATCGCTCTTCCCTTACCGGCGACAAAGCGAAACCGCGTTCCCCCGTTTCCTCGTACCTTTTACCCCCTTATCTCTCGCCCCACTCCAACTCCCACTATCGCCATGCCTCCACCCCCTTACCACACTCTCCCATCTTTCAGTCGAGCCCGCGATATGCCACGAGCGAATAAGGATAAAGCAAGTTAAACGCGTTACTCGAGCGTTTTCATCCTCCTCTTCTCGCGCCTCTCCTCGTCCCGTAACTCACTCTCTCTCTCTCTCTCTCTCTTTCTCTCTCTCTCTCTCTCTCTCTCGCCCTCTCCATCTTTCGCCGTTATTAAAAGACTTGGGGTTCGCGCATCGTGCCTTCGTTCTATGTTACGTATAAAAATTCTTGTAACGGGGGGAGGGGTGGGGAGGGGGTGAAAGATCGGACCGATGTGACGTAAACTACCCTTACTCTTGAAATTTATTTATTTTTTTTTTCACAAAGTTGCTAGATTTTATTATTTTGTTTCATTCGTTAAAACCGTTCGTACATCACGTCATACATGTGGTGCACGATGGATTATTTGATGTGTTCGAGACAGATTTATGGCGGGTGGTCCTAAGATAACCCCTTTCCCCTAGGTATATACTTTATACACGTAGTTATATAGGGGAAGGGACGGCAAGATGGAAATAGCGGGCGAGATGAAACATGTCTATAACTTCGATCCACGTGGCATCACACTCAAGTCAAATTTTTACGAAAACTTTGGTTTTTTAAGTAATATTTTTTGCACAAGGTAAGTAATATTGCTATTTCTTTTTATTACACTAAATTCCTCCTAAGAATAGATTGTACGAATCAATAGGAAAAGAAAATCAAATATTAAAAGCTTAGATAAAAACGTTGATATCATTATTGGCAACGAGCGTGGGCAAGATGGAAAATTGAATTTGAGGGCAAGCTGGAACACTGAATTTGAGGGTAAGATGGAAACTGTTGCATCTTGCCTGTGCGTAAGTATTTTGATTCTTTTTTCAATTTCTCCTACTAATTGAGCATTTTTTCTCGAAAAGAAGTATGAGATGAGAAAAAAATCAAAGTTAGAAAATAAACGTAACAGGGAAGAAACGTACAAGAATAAAGGAAAGGGAAAGGAGAGAACAAAAAATAACGATGTTGCAAGATCCTGAGAAGCCCTCACAAAATTATTGGGCTTGCCTATTCTGTTGCACTCACGGAGGTCTCACCACTGTTACGACCTGCGCGACTAATCGGAGTATGGGGATACGTGAACACGGTCGACTTCTCTTTTCGAGTCAGGGCAATTAAGTCCTTTACTCAGGGACGAAAGCCTCGTCTAAATATTACTACAAGATATTTCGGGGATTTCGGGCAAGATGGAATTTATCATGCATAAGTTCATTCGTTATTGTAATGATCTTACTCATAATTAATGATTACTAATTGCATTATAAGATACCTTTATAAGTACTTTTCAAGTACTGATGATAATAAAACATTTATATTTTGTCGTTCTATGTTTTTTTACGTCATGAAGTTAGCCGTTCCATCTTGCCCTCCCTTCCGCTACATACCTATATACATATATACATAGGCATATGTGTTTTAAGAGGGAAGGGTACTCTGTGCATATATAGGTATAAAAGTAGATATTCTTATCGAACGTCGTTACAACGCGGCGCAGAAGGCACGGCCCAACCTCTCGAAGAAATAACGCATAGAAAACTCTCTCTCTCCCCAAACGCGAAAGACACCCTTTGTAAACTCTCGTCTCCTGCACCGCGACTATAAACCTTACCCCTCCGCACAATCCTCCACCCACCATCTTGCCACTCCACACGACAAAGTAATCGTTTACTTCGTCTTCTTCGTTTTTTTTTTTTATTGTTTTATTATTCTCGTCTTTTACGAGAATACTTTTCCATCCTTGGGGGAATTGAAATTCTTGCGATTGATCGAAGGATGCGAGAAAGTTTTTTCCGCGTCGTCGTCGTCGCGCAAGTCGAAAACAAAAATGCCGCGGTTTACTTACGCGCGCGCGTTTATACGACGACAACGCCGCGAGGAATATTTCACGGATGATATTAATAAAGAATGAAACAAAAAATAATCCTAATTTCGAGAACAATGAAAAAGATATGATGAAAATCGCGAACGAAGTTTATCCTCCGTTATTACAAATTTTTCAACCGTGTCTAGCGACATCGACTAGTTTCTTCGCGCGTTGTTTCTTTGGTCGAGATTTCATGGAAAAAAGTAGGTACCTACCCGAAAGGAATCTCAAAAATTATTGCCGTTTATATTTTACAAACCGCGCTGATATCCTTTTTTCGACTTTTATCTCGCGATCGACTTACTACGATCTCTTACACTCACACCCCACCGCCAACACCCTTGACACCCTCGACAATTTATCGATCGATCGATCCCCCTTCCCGCATTTGTCTCCTAGCAATTCTCAATCCTTTATCACTCAGTTTTCGTTTATCTTCTCGGACTTTTTTTCATTTTACTTTTATTTTTATTTTATTTTTTATTTTTTATTTTTCACATAATCCTGACCTGCCCCGATGTCAACCTCGGCTGAAAAAAAAACCATAGCACGTAGCTGCAACGAGAGCGTCCGTCGCACGTGAGTTTTCATTCTCTCTGTCACATCGTTCTACGAAAAGTAAGGAGAGGAGAGGGAGAAGGTGTACATAGATACACCAGAAAGGCTCTGTGTCTATCTCTGTGTGTATGCGTGTGTGTGTGTGTGTCTCTCTCTCTCTCTCTCTCTCTCTCTCTCTCCTTCTCGAGAGGAAGTGAGTATAAGTATTGCCCTGTCGACAGAGAGTGGAGGGCGCTATTGCACGGCCTCATCCATCACGTATAAAAGTCGCACCGGCCGGTGGCCGAAAGGTAGTGGGGTAGTTTCGGGCTAAGGCCCCTGGGGAAAATATCTGTATGGGTGTGTGTATGTATCTGTATGTGTATGTGTATGTGTGCGCAAAAGGTCCAAACCCATTCAACCTTTGGCCATGACGCCTCGCAAAGGGGATACGATCTAACACATTTCTTTGCCTTCTCGACAACTTTACTCGTATAGATAGATATGTACTTGCGTTTACCCCGTACAGAGAGAGAAGAGAGGGGGGGGGGGGGATAAAACTCGCGAAACGTCTCCGACAGATCTGGAAATAAATGATTTAGATCTTTTGTGGGTCAAAAATGCAAATATTATTATTATTATTGTTATTGTTATAATTGTCGTTATTATTGTTAATATTATAATTATCATTATTTAAATCGTTTGTAGAAATATTTCGTCGCGATTATCGTAATAAAGAAAAAAAAATCTCGGTACGAGTGTATCGACACGATTCGAGATAAAGTGGCTCGTGGAAAGAAACTTCCGAGCAACTGTGTCCGAGGTGTAACGATACTCTCTCCCGCTCTCTCTCTCTCTCTCTCTCTCTCTCTATTTTTACGAGTATCCGATGGACTATTTCGATCTCGAGTTAAAACGTAGAGAAAGTGAGTAACTTATATATCAAACGGGCAACCCTCACTCTCGCAGGAAACTTGGAAGAAGTTTTCTGATTTGCATGAGCAACAGCGGTGCCACCTATAAAATGAATTAATTGCTACGAGGGAGATGGCAAGGAGACGGAGAAGAGTTATCGGTGTCCCCGATCGACGTTTCCCGGCCGACGAGTGTAATGTAGAGACAGGGACAGAAGAAATAGAGAGAGAAAGATAGAAACGGAAAATTGCTGATTCAGCACAAGAAATCGTGAAATTTATCCGGAATTTTCTTGCGAATCGATAATTACTATTTTCGCCGGAAATATTCGAGACCAGAGTTCGACGAGTGGCTTGAATATTTATATATACGTATGTTTGACTACTTTGGCATCGAACGTACGGCAACTCACCTATATATATATATATATATATATATATATATATATATATATAATATATATATAGAATATATATATATATTATGCAATAGCTGGGAAATTTTCGATTGATCGACAGCGTCCAGCAATTTCGAACCTCCGACATCATCATTCGCGAACTTTCGGGCTATATTACGCGATCTGATGTAAAGAGAGGGAGGGAGAGCGAGGGTGATGGTTAACATTAGTGCGGCTTTTGGGAAAGTCAGCAATAGCCGTTATGGATCTTAAGCCTTCGAGCAACTAATACGGACCTCGATCTATATCCAATATGCAAGCGAAATGCACCTTCGTATATATCGAAGAGAGCTCTATACATTTTAAGGCCATGGGTGCAAGATATAATATGCTGGTATCAGAATTTCTAAGCCATTCGGAATTAGTTCGAATAGATTCGTACGAGAATAGAAAGGAAAGTTTGCGAATCATCCGAATACGTAACGATGCAAATGTATTTGAAAAAGAAATAATAATAATAATAATAATAATAATAATAATAATATATAAATAATGATTATAGCAATAATAATAAAAATAGTAACTTGAATTGTTATTACCATTTTATAAATGAATTTTTATGTAACAGAATGGACAAAAATGAGATTTTCATGGAGAATGCGAAAAGTGAAAAAGTGGATACTCGACGGGGGACAAGTTTTAGCCCCGGGAAACACCTGGGATGACGATTTCTCGTTTACCGCGAGGGAAAACGCGTCTCCACCGTTTCGAAACGAGAGAAGATAAAGGCACACCGGATCATTTAGCGAATTAACAATTATAATACGCGATTAGGATTCCTCGGTCGTTAGCATAAGCACGAGAGAGATAGATAGAGAGATAGATAGGAAGAGAAAGAGAGAGATTGAAAGAGAGAGAGAGAGAGAGAGTGAAAGAGGAAAGAGACAAGTACGCGTCACTTTGCGACAGTGGTGAAAACTTTCGAGTGTCCAAGTATACCGAAAGGGTGGAATTAATTCTCCCCGAGAATTTCCGCGCGCAAAAGCACCGAGTACAATTGCCTGGTTTTCAACTTTGGAGTTATGTCAGAGGAAAAAAAAACGAAAAAAAAACGTCCACCCTCTTCCATGCTTCCCTTGTCGCTCGTTCCCTCGTTGCAAACTTTCCCACTTTACTCGATTCGTATTCCCAACGAACAAAGTGTAATAGTTTTACGTTCGAGTGGGGAATCCCCGTATCCCGGAACAATGTTTCTCCCGTCGCGACATTTGTGAACGTAGATAAGTAAGAAAATCGGTAATCCGACTTTACGACTGAAAATAACAAAATCCCGAAGAAACTACCGGAATTAACAAATAAATTCTACTTTACCGTTAGATCGTCTCTTCCTCGAGTTAGAATAACAACGGCTGATAATAGTGACGAAAATCATTCGGAAAACAACGTTTACCCGCGAAAATTATTTTTAACCGACCGATGGTAACTCGTCCCTCAACGCGCGCGCGAAATTCTAACTTACCGACGGTATTTTTTTAATCTCTATTCATAAAAATGACTCGAATTAAAGTCTAACGATGATTAATCGTTCGATTAATTGTTTCGTCAACGATTTACATACATTTTTTGTTTCGATGAGATCGAAACAGCGATCGATATTATCGACTTCGGTACACGATGTAGAGCCGAGTACTCGCTCACTCTGGAATCGTTTGGTCGTATCACGGAGAGAGAAAATTCCATTTCGGTGCCGCGTCGGGTCTGACTGTACCGACCTCGAGGGAACTGTACGATGGAGAACCGAGGCGCGCTGGACGCTTTTATATACGGCTGAACTGCCCGTGGGCGCTTCAGTCTTTGCCTCTGCCTCTGCTTGGCATGTGAATGCAAACACGACGGAGAACCCGAGCGAGCATGGAGTACGAGGACTATACGCGAAGTTCGTACGAATTTAAACAACATTGAAAGACGCTCGATAATATCGAGCAACAAAAAAAAAGAAAAAAAACTCTTTTTTCTAATCAACCAAATCTTTTGAAATTCTTGATAAGTAAATAATTAAATTGCAACAATATCGATCAATAAAAAAATTAAGATAAATAAATTTAAACAAAATAAAAAAAAGAAAAATAGTGTCTTACTGTAAAAACGAACTCGCGTAATTGAAACTTGTGGAAAATAAAAACAACAACAAAAAAAACACACGAAGCAATAAAAACGAATTACGAAATTATATCAATTAGTAACGAAAATATAATAGTAAAACAATAAAAATAACGAATAACGACAGAAATAAAAATTAATTTATCGTAAAAAGAAGCGAAGAGGGAGTCAGGGGATGAAAAATAAATTTCTCTCCGATAATTAAAGACGAAAGAGTGTGCGATATTTACGATCGTAATATCGAAGAGGGGATTTTTTCGATCCGGGATGTTCGGCGATGTAATCGAGAGTGCGCGAGACAAACGAGAAACGAGTTATCAACGGGGGTGGTGATTTTTCGAACGATCGACGGTCGAGTTCGAACGAGATTGGCGGGAAAGTCGCAGGTGGCTCGAGCATCTGGATACGAAGATCGTGGTGAGTGTTCGTTCATCGTTTCGTTCGTTCATTTTCTTTTTTTATTTTTATTTTTTCTTTAACTCAAGATCGTTTACCATCGATCGCACGTATACAATATAGTCGGACTTATTTGTTATTCCCCGTACGATTTTCACGACGATCAACGCCGGGTTTTCAAGCGTTTGCCCGCGATACCACCTACGTTCGGTTACCGAGCGAACTCTTCGCTCGGATCGTATTAGTAAGCCGGACAGGTAATCGCTCGATTATACGGCTCACTTTATTCTCTCGGGTCGTCACTGTACGACTTTGCAGAAAGGATCTATGTATATATATATATATGGGTGTGTGGTGTGTGTATGTGTGTGTGTATAATAAAGCACGGTAGCTCGCTTCGCGCCCTCGCGAATAATTTGCCCAACCCAAACCGAGGTAAAAAAAACGATCGATTACTATAATTAAAAGAAATTAATAATAATAATAAAAATTCCATCAAGATAGAATTAATACGAACGAAATTATATGAAAATTAATAAAAAGGAAAGAAAAAGGTGAAGTTAATCGATTCGAGATTTAACGAAATGGAAAGAATCGATATTTTTTGAGCAATTTACGAAAACTTCTTCGTCTTCGTTTCGTAAACAAAAATGGCAAAACAAAGAAATAAATTTACTAAAAAAAAAAAGCTCGTATCGATAAACATTGACCAGAAGATAATGAAAGTAACACGAGTATAAAAAACAAAACATAAACACGTTTATCGATCGGAATTTCGTGAAAACGAAACGTGTCGATATTTGTGTTTTCGTTTGACTCGGTATTTCGGTTGACGCAACGATCGTAACGATCGATCGATCTCAATCGGGACGAACCGGTCGCGGTGACAAAATCTCGTGCGCAACGAATCGATAATCCGTTTTACTTACCTCTTTACTTTTTCTTTTTAATCTTGTAGCTTTTTTCTGTTTTCCTTTTCGTACGAAAAATTTTCTATCTCCGCGACGAGATAACGCTTGAATAATATTTTGTTCGCCAGGCGATAAATTGGCCACGCTAGGATGGTTACAGGAGCTCGTTACGAGACTTACCGTGTCGCTGTGTACGGCTAAAAGTGAATGGGGAACGCGCTCATTCACAAGATTTTCTTCCGAGTGCGGGCTCTCTCGAGGTCTCTCTTGCTTCTTGGGCTCGGCATATATACATATATACACATCTATCCCCCTCTCTCTCTATATATATATATATATTTACACACGTATAATCAAGCATACATGAAAAGTCTTCGGCCACGGTAACTTTTCCGTTTCTGCTACCTACACGCGCGACAACGACTCCTGCGAGAGACCGTCTCGAGCCGTGCGTCTCAGCATCCACGCATATTAGATTAATAGATATAAACACACCGAAGGCATGTACGATTTAATGATACGGGCGCGCGAGCAAAAGGGCTCGGGAAACGTGCCATTACGTCGATTGATCGATAAACGTGCCTTCCCTCCTGCTACGGCTCGTAAAGTGGAATTCTGTGTACCGTACCGGAACCACGAATCTGTCAATCGATCATTTCGCACCGTTGCGTTTCAAATGAACGAAGAATTTTTTTTCTTTTTTTTCCTAGAAATCCGACAATTTTTATTTTATTTTTCTTCTTGTCGTCCATTATTTTATCTTTGCCAAGACATTTTGCGATTTGACGAAAACATTTTTGTTTTATTTATTTTACATCGATTTTTGACGAATATTATTAAATTGTGATTAAAATTGTTATTTCTTTTGATTTAATTATAATACGATCGTCGATTCGTATAATTAGAGACGACATTTCGCTGTTAAATTAATCGTGAAATTATTTCAGACAGTTTCGAATTGACGAGATTTGTTTTCTTTGGTTTTTTTTTTTACTGTTTTCCTTTTTTTCTTTTACGCGGGACGGAGAACCCGCAAAGTTTCTCTCTCTCTCTCTCTCTCTCTCCCCCTATTATAATCCGTCGTTCGAACGAAACGCGGAGTGACGGGCGCGAGAGCTCGAAAAACCCGACCGAGTTCATTCACGCGCGGGAATCAAAAGGCGCTCGCGCGGACGCGATCTCACCGATCGAGCGCGACCGACGACTCTCCCTACCTCCCCAAAGGATCCGGCAAATTTCCCATTATCCCCTCCCCCGAAACTCCCGTTCGATTCACAAACGAACCTCCGCGATGTGTGAAAACACTCTCTCTTTTTTTTTATACTTTTTCTTTTTCATTTTCTTTTCTACGCAACATTACGGCCAACAATCGTCTGAGACAACGAGTCAGGAATTTTCTCACTAAATTATAGGCATCCGGGATTTTCTCCGTAGTTATACCGACGACGATAATGATAATGATGGATTGATCGTGCTAATAAAAGCGACCGAGTAACGATAATCCACGTTGTTGATGTCTCGACTCTTATCAGCGATTTTTTCAAACTGCTTTTCTTTTCTTTCGAATGAAAACTAATCCCATTGTCATCGTTATCGGGCAGGATTTTATCAGCGGAGAAACTTGACTACGAATATTGCGTCGCGAGGCTTTGTCGACGCGACAATAGTCACGACGCACAATTCCGGGTTAGATAATCTACGTTTTCATCGAGGTTTTTAGTTTTATGAAAATTGTGGCGAATTCGATTTGATTCAAATGAAAATTTTCATAAATTTAACTCGTTTTTATTGAAATTTTATTAAATTGATTTGATTTAATTCGATTTAATTGAAATTTCAGTAAATTTCCATTTAATTTAATTGAAATTCCAGTAAATTTAACGTTAGCGAATTAAAATTTCTATAGTTTTAAGTCAGTTTAACTCAATTGAATTTACTTGGATTTAATTTAATTTGATTTTTATGAGATGAAGAAATTTGGTTAAAACGCACGTCGTCGAACTCGGAATTATGCGGCATCTCTCTATATTTATAAATATAAATAGTTCACGATCTAGCGCAGCCTAGAGTTTAATAGAGATATTTAACACTACGCGGGTCTTCGCGTGACGATCTAACGAGCTTAAACTGTCCCTATGGAGATCCTCGCTCAGCAGTCCCCGGAGATTATGGAACTTAATTTAATTAGGTCTCTCGGAACTTATATCGTAGCTGGACTTTAATGCATCCCTAGAGCGCGGAGTTTGCGACGCATACCGCGCGAACCGTGTTTCGTAACAACGAAAGATATTTACGAAACTATGGATTAGGCACGCGAATTGAAGAACCGAGGGTAAAAGTTTAAAGTTGAGAAAAAACAAAATTCGTTGCGAACATTCGACGTTTTTCGGACATTCGAAATTTTCATTCACAATCGAAGGAACCATATATTTTCCTAAAGAATGTGTTAATCCTCCAGAAGTTACGTTTTGTCACGAACGTGCTCTCCCTTTTCGAGTTTCAGGGACGATCGCTGTAGAACCAAAAAATAGTTTGGGGTGAATTTAATTAAGGAAAAAATAAAAATAAATTCTTTCAATGATATTTGAAATTATTCGTATTTTTGTAGGAATTGATAAATTTTTGTTCGTTTTTTCATTGCTTTAGATAATTTTTGTTTACTGTAATAATGTAAATTTGAAAATATTTTGTTCGCTTCGAGTATTATACCTGTTTAACGAGGCCTATACGCTTGATTGATTTCAGAATAATCCATAGCATTATGTCGGTTTTATTGGAAGCGAGGCCTTACAGGCCTTTCAAGTCGTCGGAGGAGTACTTGATAGCTATGAAGGAGGATCTCGCGGAATGGCTCAACGCACTTTATCCCGAGCTGAGGATAAGCCTCGACAATTTCATGGACAGACTCGACACTGGCGTTGCACTATGCAAAGTGAGTAGCGCACTCGTTACGACGATCTCTTCCAAGTTCTCCGTCTCGTATGAATTTACAGCGGTTCGATTATTATTTTTCAAGCTCTCGGAACCATGACGGGCGGGAAAATTTCCGAACGACATAAATATAAACGTGTATTTTTCTCGCAAACCGCAAATATCATATTTGTTTTTCTCTCGTTTAACGGTTTATAGGTAAAAGTCGAAAAAACATAAAATTTCACAATTTTTTCAATATTTCACTTATTGATTTCTAATTATCGGTGGAATGACCATGATTGTCGTGATGTGCGAGAAATTTCCGATCAAAGTAAGAACTGTCGCAATCATTTTTGAGAAAAATAATATTTCCTCTCGCGAGGCTCTTTTTGCGAGCCCTTTGGTTCGAAAAATCGCGATTTTCGAACTTTCGCCGTGGCCACGAAAATTGAGCTATCCGGATGTTCCTTAGCTCATTCTTCACGTCTTGACGAGTCCTTCAAAAAGTTACTTGTGAAATTTTCTGTCGGACGAACAAGAGCGAAAATACAGCATCGCCAAAAGTCGATTTTTCGACGTTTCGCGATATCCATCAAAATTGGCGATTATTGCATTCCGGTGAATTTTAATCGTCTCTCACGCTCTAATTGCAAGACCCTATGTCGATCGTAACTTTTCCGTACATCAAGAAAATCATAGTTTCGTTTTCGATTTTTCAGACTTTATCGACCTTAAGTAGATAAACCGCAATTTCCGTTTTTTGCGCTTTTCTCCTAGAGTTTTTGAGATATCGGACAAAATAACGACATAATCTTCATCAGCGAGAAATTTCCGATCGAATAGGACCTTTTGCAATTGTCTAACGGCAAATTTCATTTTTTCAACCCCCCCTTGAGTCAGAAGGTAGAAAATTAAGCTCCAAAAATCGACTTTTTGGAATAGCTTTTTTTTATATATTCTTAGAGCTTATATCGATCGCAAATTTCCCGCTGATCATTTTCTTATTCTTAGCCAATTTTCTATCATACAAACAAGAACAGATTACATCAGAGTCGCGATAATCACATGTCGATATATTTAATCCGCGGCTATAAATATCACGCTCGATCTTCCAGCGCATAAAAAATAAATAAAAACAAACCCTTTCATTAAATCTCGAAGAAAACTAACCGTACAACAAAATCGCGATTTTTCAAATTACTTCGACCAATAATTCAATAAATAAAATGAAATTGCATTTTTATAATCGATCCGGCGTTTCATAAACGAAATTTATTCGAATCACGCAAATCAATTCTTCTCGCTCCAACGGTACCGGAGGCGACCGCAAAAAAAAGGTGAAGAAAAAAAAAACAACAACAAGAAAAAAGAGGTCGGGTCGTCGCACCGATCGAAACAGTGGTATCGATCGATGACAATCGAAACGGCTCGTACGCCAAGAGAGCTCGCTCGTAAAATTCGACAAAAGAAAATCGAGAAGAATGAGACGTAAGATATCTGTGCTTTTATACGAATGTCGTATACGCGAACGCGAACGTACGAACGTACGAACGAACGACACGGCTGTTGCACCGAGGCACGGTTGCGACTCTCGAACATATTATCGTCGTTCGGGAAGGGAAGTAAGCGGGGGCGCGTGCCCGCAACTCACGGAGGATATGCGCTCTCGCGTATGACGTCCAGCGGAAACTCGCCGACTTACGTGACTCCAATGTCAAATTCGTTACATACATAAATATATAACGAATTTAAGCTTTATATATATATATATATATATATATATATATATATATATATATAAATACATGTATATATAAAGCTTAAATCCTACAAATTTTTATTTTTATTCTGATTTTGTTAAAAATTGGAAGTTCGCGGAATTGATGATAATCGTGATAAAAATATTGATGAATAATTTTCATTAGTAACGATCAAACTTGATTATTAAATTTTGTAATATTGAAACGTATTTTATATATGGCTTGAATGCGTTATATATTGCAAAATTTAATAACCAATTTCGATCGTTACTAATGAAAATGATTTATCAATATTTTTATCACGATTATCATCGATTCCGAGAACTTCCAATTTTCACCAAAAACTAGAATAAAAATAAATATTTGTAGAATCGATATAGATCACGATAAAAAGATTCTATCCAGACTATTCCAATTTCACGATTTCGTGAAAAATCGTCTCGAAGCGATTAATTAATCCGCGACAAAAAAAAACAGTTTAACGACGATAACCGACTCAAATTGGCGTATTCTCTCGCACATCCGCGTGCGAGACGCACGTAGGAATAACAATGCATTAGTCAACTTTAACCACCCACGTGATCGTTGTATAAAAACAAAAAGAAAATTATTGAAAAAAAAAAACTACAAACAAAACAATAAAAAAAAGGAAGAAAAAAAAAGTCCCAATAGGGTATAAATAGTCAACCACACACGGAGAGTATCGATCGTAAGGTAGTATTTGAGCGCGAGGCCAACGGGCAACGAGCAACGAACGCGAAGACTTTCACTGATCTACGAGAGGATCGAGGGACGTGCGTTCGCGAGACACATATACCTATATTCATCTAGATATATATATATATATCTTAGGTTCGTTGATGACGCCGCTTGTGCATGCTCGTTGCGGCGCATAGTGCAGGAGACTCTCGCGGTTCCTCCGCGGGACTATCGAACGTGAGTTGGCCTCACGGTTAGTGGCGTCACGGAGAGTCATCGTGATCGAAACTATCGAGCACCACACACACACATACACACACATATATGTATATATATGTATATTGTCGAGGCTCATAGTCACGGGGAATCGCGAAACTTGTTCTAATCCATCTTTGGCATATTAACAAGATAAGATCAATACCCTTTGGTCATTATGTGACCGGTTAATGCGAGAAGGGCACATCTCGCATCTATCAACGTGTCGATCGATCTGGGATACGCCCTTATGATTATTAGCGACTTTTATTTTTATACATAGATATACTTATGTGTGTGTGTGTGTGTGTCTGTTATTCTTAGTATATAAATAATAGTAAACGTATATAGGTATGAAAATGTTTTGTAACAACGGTGTACTTTGCCTAATAGCTCGTGTATATCCCAGGCCTGGGACATCGATCGAACGGCCTACATTCTCCTCTCGTGTTTTCTCTCTTTATCACCCTATCTCTCTCTCTCTCTCTCTCTCTCTCTTTTTCTTGGTATTTTTACCGTTCACGCGATAAAATATTCGTTGTGCCAGGTAACGCGACTACGTGACAGGGACGAACGAAGAAACAAATGTTTTTATCGTGGCGAAAAAAATCGATCGTTATCGATTGGGAATTCGATTAAAAAAAATCGACACGTTCCAAGTCCGATTGCATCGGAGAGCAATAAATGTATTCGGTAATGAAGCGATCGAGGTAGAGGCGATTGTTGCAACATCTTTACTTACCGATTTTTCGTGACTTCGCAATCGTAGATCGATAAAAATGTTGGCTTCTCTTAGGGAGAAGGTCGTGCATGTAACGAAATATGAGGTCGCTAACGAAATTATATCGGGGATATAAGGTGAAAATTACAACGGTGGCGACGTATCGATGGTGGATATGCGGCGTGGCTCCCCGTTGAGGAACGGTGGGAGGTGTTGATCTCCCTTGACAGCAGCTGAGACTCGTAACGTATCTTGTATATCTATAAATGTATGACTATATTTATATTTATGTATATATATACAATATATGCATGCGAGCTTAGCTCAGACCGGAGTTAAGCGAGCTGGAGAACTTCTCAGGTATTCCAACTCCCGGCCGCATAATCTCTGTCTCTCTCTCTCTCTCTCTCTCTCTCTCTCTCTCTCTCTCTCTTTCTCCATCCGTCCTCTTTCCCTCCTTCGTTATTAGCGCTCGGTCCAAACTATTTTCATAGCCCGTTATAAATTCACGCCAAAGAAATATTTAGTGTAGGCAGATCACGAATGTAAAAGCACACAAACATATATATATATATATATATATATATATATATATATATATATAGTAATATATTGTGGATATCTGCTCTATATACAAATATACACCAAGATACATATGGGGCGTTTAATCCCAATTCGACAAATTCATGATACTCACCTTCTCAAATTCTACCCCTAATCTTTCTATACCACTTTGATAAACAACTAACAATAAGACTTATTTTTTTCCTCTAACTGTAACAATGTATTTTCGTCAATTTTAATTAACATTTTTTATTTCAATTCTTTCTCATGCAATTTTTGTTTTTTGATAATAAAAAAATATGTACAAAATTGCAAACGCAAAAATACGATTTTTCGAACTGAGTGAAAGATTTTGAAATGGTTCTTAAGACTGACTGAAAAATTGTGGAACAAATGGTACAGGAATAGGTCAGGGATTCGTCGAGTTGGACTGGAACGTCCCATATATACATAATCGTGTAAATATGCATATTTATATCTATATTTATATTTATATATCTTCTATATATACACGGTTTTAGATATATATATGTGTGTATATTCGCGTGTAATGGTTATTGAAGCGGGAATATACGTACTTAATACGCCGGAGCTTTGCTCGTCGGCCGTGTGTCGCCGGTCCGGCGGTTCGGCGTACGTATGGCTCGCCAACTCGGAGAAAGTCAACGGCCCCCGTCCTCTCGTTGCCTCGCCACCACCCTCTGTGTGCAACAACGCTATATTTACATGTATCAACTTGACACACCTATACATATTCATCTCACGGTAGTTTATAAAGTTGCGCGTCTCTCTAACTCTCACGTGTGTGTTTGTGTGGGTGTATGCGACTATGCAGGCGCATGCGCGCACACGTGGTGTTTATCGTGGGACCACTAGGAATCGCGCGAGTTGCGAGAGGGGGGGGGGCAATCTTTTTTTCCCTCAACGTTTCTCTTTTCCATCGTTTTACGTCCGTGCTATCTTCTCCCCCGTCAATTTTTCAATTTCTGATCACGCAGCAAACTTTAATGGAAAATCGCCAGGTGATCAAAAAAATTTGATATTCTGACGAATTTTGCGCTGGTTAAAAAAATATTCCATTTTTTTAATTACGGTAATAAAAAAAATGAAAAGTAGAACAAAAAAATCATAAAAAATAATTTTTTATCTGACGATTCTTTCTCTTACCTTTTTGATGTTGTTTTTATTCAGTTCCCAAATTCGTGAAAAAATTATTTTTTAAATATATAATTTACAATAATGGTAAAAATGTATGGCGAAAAACATATTTCCTTTTCGAATGAAATGTGTTAAAAAAAAATATCGATCGCCAAATTTGATTAACGAAAGTAACGAGCCGAGAAGAAAATATGAAAAAAAGAGAGAAAAAAGGAAGAGTAAAAAAAAAGTAATAAAAATGAGAAACGTGAGTAACGAGCTCGGCTATCTCGTCGCGTGTGTCTCAACGCCTCTGCGCAAAGCGCTCCGAAGTATTTCCCACGTGTTAAGGAGGCAAGAACCGTCGGTGTATATATATTTTTCAGGCCCGCGTTTATATACGGCATGAAATGTAACCCAGGGAGGATATCGGGGTTGAGAACGATACGAAATGAGTGTCCATAGACTGTGTATTATAACCTCGCGTCGATGACGCGAGTGAGGATAGCGTCTCGGTCGCTCTCCCGTCTCTCGACTTCCCGAGGTCGTCTTTACGATCTCGTAAACGAGCATTTGCAATTTGTTTCCGTCCGAGTGATTTACGGAAATGTAACTCTCTCGTTATGTGTCTGATTGCGAGAGAAGACTCTCACTCTCACTCTCTCTCTCTCTCTCTCTCCCACTCTCTTTGTCTCTCGCTCTCTCACTCTCTCTCTCTCGCACAAAAGCTGGCAAAACTCGTCAGCACTTGTTACTTCTTTTATTCGTGAGCTATCTAACTCTCTCTCTCTCTCTCTCTCACTCTTTCTGCCACTCGTACATAACCTCTTTCGCATACCCTTTATGTACTCACCGACATGCTCGAAAGGGAAGCTTGTTTCTGTATTCTTCTTTCTTTCTTTTTTCCATTCTCATTCTTTTAGAATTTCTTTCATATTTGTTTTTGTCTCTTTCGTTCCCGCTTCTCTCTTTCGACTCGCAAATCCATTTTGTACCGGTCGATGTGCGAAAGCGAGAGAGGAATTCTCGTTTTTTCAACAGACCGATCGCACTATATCCTTGGGGTTATAGCGAGGATCGACGGCCTCGCGATGCGGTACGGTACGACGAGAGCGAGAGAGCGCCTAGGTATGTTTACGCGTCGGCGCTATACGACACACTGCCGCGCTTGGCCATGCTCGCTGGCTGTCTCTCTCTCTGCCCCCCCCCCCCAACCAACCTACCGCTCTCGCAGTCGCACTCACCGATTCGCGCTCGAGCGCGGAGTCTCTCTCGCACTCGCGCGCAGCCTTCGACGTCGGATATAACAAATACCAGGCGAATAATCGACTATATAGGGGCAACGTCCGATTTTATGTCTATCAACTTCTACCGGGTATAATATCCTCGAAATTAACGTGCGAAAACCCTCAGGCACTTTCGCACATATTATATATATATATATATGTATATGTATATATATATGTTGATACCGGAACAACTTAGTCACGTATCTGCATACCGGGCAATTGAAAAAAAAAAAAAGAATAAATAAAAATAAAAAGAAACAGGTTTTTCGCGACGGCGATTATCCTTGCAAAGACAAGGAGGTTAAATGGGATAGCGGGAGTGGAGTTATTGATTACTGGCGCCACGTATTAATGACCGTCAGACGGCAATTATATTCGTCTGATAAATTCGACGATCGTTGTAACTTTCGTAAGACCTCCGCGTACAAATTCTGAGAACCTTGGTAATGAGAAATTATTGAATTCAACGATAAAAATAATCGATGAAATTTGATTAAGTTTGTCGATAAAAAATTAATTACATTTGATTGATGTCATCGTTGAAAAAAAAAACGAAATTTGTTTGCCATCGTCGATAAAGAAATAGGTCAAATTTTGATAATTAGAATGATAAAAATTGTCGATTAGGAAATTTCAATATTCATTGTCAGACGAAGTACAATATTTGATATCGTGGTCGTCGATCGACCAGCTTATTATTACGAGTATTAGGTTAACTCGCTGGCCGACCAGGCGAACTTTGTTTACGTTCGTACTATCGCTTAAAACTGTCCGTTTCCTTCATCGATAAATCTCGCAACGTCGAAACTATCGATAATAATTATAATATACCAATTTAAAAACACGCTTAAGACATATCCTTGTTATACGAACGTGATATTTTTTTGGCAACGTATCGTCCAAAGTATATTCTTAGCCAAACGTTCTTATCGTCAGCCATAGAACTCACTATCCTCTCTTGCCATGTCGTCCGATGAAATTGGAGACGCAACACGACGCGTGGTAGCGTATAGCCCCGACCTAAGAGGACAAAATACACATACACACACTGACTTACACCGATACGTGCGATATCAATTAAACGTAATTGGATCCATCTGCTTTTCTTTCTCGTACTTCTCGTTTGCTCGAAATTGGAATTTATGGATCGAGCTCAATTTTATCTGGACCGCTGCGTCGTCGTCTTTTTCTCATTCTTCCATTATTCTTCGTTTTTTTTTCTCGGATCAAAAGTGCACGTGGCCAATTCTCGAGACGCTTATTTATTTTTTCATTTTCCTTTTCTTTTTTAAAACGCACGACGCCAACTCGTTCCACGCCGTCTTGGCCATTTTCGATTGAAAAAAATGTGCCTTATCTATCGAGATGCACGTTTCATTCCTCGTTATACCATGGCCAAGGACGATCATCGCGTCATTCGCAAACGTCTCACTTCCGTCGACGAGTTTATCTATATTCGCCATCAATTATGGCAACCCCTTAGATGGAATTTGTATCGTTTTCTTTTTCTTTTTCTTTTTTTTTTTTTTGTTCGTTGCTTCTCTTTCTTTATTTCTCGACGATATCCCGGCGCGTTGAATTAAATGAGCGCAAGGTCATCGAGGATCGATGGATACCACCGTCGTGTTGCCGCTTATCCTCGAGGATGCTTTTTTTGGTAGTTCGCCTTGACGAGCCACGAGGGTGACTCTTTCGCGGGACGTTAAGGAGCTCTCCCCGCCTATACTATAATTCCATATACCTATTTTCTCTTCCGTTCCGGGTGTACGGTTTTAATGTACACACAGATGTGGGTGCCCCGGCGTTCGACTTATTACGCATCGTCCCGGTACGCGCGCAAACACTGGATTCGTCTCTTTACAAGGAAATAACGCCGATACGCGATTCTTAACGAACGCATTGTTTCATTTTTTGTTTTCATTATTTTTATTTGTTTATTTATTTTTATAAATAAACATTTTTCTTTCCGTTTTTTTAGACAAAATATTAATTGTATTTATTTTTGAATTTTTGTTTTTATGAAAAGGAACATTGGGCTTAAGTGATTTATCTCTTTATATATGAATTAATTGTTATAAATTGAAAATTAATATTGCAATAACAATTCGCTGGAAAAGAAAAAATATTTGTTTGTCGTCAAGCGAATTGTTTTATAATTATTTTAAGCGAGAATATTTTGTTTAGACTATACTGTCGCGTTCATAAAAAAGAAAAGCTAAAGATAAACAAATAATAAGAAGGAAAATAGAAAAATTTGTCGTTCTCATCGAGACCGTACGAAATTTCGTATCGTTTTCAACCGAGAAAGTACGAGTTTTTTCTATTCGTTATTTCCGTTTTATCATAGCTAGTGTCGCTTCGTTTCATTCATCCGTAAAAATGGTCCGCGTCTCGTTCACAATGTTGACAAAAACCGTTTCCGGGTTTGCTGAGCGACGCGTTGAATTTTCATTTCTTTCCTTCTTTTTCATTTCTGAATATTTTGAAGAAGGTATAGTTAAGAAGTTTCGCCCAAAGCTCTCGGGGTAACAATACGTACGACTGGTTCGTCGACCTCCGGTCTCTCTCTCTCTCTCTCTCTCTCTTTCTCTCTCTTTTTTCTATATCTCTCGTCTCTTTCTCTTCCAAGTCCCGGGTACGGAAAATCCTACAGCCCGAGAGAACTATGGACGGGAAATGAAAGAGAAAAATACACTGTACGCTCGGATAGAGTGTGACACGCAAAGAACTGAGACAAGAACTCCCTCCGCTGTTTATGTTTAGTACGCATATATATACGTGCATAGGAAGAAAAATAAAAATGCAGCAGCCCGAGCTTGGCGTCTCGTCGGATCTCGGTGTGTGACTTGGGCGCCTAATGTATACATATATATATATATATATTGTATATAGAAGGCATATGTTTTTCTTTGGACGGTCTCTCGCCTCGTCTGGCTTATGAATGGCCATAGAGAGAAAGAAAGAGAGAGACAGAACAAGAAAGAAAGAGAAAGAGAGAGAGAGAGAGAGAGAGAGAGAGAGATTCGTCGACGAGATCCTTTTCCCAGTTTCCAACCCTGCCGGTATATTCCAATTCTAAAAATAACGATCACGCTCTCGCGAACACAGCCGTGGGGGTTGTCTTGGAAATTGTCGAAAAGACGAAAATAGCGATAGCTAATGGGGGAGTTACGCTCAGGGTAACGTGTAGGTGGCGACAGAGGGGGAGAGAGAGAGAGAGAGGGAGTAGCGTCCTCCGAAATTCGAAGTCATCGGCTAAATCTTATCTCTTTTTTTATCCTCAAAGATTATCAGCACGACGATATATATAATTGGCAAAAGTCGTCAAAGAATCGAAGTTTGAGAATCACTTTGGGAGACAAATGCGTCTCCGCTCGGAGCGAAACGACGATCGAGAAAATATCAGGAGAGGGTTGAGGTCGATGAGAGTACGAAGTTGGACCCACGGGCTAAACAATGATTCTCTTTGTTGGCTCGTTACTACGGGGCTTATCTCGCTCTCGCCGTATTCTCGTCGGAATCGTGATATCGTAATTTTACCATTTATTCCGAACGATCGAGCCAATAATCGCCCGGAAACGAGCAATTTCGTTTCAAATTCTATTCTTTTTTATTGTTGTTATCATCTTTATGTTCGAAGATAAAAAGCACATTTTTCGTCACTTATACAGAAAGACGAAAATAGATATGCTCGAATAATGACGAATAAAATTTAATCAATTTAAAAGAATCGTTTTCTAATTTTATCTTTGAAAAAACAAAACAAAAATACTCTTCGATAAAAATTGAAATAAAAATGAGAATAAAATTGAACGAAGAAAAGATTCGAGGACATTCGTTCGATCGTATCTTTATCTTCGCGAGAAAAACAAAACAAAAGAAAACAAGAATTCTTGCCCAGATAATAATCATGAGATATATAAAATAATGAAAAAAATAAAAAAATAAAATGAAAAAGAAATTACTCGAATCGAATAAATTTACGTTCAAACTTTCGTCGAGGCTTTCATTCGTGCCACGCGCGACGATTACGAAGAAAGAGTGCGATCGAAACGGCGTCGACGACGTTAGGAGCTCGATGATTCCCGCGAGCTAAAAGTCACGTACGAACGAGCTCTCGTACTCGAAGAAAGCGTTAGCACGTATTTCATTGTCTCTCTCTCTCTCTCTTTTTCTCTCGCGATGCTCTCGTCGGTGTTTAAAGAAGAATAGGCGCGTACGTCGAGTTATAACAGTAGTCCCGATTGTGCATGCCCCGGGAAGGAAATACGAGGGGAAAGGGGGTAACCTGAAAACTATGAAGTCTCGCGCCTCGATCAACGGCGCGAGCTCGAACTATCGATAAACTTCGAAAGGAAATGTCCGCTACACGCCGGACAAATTTAATTTTCTTCGTCCAATGTAATTTTTGTTTTTTTTTTAAATATTCTCTCTCTCACTCTCTATCTCTTCGCTTCGAGCGAAATGATTAACGCGCCACCTGCGTGCGCCGTCGTTTCTCCGTAAAATGACGCGAACGCAAAGAAAAAATGAGAAAAATAAAAAACAACGATCAATCGTTCGCCTCGTTTTAACTCACGACAAAACGCGTTTTCGCGCTCTCGTTATAATTAAATATCTCGTTGGAATCTCCAAGAGTCACGTGGTTTTTTGTTTTTTTCTTACTTTTTCTTTTCCTTACTCGCGAGGATGCAAACTATTTTAATGATCGTTCGCGCTGTTTGCGCATTCAGAGTTGAATGCAGGAGGAAGATGGGGGAGGGGCATTTCGATTAAGCCGATTTGCGACGTGTTTTGTCGCGGAGTTGTGATGATACTCGGCTACGGGGGTCGTAGTTCGCTTAATGTGACATCCTGCCTGTCGTCGTCGAATGATGAGCAGGCCAACCGACCACTAAACTTTTCATCTCTGTCTTTCTGCCTCCACGCCCCCCCCCCCCGCCTCTATCTCTCTGTAGCTCATTCTCTTTCTCTCTCTCTCTCTCTCTCTCTCTCTCTCTCTCTCTCTCTCTCTCTCTTTCTCTCTATGTTTCCACTATACGTATGATACAGCATACTTGAAGTTACTAATATGTAAGCAACATATATATACGTTACGAAGGATAATCTCTCTGGCACGTATGTGTGTACATAGCCTCGTTCCTCGCTGCAGAGTTTCTCATCTCCGTCGATTCGTGAGATACGACGTAGAACGAGAAAAACAAGATTCGACCGTCTAGTAAAACTCAATAATTTATACGAATAAGTTTTATCTGATAATAAGATATTTTATTTTTTTTGTTTTCATTGAAATTTTGTCCTTTTTCATCGACATAAAACAAACCCTTCGAGTTTCACCGATCGAACTCGACGATTTTCGTTCCCGAAAACTGCCGCATTCTTCTCGTCTTCTCTTTAAATTAAATTTATATACACATATATTCTTCCCATTAAATTTTATCTTAATCTTTATCATACCGAAAACCGTATTATCGTTATCGCGTCACGATCGACCGATCGGAGAACGCGTCGACGCGCGCGAATTACATATAATCGCGTTCCTTTGTTCCCTCGTCGTTGACCGCGAGAACGACGCGAGACGCGTTTTTATTTCATTAGGAAGAAGACAATTTTTATTGTTCTTTTTATTTTAACGACTCGCGACGTTATACATTTAATTCGAATCAATTCAATCCGTTTTCATCTCTCTCGGTCCATTATTCCCGCGATACGCGTTCGCACGAGCGTGCGTCGCTCGGGACAGCCACCATCACCGAGATTCGTCATCTCCTCGCCGACGGCCGCTTAATCGCTAACCCTCCTCCCTCCCCCCCCCCTCCTCCTCCTTCCTCTTACTACTCACCGCTCGCTACTCCCCCCCCCCCTCCTCCTCTCGGCGCCGCCGCGAGTCTCTCGCGCCTTCCTTCTTTTTTGTTTTCTCTCTCGCGACAAACGCGCCAAGATGACGGGAATTTCACGCTTGTTTCACGCCGTGTTGCCTTCAATCACGAGATTGCCACTCTGTTAACATTTGGACTCGCGGATACCCGGTTTAATCGAGACCGATTCTCCGTATCGCATTCATAATTTGTCGTTAATATTCTCGGAATGAGGGGAGGCGAGAGGAAAGAATAATAATAAGAAGAAGAAGAAGAAGAAGAAGAAGGAGAAGGGGGTGGGGGAATTAAACGTTTGACAAAAATTTATCGAGAAAGCAAAGAAAAAAAACAGAACAAAAAAAAGGGTTACGACGATTCATCGCGATCTGAGCGTTCTAATCGGCTTTCGGGCCGTTGATAAGATTATTCGAGCGTCTACGAGGGGGAGACGAGAACGAGAACGGGGCCACGATCATATTGTGTCAGTTAGCCGGATGTTGTAGAAACGATCGTTGTTGTTGTTTTTTTTTTCTTTTTTTTTTTTTTGTTAGGGTGCCTGCTATTCTGTTAATCTCTTCGAGGCTTACGGGGACACACGCGGCGAGGTTCTCGCTTGTGGGATTGTCGGGGAAGGGTTGTCAACACACGATTTTTGTAGAGAACGCTCAACGTATGAGACGCGATTAGGCGTGAAAATTCATCGAAAAATGGATCGTAAAGATAATTTGAGAAATTATTGATCGTGAAATTGAATTAAACGATTGATCGAAAACATAATTTGAAGAAAAAAGAAAAGAATATTAATTGAGAAATTATTTAAAAAATTTGAAATAAATTATAAAACTTATGATCAAAGTTTTATTGTGAGAATCGTTGTAAAAAAAAATTAACGAGCATAAGTTTGTAAAAATTATGATAAAAATAATGTTAAATTATTGGAAAGTCGCATATCCGATGAATGAAATATTCTCGGTAACACCGTTTCCCATTTTTCTCTTACAAATGAATTTCATTCGTTCGCAATTTTCATTAATTCTTGAATTAAATTTTTCCCAACGAAAAATTGAACGAGCGAGGATGTACACGGGGAGAGTCTGAGAGAATCGGCCGTGTGTGAGAATCGTAGCCTTATGGATACCACGTGTTCGCATTCAGAGCGGGAGCAAAAACTCTGTTACAAGTTACCAACTATGTGGGAGACGAGTCGAGAGAGAAAAATGCATAGGAAGCGACAGATGGTGTGTGTGAGAGAGAAAGAGAGAGAAAGAGAGAGAGAGAGAAAGAGAGATAGTCACCCGGGAGATCTCGACCTAACGCTCTCACGTATGTTCGAGGAAAGCGCGCCTCTGAATACACGAACGGCTGAAACGAGATAAATAATGACGTCGCGCCCGAGACCCGACTGTCGTTCGTACGCACTTAATTATTGCACTATCGCCCGAGCTTTCTATACGACCGCGAGAACCGATGCCTCTTAATTTTGCAACATTCGATACTAATTAATCAATTAGTCGCGAATATTCATTAATTTAACTTTTCGAACTATACAATAAAGTAGAAACAAATATTTTGTACAACTTTGAAAATAATTTGAAAAACGTTCGGAAAATATAGATCTATCGGCGAATACTGGTAAAAATCAATTGATAAAAATTTGATAATTGACAGTAACTGAAAATTTACGATTTAATTATGTTTTAATAAATTTTCGTTATTTTTGTGAGTTTTCTATTTCGACGAAGACGGATTTGGAAATGAGATCTATATGAATATTATACAAGAATTAATTAACAATTAATTGAGAAATCGAAGGACAAATTATTTTCCAATTAATTATTAGAAATAATTAATATTATATTTCTTCTCCATATATTCTGATTTCGCGCGAACAGCGTTAGAAAATCAGCGTCGAATGAAACAAAAATAGAAACCCCATGACCATCTATCGAAGATTATAAAATAACTACTTAATTTTAAAAACTGATCGATGAATCATTAATAAAAAAAAAACATATATACATAACCGGAATAATCGCTATTTCATAAACTTCTTCATTATTTCAGCACGCAAACAGCGTTAGAAAATAAGCGTCGAATTAAATAAAAATAGAAACCCCACGATCATCTATCAAAGATTATAAAATAACTAATTAAGAGATTGACCGATGAATCATTAATCGAAAAAAAAAAAACATGATCGAAGCAATCGATATTTCATAATTTCTTGATATTTTTCTGATTCCAGCACGCTAACAGCGTTAGAAAATCGGCATCGGAGTACGTCGCGAGGCGTCAAGCTCGTAAAATAATGACGCGCTCGATAACATCGTCACTGGCAATGCCGATGAGCCAGTTGAGCGACGTGGCCTTCTTGCCGAACGCGAAGGCCGGCACTTTCTTCGCCCGTGACAACGTGTCAAACTTCATAACGTGGTGCCGTAACAGTCTCGGTATAATCGAGTGTCTGCTGTTCGAGACCGACGATCTAATAATGCGCAAGAACGAGAGACACGTTATCCTGTGTCTCCTCGAAGTGGCGAGACGCGGTGCTAAATTCGGTATGTTAGCTCCGATGTTGGTCCAGATGGAGAGGCAGATCGATCGTGAAATAGCGGCGGACAACAAGGCGAATAACGCGACGAATAATTCCGGGACGAGCCCGAATGGTCATCATCATCACGAGGACGAGGACGAGGATGCCGATGACGAGGACGAGTACGCAGATATCAATCGAGAGGAGCCCTGTCTCATTTATGGCCCGCAGCCTCAAATTGTCACCAACGATCTCAAGAGCCTCGACGAAATGGTGAGTTACTCACACTTTTCATCATCGATATTAATTCATTGATCGATCGAACTATTTATTTATTTTCAACATTTTTTTGCATCGTAATAAATCAATTAATTACTCGATTAATTAATCATTCTTGATTGAAAAATCGAATTGATTTCAAACAAAGTTTCTTATAACTGTAGATATATTACGATGTATAGGATATTATAATAATAATTAACTTATAAATTGATTAATCGATCGTTCTTCATTGATATATCGCATCGATGATTAATTAATTTATAATTCTTCATTAGAAAATTGTGTCTATTGCAAAGAGAGTTTTCTATCATTATATCGTATAATATAAAATTATATGATATTGTGTATATTTGTAATATACGATATTATAATAACATTAATTGATTAATTAATTAATTAATTAATTAATGTCAAAAACTCGCGTGGAGAAACATTTTCTTTGAACGATAACAAAGTTCCCTAAAATCAACACAGTATTATAATAATAATTAAACGTCAGATATCTCTTTCTATTCGTTCTATTTTTTGTTTTTGTTTTAATTAAAAACAAACCGGAAATAATCGAGTCCGACAATAACATATGGCAACGATGGTAAAACTATCAGCCGACGTACGGACTCGTCGCCTCTCGATTTTTCTCAACGAGCCCTTATCTGACCCGCGTAATCATACTCGTTATAAAGGCGCGTATAGATATGGCGTACCTCCTTCGACCTACGGATAATTGGCGGAATAAATTTATCCGGCTGTAAACTCGCGCGCGCGCGCGCGTGCTCTTCTATCGTTCCTCGTATCTAATACACGATTATAATGGCCCGACAACCGCGATTTACGTGCATAACCACGCTCGTTTTTCATCGAATCGACGTTCTCGCGAGAATTTCATCGAGATTAAATCGCGATCGCTGTCGAGTGCCCGATCGCTCCTCGAGCCTGTCGCGGTCATCGTCTTTGTCGTCGTTGTCTCGTACCGAGCACGCGAACTACTCGAGGAATACCGAGATTCCGGTACGACGCGTTGGAATGAGAGAGAGAGAGAGAGAGGAAGAGAGTAAAAGAGAAAGATCTATCGACTTGGTCTTGTTTTGTCAATTGGCACGTCACGTTTCTTAAACCGCGATACCAACACGCGATATCGAACGATATACCGTGTTATTGATAAAAATCACAAGGGTCTTCGAGAACTCGCGGAGGGACGAGCAAATGAAAAGAAACGGATAGATTTAATGGACGGAATTTCCGACCGGAAATCGAGCGACCGTTGTGTCACGAGAAAGAAGGAGCGACGGTGCGCCATCGAGAATTCCGGATGTAAGAAACGGTAACTAATCGAATATCGTTCGTAATTTTTCAATCGATCGATCGATTCTTTTGCCGACCGAAAAATTATCAATATTTCCTTTAAAAACAAAAATTCTATAATTTTGTATTGTTTTTCAATTATTCAAAAACATTAATGAAATTTGTTATTCTTCGAATAATTTGAAACAAATTTCATAATTGTCGATTCTTTAAATGATATTTTTTAATAAATTTCACTCGATCCCTGCGTTTAGAATTATTTCGAAAAAAACAAAAATCTAAAATCAAGATACCGTCACGCGCGACATTGCGATAGTGACCAAATGCCAGGATTGACATTTTCCCATGTACGTGCGAGTCTAAGTAAGCCAACAATATCTTCATACAGGCCTCTCCTTGCCGTATTGGAATGACACGTACCGGGTAAATACCTAGAACGCGTATCGTACGAATCTATGTCCATATTCACACACCCATATATATATATATATATCTATAGAAAATAGATATATAAAAGCAAGAGGGACACGAGGTAAACAGGGAAAAGCCAGAAGCTAGAAGCGTCGATTGAAAATTCTGCAGTGCCTCGAGGAATGCAGAATGTTGAGTCCCAACGGCTAGGGCAACCGGCCAGCCAGTTTTCGCTCGATAACACCGGAGGTACCCTTGCGTACCAGCTAATATAAACCTACCTATACATATGGAACTATAGTGCCCATATATATGTCTAGAATACATATATGGCATAAATATCAATATATGTATACCTATATTTAATACTATATATAATACTATATATACGTATGATTTCTAGTCTACTGGAAAACCCGATTACTCGATGAGTTGCCAGGCTCAAAAGTCGCGATTGCGTCGCCAATGAGAACATATAGATATAGATATGTGTATATAGGTACAAACGTATATGGATAAAATCCCGGATATGATCGTGGCCGTATAGTCGAGGTTGAAATTGCCTCGTTGCTATCGGTATGACGTCTACCTTTTTCCAGCGAAATATTAAAGGGGCATGTGCGAGCCTATTATCAGATATCTAGAATTAGCTCGATCGACGACATATATGTGTGTGTGTGTGTGTGTGTAATTTGAGGCGCGTGGTAAAATCATAAACCGCGAGGGAGAACTAACGACTGGAGAGGGATGATAAAAGAGGGTGGGCGGTGAATTTTGTCCAAAGGATTGAAGACAATTTTTTGACGGAGTTCAAAGGTGAATATTTGTGAAATTTGAAGTATGAGAAAAAATTGAGAAATTAAATAGATTTTTGGGAACGTTTGTAAAATTGGAAAATAATTTGGAGAAGTCGAGGTTTTTGGTGTTTTTTTGTTGCTTGTGGTTAGAGAGTCGTAGGTATATTGTCGAAGCGACATAAAAATGAACGTAGCAGACTTCGTACTTCGCACGAGACTTCGATCCTGCGGCGAAACTGGCAAGGACGTGAGGAGGGTGAGCGTGGGAGGGAGGGATGAAGAAGAGGAGGCTCTCCGAAACGCTGCGGGACCTTTCCTCCGGCCGCGGTATTGATCGTCCTCTCTCTCGTCCCTTTCGTGTCAAGTTCAAGGCGTTACAAGTACAACTTTAGCTTGAATTTTTTCCGAGAATCGATAGTTATCGAACTGGCCTTAGAATTATTGCGTTTTTTTTTATATACGGTGACTCATATATCGGTCTAGTGGGAAACAAACGCAATTACTTTTTGGCCAAGTTAAATTTTCACGTTTTTTCACCTTCCGACCGACAATAAATTACGAAGAATCGAGAATAAGAATGTAATATTCGTGTTGTACGGAAAATTTTCGATTTCGCAGCTTTCTATAAAGTCTTTTTGGATGAGAACAAAATATCATCCCCCTCGACCTACCCAAAGTCCCGAAATCAAATTACGAATGTCGATTATCGACACTTTACGAGAGACGAAAATTGTGTTTGTCCAAATAGATTTTATTGGGTTGTCGCTAAATCGCAAAATTCCCGTACAACACGGATATCATTTTTTTAATCTCGATGTATTGCCATTTGTCAGTTAAACGGTAAAAAAAACATGAAAATTCAGTTTTTCGTCCTTTCGACCAACAAATTGAAACAAAACGAGATTAACAATGTGAAACTCGTGTTGTACGGGAAATTTCTGATTTTGCAATCTCCCTATAAAGTCTTCTTGGACAAAAAAGAAATATCGTCCCCCTCGACCTACCCAAAGTCCTGAAATCAAATTACGAATGTGGACTATCGACACTTTACGAGAGACGAAAATGCTGTTTGTCCAAATAGATTTCATTGGGTTGTCGCAAAATCTCAAATTTCCCGTACAACACGAATATCGCATTTTTAATCTCCTTGCTTTACAATTTATCGATCAAACCCCCAAAAACGCAAATAATTACGTTTTTTCACCTTTCGTCCGACAAATTGCGACAAACCAAGAATAAGGATGCGATACTCGCCTCGTATTTTTCACATCGTAAATATCCGTACACCACTACAATCCCAAAAAAGAAAATCGATGTAGACACGAGGGAAAAGTTCTCGTCGACGCGATTGCGCGAGAGTCCGTGTTTCGAACGTGAGGATATCGGGAATATTGCGAAGAAATAAAAATGTCAAAACATAAAAAAACAAAACAAAAAAAAAAGCAAAGCTTCGGGGCAATCGCCGCTGCTGCTGCCGCGCGACGTGTGTCTCGGAGAGTCCCGCGAGAGTGAAGCGATCGAGCTGTTCCGATAGTCGGCCTTGCTCGAACGAGAAAGGCCGCATAGTCCGCGTCTCGCGTATCTCTCTCTCTCTCTCTCTCTCTCTCTCTCTCTCTCACTCTTTCTCTCTCGCGAACAGATCGCGAGTAGGAGGCGCGAGAGATTACGAGTCTCGATCCTCTCCGCGTGCAATGCAATATGTACAGCGCGCAACGCCTACCACCGACACATCGATACCGTGTAACCCAGCCCAACGTTCATAGATGGAATATTTATTTGACTCCGATATGTGTATATTACATGCATTATGTACCTGTGTATACATATATAAATATATATGTATCGCAAGTTTAATGCTATGTACGTAGGCAGAGAATCTCGAGTATATATATATATAGGAAAATACGCGAAGTAAACGATTTTATCATTGTTGCCTCCTGGCCAAGCTTCCTTCTGGACTCTATACCACCTTTTCTCTTTCTGTCTCTCTCTCTCTCTCTCTCTCTCTCTCTCTCTCTCTCTCTCTTTTTCTCTCTTTTTTCTCTCTCGGCTCGTAAAATCTTGTAACATCACTTTTGTACCGTACCGAACGATTTTCAATGTTAAAAATATTTGTTCGGTCTCGATAAGTGCGCGTCTCCGGTGTGTTCTAACGTCAAAGACGAGACACACGAAATTTTTTCGTCGACGAGAGATAGAGAGAGAGAGAGAGATTTTACCGTTATATCCATGGTTGACGAGAAGTATTTTTTCTATTTTTTTTTTTACGTGTCTTCCGCAGTACAAAAAATAGAAATGAGAATATCTCGTCGTGGCTCATCCGGTGTCTCTGTACAGCCACTTATATCGCGCCTGCTCCTCCTCCTTCTCGCTCGTATTGACACTCTTCGTAACGCGCTCGGACCAAAATTCCTCGTATTTGCGTAGCGCTATTTTCTTCTTTTTTTTCATTTTTCTTTTTCTTTCGGGGGAGAAGAGAAATCTTCTTCGTGAACGATAAGAACTATGAAGCGTGCAGTAGGGAGAGAGAACGATATGCACGAAGTTATCGCGTGTCCCGAGACTGTGACACATTACTGACGCTTCGTGAGATTAAAGATTTTTTACTACTCGCTATTGACACGAAACGAACTGTTTAGTTCAGACTTTATGGGGGTTTTTCTCTGAGAGTTGTTGAATCGAGCGAAATTTTTCCAACGTGGCGCAGATTTTTTTCGAAATTGTCGATTACTTTTATTATTATTATTATTATTATTATTATTGTAGGAATGTGAATAATTTGAATTTTATATTTGCTCATTAATTTTGATTGATTTACGATAATGTCATTTTTATTTAAAAAAAATATGTACCCAATAGTAATACTCACGATAACATGAAAAGAAAAAATATAGTAAAAACATAAAAATTATTAGTAATCATTTTTTTTACTACTTTTTTCATCATTTTTTATTTCTTTTCTCGTTATATATACATTTTAATTGACAAACATATATAATAGTACCCTAATGAATAGAAATAAAATTGAATGAACGAATGCGAAAAACAATTTATAAATTATTAAATATCTCATTATTATTAAGAGTCTTTATATTTATCATTGTTCAACGTTCGCTCAAGCTCGCGTTATAATTGAAAGAAAAGAAAAGAAAAATGTGTAAAACGTGGAGATAATGGTTTGCTCGTCTGTCGTGTCTTTTTTAATTAACGCAAAAACAGATTCGTTTCGCATAATTATTGACCTCGATCGATAATCGAGGGGTCGAATAATACGACGGGGATCAAAGTCAATGATTCCGTTCGAGTGACGCAACTTGCCAATAACGGAGCATTATCGAGAATGATTGCGGAGTATAACGAGAGAGAGAGAGAGAATGAAAAACATATAATTCGCAATCTTAATTATTTTGTAAATTTCCCGCGCAGTTTTAAATAGAGAAAGAGAGAGAGTTCTCTCCACCATGACAAATCAACATTTTCTCTTCGGGTAATTGTTTTCCCTCCCGGTCATCATTTTTTCTCTCTCGATTCTGTCCTTCTACGTAAAGAACTTGAAACACGGGGAATATTTTACATGCGGTTATATAGATATATTTGTGTAAAAGCTACCGTAAAAGGTGGCGAGCTGCGGTCTCGATAGCGTGTTAGTTATTATGTACGATTAACCGGTGAGCTCTGAGCTCTGCAGCCCCCGACGTCATCGTAACGGCTAGGGAACTGCATGATCTCTCTCTCTCTCTCTCTCTCTCTCTCTCTCTCTCTCTCTCTCTCTCTCTCTCTCTCTCTCTCTCTCTCTCTCTCTCTCTCTCTCTCTCTCTCTCTCTCTCTCTCTCATTCACTCTCTCTTTCACGTTCGCTCTCTCTTTCTCTCTCTCTCACTCTCTCTCTGTCTCTCTGAGTGTCCGTCTCTATGTTGCGAGCTACTGAGCCGTGCAAGGTCTAGCTGCGGTCTGAGGCTTGGCTAATCACTCTTCATGGGCTTTCATCGACGCTGCCCTGGAGATCGTTGGGAAATTCGATCGTTAAAAAAAAATCGAAGATGTATGACCTAGAATAATTAACGTCAACAATAACCCTTACGACATCACGCGAAACGGATATTCGCGCTCTTTCGTAACCACGAGAACGTCGCAAAATTTTCATTTCGATATTTTGTCGTTATCGACGATAATCACAATTTTTGTTATCGTTATCGATGTCAAATTATTCATATTAATAAATATAAAAACAATTTTCCCGCGGAATAATAATTATCATGAAAAATCAAAATTATTAAAATCACGGAATTTAGGATAAGAACGTATCCTCCATAAAAATTGAAAAAAATAACAATATTTTCAATAAATTTTTCAATAAAAATTCCGATAATTTTTGAAAATTCATTCCCACAATTTTTAACAACGTCACGTGTCATAATTGAGGTAAAATTAGATCTAGTTTTTCTTCTGTTGGGATTTACGAACGTAAAGTTCGACGAGGGGTGAATAATCGGAAAGTGGAAAGGAAGGAAGTGCAAAGAGTGAAGCTCCGTAGTGAGCGACCTCTCTCGGTGTGAATCTGGGTTATTCCAATAAAGTACACTCGAGGTGCTTCCAAACGTTGTTGATTGACTCGAAGGACACGGATCGGTGTGCTCGGGAGTGAACTGAGTGAAAGAGTGAGACGGTAAGAGAGAGAGAGAAGGAAAAAAGAGAGAGAGAGAGAGGGGGAGAGAGAGAGAAGGAGGAAAGAGAGAGAGGGAAGAAAAGAGAGAGAGAGAGAGAGAGAGAGAGCGAGAGAGGAAAAGAGAGAGCGAGAGAGAGAAAGAGAGAAAGAGAGAGAGAGAGAGAGAGAGAGAGAGAGAGAGAGAGAGAGAGAGAGAGAGAGAGAGAGAGAGAGCTCACTACTCTCGTCATCGGAGTTGGCTTCGAGTGAGCCGCGCCCGGTGCAAGAGCAAATTCACCCGGGGCTTATAACGCACTAACGTCAAACGTTTCTACGCTGTTGCTGCCCTACTCAATGCCGCTCCAACTCTTAACCACTCGTTCTCCTTCCCTTAAGCCTCTCCCACGACATTCCGCCACGACTCTGCATCCCCGTCAAAAACTCAACTACGCAAATTTACAAAAATTAGTAAAATAAAATCTCGTACACGATTAATTAATCATTTTAATAAATTTCAAACTTTATCGATTAAACTTTATCAAATTTAATCGAAAAAATTCAATCCTTTTTATAATATATATATATTTTTGTATTAATATTGTTTATATTTAAAAAAAAATTATTATTTATAACGGAGGAATATTTGTTTTATTTTTTTCTTGCCGTTTTTTGTCGATTTTATTTTATTAATTTTTGTACAAGAATATTGTTAATTTTGCAATGAAAAAAAAAAAAAAAAAAAAAAAAAAAGAGGAGAAAGAAAAAGCTTTAACCGGGAGGCGAGAAACAGCTGAGAGGGCCGCGAGAGAGCTTTCGCGTTTGCGATGTATTGATTGCGGGGAGTCTGACGCGACGCGGTGTGCGGCGCAACGCGCGATTCCGGCGCGACGCCCGAGACTTGCCGCTACGCCAATATAGTCATACAGGTCGTACTAAACATCGCTGCGGCATTAAACCAACGCTTCTCGTATCGATGTTCCATGTTGCTAGGTACCAACTTCAGCGAAGTTCGAGGATTAACCAGCGATCCAACTATTCGAAAAATCAAACTGAGAACGCAAAGAAAATAAATTTTAAAAAAAACACACCCAAATTGTCGACATTTTCCATATTTCCAGAATAACTAAATAAATTTTGCCTCTTATTTTATTCCAAGAACAAAATTTAACTTCGTCCAAACTTTAAACAAGAATGTAAAAAAATTCTTACCTTACCAAAAAAAAAAAACAGCAAATTCACGGCTAATAATTATTTGACAAAAATTAAAATGACTCGTAGCAAAAAAAAAACTACAGAAATAGAACTGATCGAAAAATTAGATTAATCCTTGGTTGAAAAATCGTCGCGTCGAAACGCGACTTATCACCGCGCGATGTTATACGTATACATAGAAAACTCGTTCACTTCTGGTTTCGCCATAAGCGGAACAGATTATTGTGGCATATTTGTAGCGGAGTGTCTTGTGATTCATGAATTATGAATAATGAGACTCCTCGATGATTCTTATGAATAATCAAGTGGTACGCGTATTAAACGGACACTATATAGCGAATAATATACGACAGGGAAGTGTACATTGGAACGAAGGCATGCAGCAGGAGCGACTCCGATATTCAGACTTGCGTATAGATAAATATATATATTTATTCACAATGAGCATATTTCATACAAACGCAATACTCGCTCTCCCACATCCCGCCACTCCCCATGATAATAGCTAACGCACCGATGACTTTGACTCGTTTCTCTTATATTTATGTATATATATGTATATATGTGTGTGCGTGTGATTTGTGTGCGTGTATTTGTGTATGTGTACACCTCCAGCAGCTGGACGTACAACCATTCTCAAGAGCAACCTGCTCTCTATATTCTCCATTAGACACTACGATATACGCGCGTGCGCTCAAACGGCACACCGTATAAAACAAACAATTTGTAGGCAATAATAATTCCTCGATAAAGCCTTGAGTCGATTATACGTGGGTGAGAAAAAAAATCCCTCTATGGAGCAGTTTCTTTTTTGTTTCGCTTTAACTCGTACATAACGTCGTATATGCACAGCCTTTAAATTATTCCATCGAGTTCCATTAGGGAACTTAATAAATTTCACATTTACCTAATAACCTGATAAATTTCAGAATTGTTAGTTTTTATTCGTGAATTATCGTTTTTTAATTTAATGAGAAATATCGAGATTCAATTTTCTCAAGAATATGTACACATTTCTGGTCTTAAAATTGTCTAGAAAATTTATAACTTAATGAATCGTTTCATTTAACTATAATAACGTAATAAATTCAAAAATGATTAGTTTTTATTGGTAAATTATCGTTTTTTAATTTAATGCGAAATATCGAGATTTAATTTTCTCTCGTATATTTTCCAAATCCCCTAGAAGATATTTTAACTATTATCAAAAAATTCTCCACCCTAAATTTCACCCTCGATCCACCATTTTTCCTAAGTACAATATTTATTTACAATATTTTCAAGATAAATTTCCTAATGAAAATCTTCTTCCCGTTGAATTCCACCACAAGGAATTCTAATGTCCTATAAAATATCAAAATCTTCGAAAGAATACACATTTTAAAAAAATGAAAAAAAAACCTTACCATTATTCTCACAAGTTCCGTGCAATAAAAAATCTATATCCGTTTCTAAAAAAAGAAACGCGCTATGTCCAGCGCAATGGAGAGAGGTCGTTCGGATTCATCCTCGTATTATTTCTCTCTCTCTCTCTCTCCCTCTGAAAACGAACGTACGCACGGATAATCTCCCGTGTATTCCCCGTTTCGTATCTCGCTAGATTCGCTTACGTAAGGGAGGCCCCCCTCTTCTCGATGGCCTTGCATTATAGCATCATAAGCATTCATCCTGTCTGCTCACCTGCAATGCGCCATACAATTCGTGCCAACCGATTCACCGCGCCTCGACCGAGGACTCGTGGTTCCGATCCGTAGTAAATATCGTAACTGCCGCACGACGCGATATCCCGCCATTTTCTACTTTTTCCAACGATTTTTTATTTCATTCAATCTTTTCTTTTTTCATCTAACATTTTTGTCCATTATCAAAACGATTTCGACGACAATCGGTCGAGATTGGGCCGTTTCTATCGGGTCTCGTCGTCTGGCAACTAGCGAATCGAAACAGTTTCCGCTATCTCGGATTAATTTCCGTTTTATCGTACGTCAGGGCTTATCGACAGTCTCGTCTAGGAATATTGATCGAGCGACGAGACTACCGTTAATATTAACGACGGATATTCGAAGCACGATATTCTAACGTAAATATTAGTCTTGGCCAAAAAGTCATTGCGTTTCTAATGCACTGACTCCTATAGCGATCTATGATATTAAAAAACGCAATTACTTTTTGGCCAGATGAATATTTTTATTCTATTATGAATTTTGCCACTTCTTTTATGATCGGATTTACGAACCGAGGTCATCTCGATAAAATTTAACGAATAATTTATATCGATGGGGTGATAAAATAATATGTTAATATTTTTTCGTTTCGTTTGGTTTATTTGTTTATTGTAGGTTCGCGACTTGGTGGAGAGGTGCACTTGCCCGACCCAGTTTCCGATGATACGTGTTTCCGAGGGCAAATACAGGATCGGCGACACCAAGGTCCTCATATTCGTGAGAATCTTGAGGAGTCACGTAATGGTACGCGTGGGCGGTGGTTGGGACACTCTCAGTCACTATCTCGACAAACACGATCCGTGTCGTTGTCGTACGTGTAAGTATCATCTACCATGGACTCGCATATATATATATATATATATATATATATATATATATATATATATATATATATATAAATATATAAATATATTTCGTCGTGTAAATAAAATACGTTTATCTTTCTACGTTCGAGTAGAAAAGTTTCGTCAGTTACGAGGACCGTTATAAAAACACGGTTTATTTATTTGTTTTCTTTTTTCTTTTCTCCTACGACCGAAGCCCATCGATCTATGATTTCGGCCAAGCTTATACAGAAGGCCGGGGGCTCGTTCGATCTTGGTAGCGCGCAGGTGCATTACGAGAGGTTCGTTAAAATTTGTTTCACCTTCGATCAAACGATAATTCATTAATCAATTAATCAATCTTATAAAAAGGATTAATTTTCAATTAATCGGAATTATAATTAAAACGTCGATTAAATTTGATTAATTGAATTTTTTTAATCAACGAAAAAAACGTTGGTTTTGAAATTTTGAAAATGTTTTTCGGATTTTTAAAGATCACCTCCCAGAACTCGACGTAGCTCGGCATCGAGCGTCGGTTCTTGTCCCGGATCGGCTCAACAACCCAGTCAGCAACAACAGCCACAGTCCCATCAGTTACAAACACCTAGAAGCCCCTCGGCAATGGCAAACAGATCGCGTTCGCCAACGCCTCATCACTCCCATCGTCAGCTCGGACAGGAGCTGAAAAAAATCGGCAATCGTTCGCCGAGTCCGACGACTCAGATCAAATTCCCATCTAGTCCGGTTCGCAGGCAGTTGAGCGATCTCGGTAACGCACGGAGATCACGATCGCCGACACCAAAAATGGACTCGAACGCGACAAAGTCCGGCAATTTGGATCCGACCAGAAAGGCCCTCAACGAGGAAATTCGCCAAGTCAAATACGACGGAAGATCGCAGATGTATCACAGCCGACACTTGGACGATTATCAGGTCGATCTTTCTCTCCCCCCGATCTCGATCGATTTTCATTTTACCGCTTTTTTGTTTCTAAAACGAGTCGAGTCCAACGAATTTAACAATATTCGAAAATATCACTAAAAATGTATCCAACTAATTAATCAAACGAAATCGATATTTTTCTCAATTTAATCAATCGATCCAAATAATCAATCGAAGATAGTTGATTTTTCCATTAAATTAGAAATATTTCAAATTCATAAGAAATTTTATAATTCAGATAATTTATTTTTATCGTGGATAAAAAAAAATTTTAATAAACAAAAATTTGGAAATTTTTCAAAATGTTTTACTTCGACCGTGAGGTTTTGTGAAGAAAAAAAACGTAACGTTCGTGCGTATTTCAGGACCCGAAGAAAGATCTTCATCGCGAGATACGTGAAAAGGTGCCCTTGTCGGAGGATTTTACGAAGCGATACGTCGTGGAGGGTGGCGTGGCACGACGGGCCTTCGAACGAGATGACGCACCGAAGTACGAGCCAACGATCTACGGTTACAAATGCGGCGTTACCGGAGGTCCCGAGTCGAGTACCAGTCTGAGCCCGATACCGAGTCCGACGACCGTCAAGGAGGAACAACAACACCAGCAACAACAACAACACGCGCAAAGGACCACCACCGATGATCTTTTCGTCAAGGAGAACGTCCAGCAATACGCAAAATCGTCTCACGCCGAGGGCGAACACTCGGACAACGGTAGCGAAGTTTCCGACGAGGGATATCGTAGCTTGGGCGCCGTACAACCGCCGATCACCGCGACCCCCAACGGTCAACATCATCAAGACGCCACGACCGTTCTCGTCGATTCTCACAGTGAGTCATCGTTGTTTTCATCGATTTTCAAACGAGCTTTCTACTATTTTTCATTTCTCCAATTTCAACAGTTTTTTTTTTCAACGAAATTCCACGTCGTAACATTTGAATTTCATTCGGGTTTCTTATCTCTGGTTTGAAAATTAAAACGTTTTTTTTTCATATCTTTTTACAGATTCTTTTTTAAAATTTTGATCGAATTTTAAATTTGGATTTATTTCGATTTTATAGATTTTTTTCGAATATTGAATTTTGTTATGATGCTCGAATTTATACTTTTTTTTTCAATTTGATGACAAGTTTTCGATAATTTTATTCTTTGCATTAACGATGGTAAATTTTTCTTTATAAAATCGAAAGTTTTTCATTATTCTTTAGATACTTTTAGGCGATTTTTGATCGAATGTAAAATATGTGTTTCGCTCATTTTATAATATATCAAATATTGATATTATTTTATTATCATTTCATTTATATTTAATATTTTTCTTACCAAATTTGATATTTTTCTGTATTATTATTATTATTTTTCTTTCGATTTCGTCAAAATATGCAAATTTTAAAACGATTGTACGGTTGACCATTACGTGGCTCATCAGGCCAAATCTTGGAACGCGAGAGGATTAAAAAAAATTTAGCACTTCTCGTAACCGAGGAGGGGGGGAGTAACGCGGTTAGCAAAATAAAAGAGACACGTATCCTCTTTGAGAGTATCGCAGATCGGTAAAACCCACGCTTTATGCTAACTATCGGTCAAGGAGAGAGAGAAGAGGAGAAGGGGGACGTACGAATCCTTCGTTCTCGGTCGCGCATCCCAAAGACGAATTTGGTGGTACTCGCCGGTTCCCTCTCGTACTAAAAAGTGATCGCGGCTCTCGTGAAAGGCCGTTAAAGGCGTGGGTCGCGGGAGGGACACGCAACAATTCCGACACAAACGCTAACTCGTCCTTCAATTTAAGCCGCTGTCGCATTTAAAAGTGGAATCGATTGACCATCATCGCGTTCAGTATTACACACGCGCACACAAACACGGCACGCGAGACGAGACGAGATGGTATTATTACGTTTTTTTGTTGTTTCGTTTTTTTTTTTATCTTTTTTTCCTCTTAATAGAACGAAGATTTCGACGACACAAGGGAATTCGCGGATGAGTCGGTCGTATAATGATTGCAAAACTTTTCATAATTCCGTGAAACGACTTTTGTCCATTTATAGAAATAAAAGACTCGACGATACGAGTATTGAGAAATTTAGTCGAGAGAATAATAATAATAATTGAATAAAATAGAAGTTAATATCCAATTAATTATTATTGATAGGTAATTAAAAATGTTTGTAAAATTTCAAGTTCATAATATTATTCAAATTTATTCTAACCTTTTTGTGTATTTTTGAATTTATGTATAAATCATAATTTGAATATTCATTAATTATGATTAACGTATTGACAAATTTATGAATTTATTTACAATCGCAGAAGAGTCCGAGAAGCCAAAAACGGAATCGCCGGAAGACGCGCGTTCGTGCGTGGAGACGGAAAGTATCGAGACGGGTCTGCGTAAGACGCGTACGTCCGGTGGAACATCGTCGAGCCCGACGAGTTCCCTGAGCCCGGTAGGCTCGACGGGCGTGCGCAGTACGGGCTCGGGATCGCGTTCAGCGAGCGCGGGAAGTTGTTGCAGTCATCCGGCAAACGGCGAGCGCGCATCACGCGGATGTTCGATAGCGCGGGAGAACAGCAACCTGTCGCGGTGTTCGTCGGGCAGTCGAACGCCGCGAGAGGGCAACTCGAGTCCGGAGGGTAGTCCGCTGAAGCGCGGGACCGCCGGTCGCGGCAGTCTGCGCAAGCCACCTGCGCCGCCGGCCGCGAGCCTCGGGCGGTCGGCGGGACTGGCGCGCGCAGGCGGTCACGCGACCTGCGACGGCTCGCAGTCGCGCGGCGGCAGCCCCGCGAGCAACAACAACAATGGTAACAACACGTGGAACGGTCGACAGGCGAGACAGCGACCGGCGTTATCGCACGACACGTTCGTAAAACCAACGAATAGCATTAGTAGATCGCCGAATCTCGGAAAAACCGCTGCACCGACGAATTTTTCGAGAAAAAATCCAGCGCGACAGAGTCTACCGCGTCTAGGTAGTTGCACGAGCGGCAATAGCCACGCGGCGGTCGCGACGACGACGACCGCCCAGTACGACAGAAACGGTCGTCGTATCAAATCATCGACGAGCACCTCCCTTCAAACATCGCCAACGAAAATTGCCAATCCTCTACTCGAACAAATTTTACAAAAGATGGCGCATCTCAGGGACGACAAGGAGGTCGTGACGAAGCTACAGGGTTTGCTCAGGGATTATCAGGGTCAAGTTGTCGAGGGTGACGAGACGACGAGCGACGGAAACGATCCGACGTTGGAATTCACGAGAGCCTGGATCGACGGTAACGGCACGGTCGCGTTACCTCAGAACGACGTTCAGCTCGTCGCAAGCCCGAGAAAAGATCCGAAACCACCGTCCGAGAGAGGAAGCGGATTCTCGAGAATTCCAGCCCCGGTCTACAAGAGACCAATGTCCGTCGCCTCCGACAGTCTCTGAACGGTCCGAGGTACGAGTAACAAAAAAATCCACATTTTTTGTTGTTTTTTGTTGTTTTTTCCATCGCGATCTCCCCGCTGATACGCGATTGAGGTAATTTAGAAAGAAAGAAAAAACAAAAACAACAAACAAAGGAAAACAATGTTATCGAACAATTTTTAGATATCTCGTCGAACGAGACGAGATGATAAATCCCCCGTGCCCGGAGGTCGCAGATCCGTGCTCACCGGGCTGGTGCTTATATAAGACGAGTTTACACTTTCTTTTTTCTAGATCGATTGTTACAAATATTTACGATTATTCGATTGTATTTTTTTTTTTTTTTCGTTTTGTTTTTTTTCTTTCATTCCTTTTTTTCTTCATTCTTGAGAAATCTTCGAAAACGAGACTCGCTCGAAAGATTGATAGTTACTTTTGACGTGCATTGAATTATATAAAACGAACTTGTTCCCGAAAAAAAAAATAATTTAAAAAAATATCAATTACTCGTCGTTGATTCTTTCTATTTGTTGAGAGAAAAAAAAACAAATCAGTTTCTAGAAAAAATTTATTTCCTCGACGAGGACAATGCATAGTCGAATGCTTATTAAATTATATTAATTGAACGATCGCGGCGACTTTTCCCAAAAAAAATCAAGAGAAGAATCGAATGAAAAAAAGAAAAAAACATCTCAAACTCGGCCCCCGATCGGCGAATTTCTTTCGCTGCGTTCAATATAGCTTAAAAAACAAAAAAATACGATCGACCATCGCTTTTACGTATTATTTATTTATAAAAAAGAAGAAGAAAAAAAATAAGAAAAAAAAACAAAAAGAAAGAGGAAAAAAGTAATGGAAACGAAAAAAAAAACATATATAGTCTATTGGGTTGTATTTATTGAAGGCAATTTATTTACGCGTTAATGTAACGACGATTACGAGTTTCCTCGCCACGTGCCGCGCGTTATTTGTGCAAATAGACTGTTTTTTCACACGGTACGAAGGACGAGCACACTTTTTTCTGTCGAATAGTTTTTTCGCTAGGACACCGAGAGACGATTCCGGGAGAAATGATTTAGAGAGAAAGAAAAGAAAAAAAAGATAAGTACGAAATGCGATTTAAAAATTTTTACGTTTCTTTAAATCAAAGAGAGAGAGAGAGAGAGAAAAAAAATTAAATAATATCGCGCAACGATAGGAGCGATAAGAAACTCCTGCGACGAGAACAAACTGGGCTATATAGATATATATACATATATATATATATATATATCGTAACTTGGCCGAACGCCATTCCAATGTTGAAAACTTTTTTTATCACACAAATGCAAGAAGGTTGGATCGTACATTTTTGGCAAACTCGTTCGTTATAAATACGCGAGAAAGGAAGGGAAACGGAAGAGAAAGAATGAAGTAGACTTCCGGTGTTTCCCTTCCCCGACTCGCGATTATTTAGAAAGCGATAGCGTAGAGAAGAAAAAAAATCGCGAGAATAATCGAAATCGAAAAAAAAATTGAAAAACTATTTTTTAGAACGAAAGAACGACGAAAACGTGAAAACAAAGAAAAAAGAGGGGGCGTACGAAAAGTATAGAAAGAATGTCGAATTAAAATATTTCACCTGGTAAGAATAAATTACGAAGCTAAGAAAATTTTATCTCGCGATCTTGCGAATCGTTCTTTTTTACGTACGCATCGTTTTTTTTTTCGTGATTTTTTTTACTCGGGTACTCTTATCGAAAATAGGTCAAGCGTTGTCGATGAAGACGCGCGAAGAAAAAGGTCAAATGAGAAAATAAGAGAACAATAAACAGAAAAAACAAAAACAACAAAAAAAAGAACAACAATAAACGACGATCGAGTTTTGTCTCGAACGTTCGTTTTGCTTGCCGCGTCATAATGGCACGCGATAATTCATTAGCGCGCCGTGTCGCGAGAAATTTCGCATAAATTAGTCTGTGCTCCGTTTGTGTGACTCACGCGTATCGCCGTATTTGATAATAAAAAAAAAGAGAGAAAAGAAAGAAAAATGAAAAAAAAAAAAACAAAAAAAAACACACGTAATTCATAATATCATTCATTACCGTCGCATGAGCCGTCGCTCGTTTTATCTCGCATATTATTATGGCCATTAATTATTATCGTTATTATTATTATTATTATTATTATTTAATTATTCTCTGAGATGTACGACATTAATTCGTAACAGGTTCTCATCGTTATTATCGCTTTGACTATCTTTATTATCGACAATAATGATAATATTACGATTAAGCACTGTTCCCGCTTTAGCGCGTGTTATTATTATTATTATTATTATTATTATTATTATTTTATGAAACGAGCGTGACTTGTAAAACCAATCAAAACTCGACAAAGGGCATAATAAAAAATAAATAAAAAAATAAAGAAGACACGAACTTGAAAAGATAATAAAAATGTGTACCTGTTTGTGAAAATGAAGGAGATTTGGTTTTGAGGAAGCTGCACCAATTTTATGGCGCGCCGGTCTACCTATATATCGTGAGCGAGAGACAAGTGAGAAGAGGGGGCGGATGGGGGGGGGCGAACGCGGTATATCGTAGCAAGGCCCATAGCCCACATATGGAATGGCGTCCTTGTCGCGTATATGGCGAGACGCGGCACTCGCGGTGAGTTCGCGCTTACAACCTGCCTCTACATCCGAAACGCCAACTCGTACAAAACAACGAGAGTTTTCCGTCCGTTCTAACCGACGAACGAGTCTCCCCTCGTTTCTAACTTTTTCCTTCGCTCCCGAAAAGATTGCGTCATTATGTCATGTCTCGTGGAGAATAGAACGTAATGGAAATTACTCACTGTTATTCTATTCGAAGATTCGACAAATTGGATTTCCCGATGATCACGTGCTCGGCACGCTCGGCAACGTCCTCTTCCCTCGGCGGTAGACGCTCTCACCGACACAGAGTGAAATAAATACGGTATAATAAAAACTCGAAGCACAACACACTCGTGGACTTTCGTAAACACGCGACTCTCAGCCGCGTGGGCAACGCGGATAATAACATTGCGCCTTGGAGCTTGGAGCGACTCACACAGAGACCGTTACCCGAACGCCTTGTGCGGCTTATGGCGAAACGTGTTCGTATGTGTCTCTTTGCCTTATCCACTTTTTCCCTCCGCGCGACTCACCGCACGACACTACGACGATCAACGTTAACTGTCGCTTTTTTAACAAAAAACAAACTAACTCCTTTGGTTCTCCCTCCTCCGCTTGACACGAGAACGTAGAATGTTCCGTATGATACATAAGAAGTTTGTCACTTGTTTTACTTCGTAACAATAGATGTATCCCGATGTATGAGAATCGACTGGTCGGCCTATGAGAATATTGCAAATCTATCGGATTTGAAAATATAAATGTAAAAACTGGCACTACGACGATGAACGTGAATACGTCACTTGATTCGCCATTGCTATCCTCTCCTCCGCTCGCCGCTCCGCTCTACGGAGATTAGCGACACTTGTCAGTTTGTTTAAGAAAAGTTATGCCTCCGCTTCCTCAACCTCTTCTTTACACGACGAGGATAATGCCCCGTAAGATGAATAAACAGTAACTGACAGATCTTACTTTGCATTAATATGTTTACCCGATATACGCGAATGAATTGATCGATTTATAAGGAAATTCCAGATCCACCGAATCCGGATAAATGAATAAAAACAATGTACACCAACGGCGAACCTGTGCGTACGCATCGTTCCCTTCCTACTACACCAACCCCCGCGCCGCACTGCGGCAACTACGTCAACCGTTACTTTATTTAAAAAAAGTTTCTCCTCCGTCGCCCCTTCCTCTACATTTGACGAAGAAACACAATGAATACTAAATAACTCCAAAACCTTATCTTGGAGCAATCTGTGTACATGGTAGATGCGTATGAACTGGTTGGTCTATGAGAAAAATGCAAGTTCATCGAATTTCATGCCCCGTTATATGGATTCACGGGATATTCATGAAGATTAATCTCGGATTTCATCTAAGAATGAATAAGGAAAAAATGTCTCAAAATGATATGTTTTACAGATATAGTTGATATAAATTCTGTAATTGGACTCTTTTATATCGAAAAAACGATTCTGCACGTCCACCGCGGGTCGGAAGACAAAAACCTATAACCCCCAAATTGTGCATTTCGCGGTCAGAACGGAATTGGTCCAAAGTTAGCAAAACCTCAATTGTTTTGCTTAGCATGTAAAAAATCGAGCTAAGAAACACAAGAAAAAAATACAACCCACTCGAACTGCATCTCGCAGTAGACTAAACACATTTTCGGCGTTCGACCGATGGCTAATAAATCCATCACGACTAAGTAGGTGGCGCCACCGAACGCTATACATTATCCCGTGGTAAGTTCGCAATGAAAATAATAACCCCAGGGATTCGTTGGCAAACGTATAATTTTGTCACGATTGTTTTGTCGAGCGTCTGAGAAAAAAACAAACGAGAATTGCTATGAAATCGTACGTAGGTATGTTACACGTCTGAGAAAGAGAGGAGGAGATAGGGAATAAGGCACAAAGGGAGGAAGGTTGTATACACGCAAGAGGAATCGAGGCGAACTCAACGACGGACAGAACAATGAAAGCCGCAATCCTCGAACGCTTCTTATTGCGGTAGGTAGAAAAACAACCTACTGACTGTACAATATATACACATATCTAACGTATTCCCTTCTCACTGTACCGCCTACGCTTATATTATAGCACAGGGAATTGGAAAGGATCTTACATTATATACAAGACACTGTTAACGTTCGGGTTCCGCGTATATAAGTGTATCACGGATATTTCAATTCCTCCACGGAATATTCACAAAGAAAATATAATTTAGAGGTTAACAAAAGAATGATAAAAAAAAATGCGAACGAGTTCGTTACAGATTGGCTCGGGTACGAAAAATCAACATCTCGCCGGCTCCCGTGGCGATATAATTTTCCCTCGACACTGTTGCCTCCTTCTCACCTGCAAATTACAAACGATGAGTCTCTCTACCGGTGATTAAGTCCAAATATGGTGACCGCGAGTTCCTCGGTGGCCGCGAAAGAGGAAAAGAGAGAAGATCGCGGCGCATAGCGCCTAGCCAGGCAAATATAAGCCGAGGGTATATTATATCGTAAAGTTTGTTCGGTCGAAGCGAGAGACTCGAACGCGGAAAGCGAGAATGAGAGAGGAAGAAAAAGATACAGAGATAGATGGAGTTTCTGTGATCTCCCCTCTCGTACCACCGCGCTATATAATGATAGCCAAGGAAATGAGACTCGAAATGGGAAGACACGGTGTGGATGTTTGCTGGACAAAAAAGGGATAAAAGAAAAAGTCCTACACGCGGAAGTTGAGGACCTTGACGTCGCCATTTCGAGCGATTCCCGAAGGCAAAGTGGATGTTGAGGTCCATTCGTTTTACACGACTGTGATAATTCACTACTGGCTCTATTTATATCCGCTCTAAGTATATAAAAATAAAGAAAAACAAAAAAACCATAACGTTACAAAAATGAAAATGAATAATCCGGCAAAAACGTAACGATATTTCATATAAATTCGTGCCCTTTTTTCCCCTCTTTCTTTCTATATTCGAGCGCGTGTCGACGATGCGGAGATTAGTCGTAAATGTGTCGTGATTTATGTCGAACGCTTGTAAGAACGTGGTATCACGAGTCACGACATTTCTATCGAAGGCTGTAGCTCTCTTCCTCTCTCTCTCTCTCTCTCTCTCTCTCTCTCTCTCTCCCCCAAACTCACTCTCTCCGTATCTCGAGGAACTTGCACACGAGAGACATCGTGTATACACTCGCAGTGACCGACTGGTATTATTTTACCTAACGGCTCTAATAGATTGTGCATTGCTATATAGAGTCAGCTCTCCTACGATCCTCTCCGCGCGAGGGTGTCTTGCTTTTCCTTTCCTTCGTATTTTCTTCTGCTTCTTCTTCTTCTTCTTCTGCTTCTTTTGCTTCTTTGCTCTCGTTGCATTCGCCATGGGTCGAAAGTTCGTGCGACCGACGCCGAGGCCCGCTGGGACGCGCAACTACGAAAGAGAGAGAGATTATTTTGAGCCCCGGAACCGCATGAGTGAGATTCCACAGTGGCCTCGCCGAGGCTCCTGCAAATCATTATACGTAGGCTTCTCTCTTTTCACGGGGCTTTGTCGCTCTTCGTTAAGCCCCGGATAGGCCACAAGTTGAGTGAACGACGATTATAACGTGTCGTATAACTTTTCCCGAGTATCTTCCTATATTTGGTGAATCCCGGGCTCACGGCGAAGAGTTTGTCCTCGATGATGCGAAACGATCGTGCCACAAGGATCGTCGAGGCTAGAAAGAGAGAAAGAGTCAAAAGTCTCGTGACTAATTGGAAGAACTTCGTCTTTACCGTGTTTGTGTGAAGGACCGTGAACCTCAGGAGCGGGAACGACTCTTGTGTTTAATACGTCTCGCTTGTTCCTCGCACTGACTCGGCCCAGAGTTTCGGCCACGGTCATCCAATCTCGGCATCCCTTCCACCATTGCGACGAGACACTTTTATCTACTCCCGTAGATGGTCGAGATTTTAATTCAAAGTCAAGCACGGCCAGAAATTTCGAGAGCACCAAACCATCTCGAGACGCTACCTGCTGTCGGACAGAAAGACTGCGCATTAACAAACGGCAAGGATATACTTCCTATTTAGCAATACTCGCCGACCTTATATGGACGCGAAATATTCGTTCCCAGGTCAACCGGTGCACGCTCGACTTTGAGTTTATTCCCGGTTCGGGGTCATTTCCTAAATATCGCGGCAATGGGACGTTCATCACAACCAGTAGCGATTTTTGTTAAGGTAATGCGAAAGCCATTGGACCCCTAAGAAAGCCTATCGTCGCTAATATTTCAATTTAAAATAAAGTACAAATTAAAGTAAAAAATAACAAATTAACAGATTAAGAATAAAGTCTAATATTTAAAAAAAACGTATAATTATTTTTCTTTCGTCGTGATGATTTGATATTTAGGCAAATAATAAATTTACTCTCGCCGTTGGACTGTTCAATGCGTCTCTGGAAATAATGAGAGTTTTACGTCGCTTTAATGCAATATTCTACCAATCAATTAATTTTTGTAAATAATTATATTCGATAGTACATTTCTCTATTTATTTATATTGACGGAATTAAGAAGCGTCTCCGTTACAAAATAGTGGAAAACTTTCAGTTGAGTTGTTCCCAAATTTCCGAATTTATTAAAATTGGGGTTTGTCATGAATTTATTGTCGACCTAAATTTACACTTTGAGCAAATTCGATTATCACCTCCTTCTCAAACGTTTTCTATCTCGATGTTCGATCATCTCCGATAAACCTACATCCGATAAACGAGAGACGATCGAAAAAGTGGCGTCGGTAACGTAATTTTCTGCTTATCTTACAAGGGTTAATACGAATCCAACAAGTAGCAAAAATATATCTAGGTAATATCACATGATAGACTCAATCCCTGAGACTTTGGAAAACAATTAGTTTTTCATATTTTGATACTCGCGTTATAACCATCTTCGATCTTCATCCGTCAAAAAGACTTTCGTCTTCGGGTGTCCATTTGGACACAGCGACTTGAAGCGCTCAACAGTTGGTAATGAAATACGGCGGAGCTGCGACAGCGACGAATCGCATTCGATCACCTGGTTATAAAATTGTATCGGAATATGTAAAGAATCCAATGACGTTTTAACAAGAGCCGAAAATTTATTTGATCCGTTACCTGCTTCGAATATTTCCGACAATTTGGCTGGTGCTAGCGACACTTTTGAGATAAAAGCGTTCTTACCATGAAACAATATCGTCTCGTAGAAATTTCGTCTGAAGCATCCCAGCAAAATTCCAAATTCGTCGTTGATAACGTGGAATATGCAACCGTATCCCATGGTGAAAATAGTACTTGAATTGTTCGTATGCTGCAGTAAAATTTATCAGAATAACAAAATATTTTATCGCATCGAAATTAATCATGAAATAATTATATCTTACCCGATTGATGACGTTAAGCCACAAGAACGTCGAATTCGCCGTCTGCTTAATGTTCTCACCGCACAAATATTCTTCGCTCGATTCAACATCTAATGGTTGAAATCTGTTAGAAGTTCCAAAAACTTCGAGAAATAAGGTTGTTTGCCCATAAAAACGCAGGTGACGAACTACTCGCCGTTATAACTGTTCTCATCGGCGATGCAAGGAACTGCATCGCAGTACAGTAAATAGCTGATGCTGAGTTGACTGTTGAGAGCCTTCATAGATGAAAATCTTTTGCCGTAGAGATAAACTTTACTAGCGAGAAACAATATTCTAGTTTCCGTTTGTTTATCGTCTAATATCGTTAAAACCCTGCGACGTTTAGTAATACTGACTACGCTGGTAGGAACGGAAACGAGACCTACGGTGATGATGGCATATTCTTTATGTCTACCCATCACATTACCGTGTACCATTCGTACTGCTGTGGGAATTGAACGTCTCCCTCCTGTGACTTATCGTGATGAAGAACATGACAAGAAAATAGAACCTGCAATACGATTTATTCTGAGAACGAACTTTTTCTGCAATTTCATGATCATTGAGAGATGGAAAAAATATCGCTTGCCTTCAAGTTTATCCGAATATATTTTGATAATTGAAAATACTCCAATACGGCTTTACCATTGTGGTAAAAACCACCTATCTTCAAAATTGCATAATCATAGATTCCATCTATGTTAAATCTTATCACAGCGGTATTATTTGGCAATAATTGAGAGATTTCCCCCGCTACGCCGTATAAGTACTTTTTACGCATGATTTTCTTACTTGCCATGAAACTTTAACTTGTGAAACGATATTTGACAGATGCCGTCTTATTTCGAGAGACCGGTATTGTATATAACCTATCTTTGTTATTGTGTCGTGGGACTACTGTAAAAGACTGTGTTACCGTTTAAAATCACGACAGTGATACGATAAGAATTAATGATAATAGCGAACGTGCTTTTATCAATTCAGGGCAGGAATTAACGATGGATGACTAACTTTGAGCGAATAACAGCATTTTACAGAACACACGCTTGGCAACAAGTCAAATGCGCGTCGCAACAGGTTCATGTGTTATTACACGTTGGATCTACGCGAAACAGATGAATGTATGTATATGAACACGGCTACGGGGATAAAACAACAAGGAAAAGAGTGAAAAGACTCACCGTCGGTAATTTTTGTACGCTCGTCGTATTTTTGGTTATGGGAATCCAGACGCTCAGCTCGATAATGCGGTCAAGCGGGATTTATGACTTTTGATGGAGTTTGTATAAGGAGACCCAAGTCTGTAATCCTCAGATGGTCAGGCTAGCGTGCAATCTAGTAATTCGGATGGCACCGATGGCGGCGCTGCCGTCAGAGAAAGAGCCAAGTCACACACACACACACAAACGTTGTGTACATGAACTCTAGTGATTTAAATGGCTTCCTCGTAGGGTTATTTCACAATGCGCGATAGTTAAACCAGTTGAGAACCGAAAAGCATGACCATCTTTTGTGACGGCGACGTATTATCGTCTCTAATATTTACAACTCGGAGAGTCGAGCGATCGAATCCCGCTCGAATGTATGTTTTTTTTCATTATGTTTTTTATTGTTTCCTTACTTCAATTTCTTAATTTTTACACATTTAATATATTTTAATTTTGTACATATTGAATTTAGTTTACTTTTTGACCAATTCAATTTGTGTATTTTCTTTCTATTTATCATTGGATATCATTATTTAGTAAATTAGACTCTACGGTTGCAAATATTAAATTCAAACCCAAACCCGCTACGTTCGTAAACATTAACATCATATTCGGGAAAAAGAAGAGAAGCCAGTGTGCCATGTTTAATATCAGTGGGGTATAATATAAAATCAGTTCAGAGACAATTGGCCATATTGGTAGAGTTCTGCATTTGAGGTAGAGTTAGCATATGTACAATGCTAATGTTTAAACCGAAACAAAATTTTGAAATCGAAAGAACGGCAGGTGGGTTTAGATTTTTCGTTTGATTCCAGGAGAAAGAGATATCGTTGAAAAAAATACACATTTTTCCTAGTTACTACGACCTCCACGAGAGGTAAAAGGGCATCCCTTGGAGGGCGTCGAAATTCGTCGCGTTGCAAAACCTCGATACCCGATCAGCCAAACTCCAGTCCTGTAACTAATAAACCTTCGAGGATTATTTCGAAACGTCCAAGAACGAAAATACGCGGTCCTGTAAAGGAGGACTATATTAGTAGGATGATGTCGATGATACCAACGGACTCGGACGCGATACGTACTCTCCTGAGATTAATCGTGTTTGATCCTTGCGTATTGAAAGGGCGTCTTACAATTGCAGGGTAGTAGCATCGCGGTATTTGGCGACCCTCTGCCTCGACCCACGACCGCTCGTCGATGAGAAGTCACTCGTCGAGAAAATTACGGGCAGCTCGATAAAGATGGTAATGAAATGGGCAACGCGAAGAATCGGATGTCGGAACAGCAACTGTCCGGTCTCGTTCCTGTTATCGTGGATCTCATGACTCTGGTCAGAAACGAGGTAAAACAAATAGAACACGTGGCAAAGTATGCGAGGAGGACGCGTGGCTAAAATTTGCTTATCTATTACTCATGGGCAAAGCCATGGTGGCCATTCAGCCACTTTCCTCGATCGATGGACGCCCTGATGTATCTGCTGGAAATATATCTAATTTCGAAAAATAAAGATATTTCCAACCTCGAAACGTCGAGTTTGCCCGCGAATACCGAGAACTCGGGACATTCCGAGAATAAACTGATGGAAATGCGAAGCGGTGCGACAAATATGCGGCTTATTTGCCTTCCTGCCGTAAAAATTTCACAAGGGAGCATCGAGGTCGTAGATCGTACTAGCCTCGTGACAAATGAAATAAAAGTTTCCACGAGAACGTCGAATCTGACTGCAATTCGAAAATTGAGAGTCCATGAGTCATCGTTCCAGACACTCTTGAAGTATTGCGATGATTATCGTCGCTGGTCTGGATCGAATTCGATATACACAAGCAAAAGTCGGAACAAACCGTGGGACGCTACGGCCTGGTAAGTTTTTACCAGGCCACCATACCGAGAGCGATGAATATTACTCTATGCACACTTCTATCGGTCGCGCATGAATAATTAATTTCTGTGTGCGCTCAGGATTGCTGATTAGCTGGTCGAAGAACTTATCGTCGACGTATCGAAGGGGTTCGATATCTGCGACGTTATACAAAAACTGTTCGAGCTGGAATTCAAAGAATTCTGAACGATCGTCGAGAATCTCGCGTCTACAGTTCACATTAGCCTAATTATAAGAATTTTCTCCACCAAAAATCGCGATCGCACGATTGTCACGAATGTACAAATTTCTAATGTCGTTACACATTACGAGTCCGTTTACTTTGTATAAAAGACTGAACATATCTTCTTTTTTTCTCAACACACGATGCTCTTTCTTTTAATTTCAGGGTAAAGTACAGAATGTGTTAAGAAACAATGAGCGATAGAGCCCATACAAACGTAAGTGTGAAAACCAGTTTAATGAAAAGGGTCGATCAAGGTAGGAATCAAAACTGGTAACCGATATCAGCGCGCTTACGCTCAACCGCGATAGATCAATATTTGACTCTCCATTTCACTAAACGAATCGACGTATACAAATATACGCCGTAAGGGTCGTTTTAAAAGCGATGATCACATTTATATGTGACCCGAAATTATGATTTTTTAAAATTGTTAAAAGTAAAGCGTTTCACGAAATATTTCCAAGCGGTTTAATCGTTGCTGTACTTCATCAACTATTTAGATCGAAATCGATTATTGATTTAATTAAACGGCTGGCGTCCCGGATTCACAAAATCGAATAGTAATCAGCGAGCGGACCGCGAGTTTGACAGTTTATTTCTCCGTAATGTAATTCTCTCTCGATCGTATCGCGAGGAATGCCGGTTGGATGTCATACGCCGGTGCGATGAACAAATTAAACTTGTTTCGTCGCGATCGGCCGTTCGATCGTGCAAGGAATTCGACCTACTTGATTTTCGAGCCATCGAACAAATTTGTTATTTTTATCGAATCTCACGAAATGTAATTCGATCGACACGCCCCCTCGATGTATCTCCTGAATGTTCTATCTCCGATTGGCGATGTTGAATCTATTCTTCTACGTTTTTTTACATCCTCATATAGGGGATTCGTATCAGTCCTAAGCGCGACGTTCACTTTGATAAATTAAATAGATTGGCTCTGCCGTTCGCGTGCCAACGAAGCTGGCATCGCTCGACAGTGCAAATATAAATTTCGGTTCTGAACGCGTGTAGAATTCTAGATGCGTTTTAAACTCCGAGTACCATTTAATTGTTTGAATATATCAATCAGTTTTTTACACGACTCTATCACGCCCGAGCTCTTCGTAATACGAACCAAACGGATTTTCCTTATTTCGATTCGTGTATTTCTAGTTCGCGTTTAGCTCGGACAAGTTCGGACATTACGCACAAACAATAATTTCCTATTGATCTTTTCTACTGGTACAAAAGTGTCAAAATTTCGTGTACGAAAATGGACCACCTCGATACATTAGCAGTAGATTTTAACACGTTGCGGTGTATCTCGATTCGAAACAAAGAATTATGTCACTTTTTAAGGATTTCAAGCCTTTTCTTCAAGTGATAAGAATTTTTGGTTTCGCGCCGTATTCCTTGAACGCAGTATCGATCTACCCTTGTCGCGAAAGGGTGTAATTATTCGATTTTCTGCCCGATCGTTTACAAGTATCTTGTATGCATACGTTTCCAGGTAACTATTCAAGTATCCCGACATCGATATTAAATTACGTTTTCTCACGATACTGCGAACCGCGTTGTCCGAGTGCGTTATATTCGTCGATGTATGTATTCGTTTGCATAAGATTCCACGATAAGCTGTGCGCTTTTCCCTCGAATTCATGCAACGTTACGATCAAGCGGTCAAGCTCGAAGCTACGCCGCATTTAATGACGACTCGCTGTTAGTCTGTATGTATTTTGTGAGATAGACGCATTTATAAATTTTAAGAAAGTAATACGCGAGGGCGGCATGGCGACGGTCTTCGTCCCTCTGCTCACGGTACTCGCTGCGGTTTATCGTATGGCTGCTGCAGAGGTAAAAATCACAATTGAATCGTACGATTCTCGCTGCATTCGACTCTCAAACAAATTATAACAACAATATTATAAGCGTACGAACTTGAAAACAATTTCTGCATTAAAGAGGCCAATTAAAATGATTTTGTTGCGTTTTTCTATTCGGACGAGCAAGGTCGGATCCATCGCATTTTTCGCACATTTGAGCATTTTCCGAAGACACCGCCACAATTCCAGGATCAAGGTGATTATCGAGGATTGCATTTGATCGACGTTGTCATTTTATTCGATGTCAATAGAAAAGTTGGTGACTTGTATTATTATTCACAGGAAAACATACGGATAGGCTTATACTTTTTGTTCCACCGTTTCAATTTTTCCGCCGCAGCTGGATTTGTGCAGATTGACTTGCTATTATTGCAAACAGTAGGTAATTAATATATCACGAGGAGAAAGATTCCGCGAAGAGAAAATTCAAGTTTATTACCATTTTCTTAAATAAACTAATTTTAATTTTAAAAAAAATAACGTAACGATACAATTGCAGATAGCTGGAGCTATGACGATGTTTCTCGTTATTTTAAAAGCTCCGGGGTGATCATCGACACAGGCACTGTCCGAACGGCCACCAACTCGGAAAAACTTATCGTAATTTTCAAACAAATGTGAGATTCAATAAACCGACGTGTGGGACAAGAGCGATATTTATTAATTTTTTTAATTATTCGACCTTGTAAAAATTGTCGTAAGATCGAAGTTATCGTTCTCCTACGATATATCGCGGCGATTCTAGCAAAATATTTTTTTAAATTATACCAATTTTCACCGCTTATCTACTTATTTTATCAAATGCATTTTTGCACTTTGTACATCGACCGGTTGTACAACGTACGGAGTTTAAAAGTACACAATTTTTATACCGTTCGCATACAGGTTCGCGTGTATATTTTTTTCATGGAAATCCATAGCAACGAATATTCATCGTCGACAATTTTCCATCGTCCGCACGGGCATTCATTTCCGTATAAATATTTTCGCGCAACGCGAGCTTCAGCAGTTTTACAGAAGCTTTGCTAAAGCGCGGACGAATTCAATACGTCGTTTTCATACCGTCACAGAGTGAGATGGGAAAAAGAGTGTCGTTGGCCGAGGCGCTCAAGCCCTTTATGGTTTTCGCCCGTGCAATGGGTGTAGCTCCTTACACAATTGCACATAATATTTACGAACTATCGCCCTGGGCATTCTTCTATACCATAATACTAAATATAACGAATTTCATTTTGACTCTCGTGTGGTTTAACCAATCCGGAAGGAGTTCTCGCCCCATCGCAGTAGAGGCACTGAGCTATGTCATAAAAGTTTCAGCTTTGATTGCCACAATATTAAATACCTTTTACGCGTTCTTGCATCGTCGACAGACCGGTGAACTTTTCAAAGACATCAATAAATTCGACGTTTCGATAAATTTAAAACCCGCCACCAAGAAACACTTGGCGACCATTTGGGCGTTCCCGTTTTTGTCCTCTGTCGCGGCTGTTCTCTTCACCGCCATGAACGCGGAATCTTACATCTTCTCTCTCAATCAAGTCGTGTTATTCGTTAGATACAATTCAAGTATTGGCTTTTTCTTGACCATGCTCGATTCGATGCTTACACGATTTCAAGAGATCGATCGTATGATCGAGCGAGGTAAATGTAGAATATTTTTTAATACGCCTAAATGAATCTTTTGTTTATTATTAATAGGTACTTATCTACCATGTCATGCTCTGATATGGTAACAATAATGTTTCGACAGATTCGAGAGATCTCGATATAAGTGACATCGCTTTACGAAAACCAGTGGGACTGCGCAAGCTTTGGATTCTTTACGATCTATTGATGGAGTCGACCGAAAAATTAAACTCAATATACAGCGCTGAGTTATTGGTTTGGATATTGATGTCATCTCTGAGCTTGATGATACGTCTTTGGGTTCTACGGTACCAGTCCGAGTTCACACTGATTTATATATGTACCAACAGTATTGCGGTTATAATGATCGTCCTAACACTCCTTTTGTTGACGGGGTACTGTCACGCGACGGCCTCAATGGTAATTCAACGCTATACTTTATTATAAATATCTCCATTATTATTCCTTAGTTTTGATTTTTTTTGTGAAAAATATAACATATGTATTCACGACACAATTCATCTTTGGCACAAAATCCACAAGAGATCCGGAAGTCATTTGCCAGATATTCCCATGAACAAACCGGCAAGCACTCGCGCCGTTAAATGTTTTCTTACAATCAGACCAAATCACAAAATCGAGACACCCGATGTATCATCGACATGTATCAGCGTACTGCGCCATCACTATGTGGGAATAATTAATCATTCTTGACGTTTACGAAGCACGCGCATTTTTTATTCACTATACCTGCTGCCTAGAAATTTCTACCTCAAAAGAGAAATGAAATGCGCCAAATGCTTTCCATTACAAATTGTTCCTCGACCGTAAAACGTGGGATAAAACGCAAGAAAATCCATCCTCGGCACATTGACGGTACAAGTGATATTTTTCGCATTATAATATGGATTTGGTAAAACATTAGACAGTAAGATAGCTTACAATTAGTAAAAGAAATAAGTCATCAACGCGCTTAAGTTTATGTCAAATTTTGTCGTGAATTCTCGCTGATAAAGCTTAAAACGTTAAGTATATAGATATATCGACGATCTAAATATCCAGCACCCTTCCATTCGTGGAAAACGTCGAAACGACGACCATTGCGCTAACAACGTTCCGCTTCACTCGCAATCTACCTAATTCTTATTAACGTCGGCTTTCTATGACACGTACTAGATAGCGAAGGATGGGACTGACCCCATTGCACGCCGAAAATCCAATGAACCCTCCAAGCGCAAATGAAATTTTCAATCGGCCTGGCCACCTGCGTTTAGATCATACCTATCACCGTACACGAGCCGTTCCATTTCCATTCGCCAAAGACACACGTATTATTATAATTTTTTAAAAATAATTCTTTCTTATTTTTGTTTAAATTAGAGCAATTTGTTTCAGGCAAATGACGTTGCCGCAAAAGCATTTCGCATAAACTCGAGGGTTTCACAATTGAATCGTAGCCGGGAGAACGAGGTACGAGAATACAAATTTCCTCCCAATTTTAACGCACGAGAATCCAGCGACGAGTTTGCGATACGCGATGAATCTATAATTTTCTCACTTTTTTATATCACGCTGATCGCAGGACACCTTCGTGATGGCGCAGTACTTCGTAGTACGTGGTTCGTTTCAAATCACCGCTGGAGGAGGCTTAATTCGCGTCAATCTTCCTCTCCTACGAACGGTTCGTATACCTACGATGTGCATTTTTACGGCTTGGCGTTATATTTCTAATGCCGATACGTCCCGCGAGAGAATTTGATCGAATCGACGACATTTAATGTGCGCCGTTTCTTTTGCACAATGATAATTAAACATCGAACCGGCACCGAATGGTTGGTTACGTATTTGTCATAAATGTTTACTTTTCTCGGTCTAGATCATTGCTACAGTAGTGACGTACCTCGTTATACTGAGAGCTCCGGGGGAGAAGCATCAGGGTGGGTAAATAAACGTGACTGGCGTCATAGTGAGGGGAATCGTGAACGATGCTCCTTCAATGGTGCTGCGATATAACGTCTGCGATTTCAGAGACCGACAATATATCGCTTTATAAAAGTGCAGAAAAAATATGTATCTTTGCTTATTAAACGAAAAATGATTTTTAATGACTTGGTAAGGGAAACGGGTTTTATTCATGATTGCCAGACCGTCCAGCTAGGCAATCAAACGTAGGTATATTTTAATTTTAAAAGTCGACCAACTTATCCTCCCGCGTCTAAATAAAACTCGTTGATTTCTGTATTTAGAAGAGAACTGAAGTTCGGCTCATTTCGCCTCACCGGCACGTTGATAATGGATAAAAGAGGTGATATTGGATATGGCATTGAAGGATGCGTCTGTACCCGTTTAATATTGCAAGTCGTCGCTTGTTATTCAAAGAACGATCAAGAAATTAATCCTCGCACGAAATTAACGTTTTCGACGTGATTATTTACAGGTATCTTGTGAACCTACATACGTTTCCAGGTACCTACTCACGACTTCCGACGTCGAGATTAAATTAGGTTTTTTCACGATACATTCGTCGATATATTCGATTGAATAAAATTCCACGACAAGCTCTGCGCTTCCCTCGAATTCATGCAACGTTACTATCAAGCGGTCAACCTCGAAGCTACGCCGAAATTAATGACGACTCTTTGTTAGCTCGTGCTCAGCGCCATTGCCATTTAATTTGTTATTGGTAGTCTCGGGGTTTTTACTTATTATTACGAGACGTGGAAACCCTCGGAAAGCTCGATACCTTTACGTCGTTCTCTACTCACCGACGACTTACGTTATTGCCAATCATTCCCGCCATCGCAGCGTCCCTCCTTCATAGATTTCTACATCTCAATCGCTTGGTCAAGGCAGGTTCGTGTTAGAAACGATTAATTATAGATAATTAATTTTTTACAACGAAAAATGTGAATTTTGAGAAAAAAAAAAGAAAATCTACAGACCTAGTAATGCTGATAATCCGAATAGTTATCGTAAATTTTGATCGATCCATCTTTGTTATCTCGTTCCAATAATGCCGATTTCGGTATTAGATGAGGGAAGAGTCGAAGGAAGCAACGGTGAGTGGTCGGGCTCGTTTGTCTGGCTAAACAACAAAAGGCCAAAGTGGAGATAGGAAAGAGATCCGTTCTGAGTCAACAGGATGATCGTTTGATCTCTGATCGTTTGTTTTGTTTGAAACTTGTAGGATGGTCACGTAGACAGCTCAATATACGTGACGCGTGGTCTCTTCATGGTTGTCTCGTAGCTGCGGCCGATGACCTAAACTCGCTGCACACCGCTCATCGTCAGTTGCTACTCTCGATCATGGGGCTTACGCTATATCAACGCTAGGTATATCAAGCATTTATGCTTCCAAGAATCCAATTTGGTAGCGGCTTCTATCGCAATTTTGAGTACACGAACGTGCACAACATTTAAGGGATGAAGCAGACCCTCTTCTTGCGCCAGGCACGCTCGGACGTTTTCCAGCACTATGGGCGTACAAAAAATTCGATATACAACATATCATAATTGTTCATCGCAGATTTTCTTATCTGCGGACTTAATCTGATAATTGCAACGGTTGTAATATATATATACTGACTACTGACAACAGGAGCACCTCGAAACCTTACACCTGTAAAAAATAGTTTTTGAGGAATATCAAACTTCAGACTAATATTGAACAACGGGTAGTTTATTGTCAACAAATATATGGCTTTATTTCCCAACAATCGTACAACGAGGTGCAGGCAATGAATTCAGACGACGGTAGAAGGGATTTCCCACGATGGTAGATGCATAGATGAATAAGGAGAGGAGAGGGTGCAGCAACGCTCGACAAAAGTTGAAACCTCGAAACTTCGCCCGGCGGGGTGACATCTGAGCGGACAAATGGTAAACTATGGTTGCTTTTGTACCCACGACACGAAGTAAGCTCACAATCAGCTGTCGTAGTCATATATATGGCCAACGAGTTCAGACGCCTCTAGAAGGAATATGCCGATGCTTCGGTTTAGCTCCAGAAATTGTGTCCCGCAGTTTAGTTATGTCCCTCAGTTACTCGCGTCGCTGGCGTCGCTGCAAGAATGCTAGGTCACACAGGCACGTTCACGTATACCTCACACAACTTCATGGCGTAGCTCCGCCTCCTCTCTCACCAATCACGTACGAGCAAGCGGGCCTTACAGTCCATCTCACTTCTTCTAATGCGAGGTATAGACTGAGGGACACGTGCCGATTCTCTCTTTTTCTGAACTGCTACTGTCCCTCACTGATTCGACATATATATATAAATAATTCTAATCGTAAGAACAGTAATAGCCGTATAATATAAGTTCTTATAATTGTAAAAAATAGATTATCTTTAATATTTGAATTATCAATTAATAATTCATAAAAACTCATTTTTTTCACCACAGAAAATAAGAAACAAAAATTACTGGGCAAAAAAGTTGATCGTGCGATCTTGCAATTAGAAATGCAGAACTCTACCAACTCGGCCAATGAACATGTTTGAAGGGTACCGCGACAGAATCCAATAGAAAATTATTGAAAGTCACCCATCAATAAGTGGTGCACTATTCAAAAGAAGCGCGCATACATTAACACATACATAACAGACAGGGTTTGGAGTTCTAAAATACTGTGGAAGTGACGCACCACGGGGTCCCTGACTTCAATAAATGATCATGTACGATCCATAACGGATTATATATAAACGATTTTCATATAAACTAAGATTTTCCATGATTTAAATTACTAATACTTTTTAAGTCTGTACGCTGCAGTAATATAAACAATTGGGTGCATGCAGTTACTAATTCAGACATGGTTATTTAAAGGAACATTTACCCTTACTTTTGCATACTTATTAGGCATTTGAATCTGCTTTCTTGATTTGACTATAACCCTACTCCCAACCCTCCCACTCTTCCCTACATCCCCACCGGATGGAAGACGTTCGCCACCTTCGCGTGGTTTTCATTGAGTAATTTTAGCTTCTGCACGTTTTTTTAATTGCTGTCGCTGTAGCATGATATTATAAATTTATTGCAAAGCGTGAACTAAAGTTAGCTGAGAGTGGGCACGAATAAATAAAATAAACCTCCTGACATTTTTCTTAATTTTTTTTTAATGATATTAATGCAAAATAAAATGTCTCTACTCGGAAGACGTACGCAAATAAGGAAAACAATTTTTTTAAATAATTTATTCGAGGGGAATTTGATCGTTCGACTCTCAGAGTTGTGAATTTAGAGGCGGCAGAGCGTTCACGTTCTCGTGACTCCGCCTACGGGGCGTATACAATCCTGGGTGACGTCACAAATCGACCGCTGCGACGCCAAGTGGCAGTTTCTGGCGGAAAAAACTTGGAGCCAATCGAGAGATAAGCATATTCGTTCTAGAGGCATCTGAACTCGTTGATATGGCGACGAGAACATATTGTAAATATAATATCCAACGCTGAATATTTAGTTTTCGTATGTTGGCGGCAAAATCTAACAAACTCTTCGCGTGACGAATAAGAAGGCGTGGGGGAGCCAGAGAGTCGCCTCCCCGGGAGTAAACGTAACGTAACATGAGCACCATGAGCACAGCACGAGCATGTACTAACTAATGGCGGGTAAGGAAGAACTTAGGCTAACTAGTAACTAGAGTGGAGATCTAGTATATCGTGCGAGGCACAAGCGTTTGATTTCTCGCCCGTCTGAGCGCTGATGTCGCTTGTCCGCTGCCTGCGGTATCGACCAGGCCCGCTTGTAACGCTGTGTGATCTGTGATGCAAGGCGCAAGCAGGGCGATCACGGCACCATATCCACTTTACTACCTCATTCGATATATAGGAAAGCGCGGTCGGAAAGGTACCTTGAAGAACCATAGGTCTCGATGACTAAATGCATATTATGCGTGTTAATTAGAGCGTGTGGGGTTCTAACGTGTAGTCCTGTCGCGCACAGCTCCAGTTATGTATCTAAGAATCGACACTTTCCAACCCTTCATATGCCCTATAAGGACTTTAATTATTTTTTCAAAATTTCATATCATTAAACCGATGTTCAGAGCACCCGCCAACTTTCACTACAATTCTGAAGTGGTGAAGTAAAAGTGGAGGTCGTATAATAATGATTTATTAATGGACAGAGAACTATTCGTCACTGTCGTGATGGCTTTCATTAGAGGCGTCGGAAATGAACATTCATATAGCATTAAAGACGTCCTTAGAATAGCGCTACTATAATTGCATATCTATCTACGGAATTTTTCCAAACATGTTCAATCAAAATGTGCCGTTGTGTATGCACACAGTCTTGAATGGAAATTAAAAGAAATGTAGTATTTTATACGATCGAGGGTACGGTATTTGCAATTTAAATATCATCGTGATAAGAACTATTTAGTATGAGCGACTGCGAATAGAGCTCGTAGTATTGACGTGGAATGTGCTTCGAAAAATCGTACAATGTATATATATATATAAGTATATATATAATTTACGTGAGAAAGAAATCTCACGTTCGTTGGAGATTTGACCGGGAGCGGCAGCACCATACTGCACGTCGACGTCCATATTTGTGCACATTAAAGATGGCGGATTGCAAGGGTGCGTTTTGTGGTTTTGTGAACGTAAAAACGTGTTTATAACGTGCTAACGGTGATAAATAACATTATTAGATCATTTTAACGCGTTGCCCGTGAATTTTGAAGCGAAACACGTTATGAAAGTCATACTCGGGCTAATGGTTTTTTAATAAAAGATTGCTCAAAAATCCGTGTGCACGATTCGAATGACGTTTTTTCTTTACTGACACGATTTTTCTAACACAAATGGGGTATTGTAGATGTTTTGTACTCAATTTCTTTTTGTTTCAATTCAGAAAGCACTGAGGAGACGAATGGCCCTCGGCCACCGATAATAATGAAGTTCGATGCTCCTGAAGAGTCCAGTGAAAATTCCACGAATGGTATGTACAGTACTGTTACATCCTTGAACATAAGCCGTTTTTTTTTCTCTTTATGCATTTCGAATTTACGATCTAACGAAGATTTCCTTGTGATACTACCAAACTGCCCATTATATACAGACTATTTTTTTAATAATCTGGATTTATCAGAAGCTGATATTTATAATTTGTTATGTGATTTCAAGAAAGCTTCTATAAGGCGATATACTGAAAAATGTTTGAATTTGCTATTACAGAGGATACCGAAGGACAATCCAATGAAGAAAATTCAGAAGCACCATCTTCACCCTGCTCCAAATTAGCTAAAATACACTGTAAGCTAGTTTCTCTTTCTATCCCCCGTCTAAATTACAAAATGATTAAATCATCTCTTTTCATTAACGATTTTTATGCGATATAAAAACAGGTCCTGTACTGGCAGCTTCAAAGTTTGGCAATTCATTTGGAGTAAGTGAATTCAGTAATACGTCAAAACCAAAATCTGCTCTCCTAAGACCATCTGCCCTTACCTCGGTGACAACAACAGTGCCAGGCCCTTCGTCCAAAAATCATGGTCTCCAGCCACCTAAGTTCAACAATCCATTCACAAAAGTATCGGATGACGGGACTGTGGAAGATACCAACGCGGCGAAAAAAACAGAGCACTCAACCGACAAAGACAATGGCACAAAAACAGAAGATACAAAGAGCAATGAGAAAACCGTCGACGATACACCACCAAAGTTTTTGCCTCTAGTGGCAAGTCCTAAGGATAATGAGTGTAATGTAAATAATCCTGTAGCGTCGAATTCGTCAACGCCCGGTTTCGTTTTCGGCCAAAATCTTAAGGAGCGCGTGACGGTATCGAGCGACGCCGAAAGCTCGGGTAGTTCGGAGAAGGACGAGCCAAAAGAAGAGTCTGCGACAACGAACGAAAATGGATCGTCGGAATTGTTTTTCACGAATGCTGCTACGGCCTGTCGTAATACAACGAGATCTGGGCTGACGTTAACACAAGCCGCACAAGAGATTGAAGAAGCAAACAGAGCTAATAAAAGAAAATACAACCAAGTTACACCTTTGACCGGCGAAGAGGGAGAGACAAACATTCTCCAGATCAACTGCAAACTCTTTGCTTTCGATAAGGTAATATTTTATCGAAACCATTGTTATAAACACGAAATCGCTCGATATCGTCCACCATTCTTTTTTTCCTTTTTTTATTTATCCGATTATTAAATTTATGTTGAAAATGTTTGCTTGCCTATTCCATCGGTTGTTCTTAAAGATTATTTAAAAACTCGACCATATTTATTTTCCATCAATTTATGACACGATTGAGGAATCATTTGTATTCATTAATTCATTGTGGCACACAGGTCAGCAGCAGCTGGCAAGAGCGAGGCAGAGGAACGCTTCGGTTGAACGATCGTGACGAGGAATCGCGACTCGTCGGACGTGCATCGGGAACACAGCGATTAGTGCTCAATACGAAAATATGGCCGGGTATGACTGCCGAACGAGCGGGTCCAAAGTCGCTCAGAATCACAGCAATGGATGTTCAGGGTGACATAAGAATCTTCATAGTTCAAGCAGTGCCTAAGGAGGTTGATGAATTACACAGCCTCTTGCTTCAACGACTCAAGCGAGCGCAGGAGCGTCAACCGAAAAAATTAGCCACCGACCACTGACGCAAGACCAGGGATTAATGAGAACACGAGAAGACAATTCAGCTCGCTGTGACACCGGACTCGATCCACCCTTCCCTATCCAATTTTTTGAGTCAGCAATTTTATGAGGCAATTTTCTGATTTATTACTTACGAAACTTTGCCTCGATCGAGTTACGACTATTGCCCATGGAAATCCTAACTCGGCCTCTCCTGCAAACAGTCGAGTCGTCGCACTTTTTTCCTCTTTGCCTCCTCAAATCCCTTTCGGTATGCTGCAACAGTATTTTTCAGAATGAAATCAATGACATATAGCGAAAGAAAGAAAATTAGAGAAAGAGGGAAAATATTAATATTGTTCGTCGTACGTTTTTTTTTTAATCGTTTTTTCCAATGCCTTGTCTTTTGAAATCATTCCCAATTCATATATTGTTTACATTATTAAAAAAAAAAAAAAAAAAAAAAAAAAAAACACGAAAAGTTGGTGGCTGTTTATTAGTGCGACAGAGACACTGTGCCGGAAGAGTGATACCCGTAATTTTTGGAAAAAAAACGCGAGATTAATTAAGATGACTCGGTATAAAATCATGTACAACACAGTATGCAGTCGCGAACGTTTATTTTATTACCGAATAAACCAGAAGATAAAACGTTGAAACTCGTTTCTTGTATGATTTATGATAGAAACAAACGTCGCACTGTCTCCATAATCACTACCTCTGTTGGTCGAGGCGGTTAAAACATTTGTGGGTCCCGAAAATGAGCATTTAGCTGAGGAGACGAAAGAACTAAACACCTGCTACAATGTTTCGTTGAAAACTCGATATTTTTTTCTGTCTAACGAAAAATAACAGTTCGAAAAAAATTCTTCTTTGCAATAAGTCTTGTTCGGGATTAATGCTTCGTTAAATCTGCACGTACTACATACATATTTGTAAATTCAACGAATGGACGAACTGTACGTGGTACACGGAATAACTTTTTTTAAACGATCATTTTTCGTGATACAACAAAAGATAGATATGTGTTTACTTTCATATTTATGTAGGTATACACATATCTATTATGTGTAGTTATATAAATAGAAAACAACGATTCTACGATCACTACAATAAAGAGGCATTATTATTATTGTAAAGAGAGAAAAAAAATGATTAATTTCGTTTTCTAGGTGTAAATAAAATTTCGATCTAGCTGTATGCGGCATTTGGGCCTCCTCTTGATTCAACCCTACAAAGAGCGTGAATCGAAGATACGATTATGTACAAGGGAGAGAAAGAAAGGGAAGAGAGATGGGATCAGGCACCGAAGGGAAAATGCGCTAGCGATTATGCATTAGTAAATCTCGTAATAATCGCTGTCGTAAGCGCAATCATAATTTAATACGAAACGAAAAAAAACGTATATACATAATGTTAATATTACGAGTCTCATTCACTCGCGCCTATCAAGGACAGCACGACATACACCAATTCACTGAATAAACACTATTATTTGCAAAAAAGAAAAAACACGAAAAAAAGGAGAAAAGTTTGTATTCCCTATTTTATTATTTACTATCACGGTAGAGAAAGTATTCGATGTCAGAAGCAAAGAGGATTCAACGTTGCAGCGTTAATTTTAACGTTATTCAAGTGGTCCCAACAAAATTGATCGAAACATTTTTTTATAATTCATACGATACGTGAATTCGTTTGAAATAATTATTAAGATATTGGGTTATCGTATGCATTTTAATGACCGAAATAAAATGTTTTTTATACGATTCAAGTCGAGTCAAGTAATTGTAAGAATCGCGAGATTGCATTTATTGGGATGTAGTGAAACGTGGATTAATCGAAGTTGATCTTTTTCCCTTCAAATACATACGATGAAGAATTGATCGAATGAATCGTTTATTAATTGTGCCAATTTTGATGATATCATTGATAATCTTGTTCGCAGGATTATTCGAATAAAATCTGGCACAATATCGACACTGTTGATACGCGAAGTGACAATCGCAAGAAGCGTCGATACAACAATTGGAAAACGGATCAGTAGAGTGAGAGTGTGAAAATCTTCGTCGACGACGACTACGAGAACGTTAAAGCTCAGTAGAGAAGAGGCTTCTTGGAACATCCGAAAGATGGCACCACGAGAAATCCCACGCGCTGAAGAACCTCGCGCCGTCGGTGTACGGCGTGCGCGCTGATGTATTCAACATTTTCTCTCTCAACCCCCGATATTTATAGACACCCGAGAGAGTGAGAGTTTCTCGGTGCAAAATCCGACAACGTTTTTAGGCGTCAAAAATCCGGCTCGCTCGCATCGCTGAGCACGCACACGTACACTGATATCCGCGTCGTTTTTACGTTTCGCTATATACACGATTAGTAACGAAATATTTTCCATTTTGAGAAACAAGATGTTGTGATGTCGCGTGTTTAACGTCTCGTTACTCGGCATATCCGAAGAAGATCCGTGACTCAATTTTTCTGGCATATAATACAAAAATAATAAGAATTTTGTAAAAAAAAGAAAAAAAAAAAAAATTGCGCCACGAAGAAAAGATAGGACACCACGAGTGGGATGTGCGGAATGTAAAACAAAAAGACTTGGTAAATTTTGTGTTTCGATCAAATCGCGCTCAAACGTATCGACTCCTAGTTCTTTTTCTTCTTTCACTGGTGAATTTTCATTGTAACGTGTGTGAAAATTACGAAGGATCGTTAATTGTTAAGTGTACGACTGTATAATGATCGAGTGCCCAACGAATCGAGTTTCCGAAGATGCTTTTTTTACGTCTTAAATGACGCAAAACTACCCAAGCTGTGATGTACGTATACACGTCGTGTATAACGCGATACGCTGCTGCGAAATTCCAATTCGATGTTTTGGCGATGGACCTAAAAGCAGGTCAATATCGCACGCTATATAAACCCGCGAGAGAGAGAGAGAGAAAGAGATAGACATACGCGTGTACATATACAAGTTGTAAAGCGTGTATAGTATACAGAAGAAGACGAAGACGACGAAGAAGAAGAAGAAGAGTCCGACAAGACGCTCTTTTCGGCAAACATCAAGTGAGAATAAAACGCGGGGCAGAAGATCGGCGTTCTCGATTATTAGGACAGTTTCCAAACGTGGGATTAACGCGACAGATTTGCAATGTCCAACGATTTCACAATTATACATTACACGTATTCGCATATCGCATAAAATATGTACAGTATGTTTATACGCATTTAATTTTAATGATATACGTAAGATGTTTCCCACGAGAGATAGATCAAATTCTCACGTCGATCTTTCAAATTTGCTCTGCAATTTTGTATACAAAATTACTCCTCGAAAAAACGATTTTTCAATTTTACAACTCGTACTACTAAAAGCTGCCCTTTCGATTTCCCAGTCATCCATTCCCATTTGTAATTTTGCTATTTTCTTCTTCCGATAATTTAATAAAGTATTGTTTTATTTTTGTATTTATATTTGTACAATTATTTCAGATTTTAGAAAGTGAATATTGTGAAGTCAAGTATATATATACAAAGTATATATTTCGAACGAGTAGATTTAAATATTTCAAAATCAAGCGAGTTGTTTTTCGAGGAACACTTTTGAATAAAAAATTTGAGTCGCGAATGAAAAATATCGACGTCGGATTACGATCGATCTAACACGGAGTATCCCGTATGTACATTTACACGTATACCAGACTCATTGAAAAAACAACACACTGTACCGGAAGTCATCAGCCATGGGTTCGACCGATAGCGCAGATACGATAGCGGGTCGGTTAACCGACTCGCGACGAATCGTCGAACATCGTAATTGTTTGGACGGTAAAAAAATCGAGTCGGAAAAAATACAACCGAACAGGAGAATCGATCGACGTTAAAGTGTGCGATTCGCGACGTGAGTGCTCGATATTTATAGCCGAACGTACGATAGAGACGCTTCCTCGCGCCTTCGACTTTCGATAGCGAGCGTTAAAACGACTTTATAACGGCACGATATAATAATACGTCGAACAGAAACTCTGGATGCTCTTTGAGGTGAAAAGGATATCAAGAAAGAAAATATTTATGAAAATATCGAATTAATATCGATAAAGATTTATACCTAATAATTGTGATAAAAGAAGAAATTAAACTTATGGAAAATGTTGACCGTTGAACAGCCAGAGCGCTGTACAGAGTAAGTATTGTAATTAAGTAAAACATTTTTTACGCATCCGGTTGTTTTTACTTTGACTTAATTTTTAATTTTTAATATTTTGCAGGGAATTATAGTATAAGGAAAAAAAAACAACCGATAAGGCTGTACCGAAGAAAAGAAGAAAGATGATGTTCACCGGTGGACGTGGTTCGCACACAAAAAGGAAAAATGCCGGTGGTGCCACCGGAAGTGGGAGAAAATCGTCATTGGAACCGCACAGAAATCCTCAACCGAGAGTGGGCCCCGAGGGATACACTTATAGGTGATAAAAGAAATATTTCAAGCAAAAGGAGAAAAAAAAGAGGAAGAGAGAGACCATCGAAAAATAAAATTAGTATGAAATCTCAAAAATGATCGATATATTATTTTATGTTATTAGGACGAGAATACCGTCGCCCTTGAATCCCAGCGATATTCCACCGGCTAGTGCCGGTAGAACGTACGTTTACAGAACGAGAATACCAAGGCGAGATGCGATCGGTGCTGCATCTCCACCGCCGCCGGAAAATAAAACTGGTGGGCCAATAACGCGAAGACGAGGTGCCGTTAAGCATAACAAAGTTCACGTTGTCCGAGGGCACAAGCTGGTAGCAAAATTCTTCAGACAACCAACTTTTTGTGCATTCTGCAAAGATTTTTTGTGGTACGATTGATCATATATTTACCTACAAAAAAAATATCTACTATTTGAATAAACGAATTTACGATGGATTAATTCAAATGATTGCACCTTTTTAAAAAGGGTTAAAGTACGAGTCAAACTCGTTGGTATCGGAATTTTAAGAAAATCTCGTTTGATAAAAATGAATAATGTATCCGAGTTCATTATTAGCCGGAATTACGTCTGATGGATGCAAATGTGCGTGCATATATTTATTTGTACGTTCTCATCGGTATCAAGTATTTGTCACGTGGATCGAGTTAGGCATTTATAAATTGAGAAATCTCAACTAGAACGCCTGGTAAAGTCTTGTGGTTCGAAAATTTTCGATACGAAGCGACGAAAGTTTCTAATAATAAACGTATTCTCGCCCAGAGAAAATATATTTACATGTACACGTTGTACCGAGACTGAAGATTGATCGATCCTTCTGAGACAGTCCTAAAACCAGTATATCTTCGTCCCAAAAACACAAACTAAATTTTCTTATGCGTGTTACAGGGGTTTTGGAAAGCAGGGATATCAGTGCCAAGGTAAAGCGAGCTCTTCCTTACCAATTATTGATTATTTTTTTCCAACTTTCAACGAAATTCCAAAGAGATGAAATAATTGACGATTCACAATTGTTATTTCAGCATGCCAGACTGCCGTTCACAAAAAGTGTCATGTCAAACTTCTAACAAAGTGTCCCGAGAGCGGACGAGAATCTGAGAGTACGATAGTGAGTAGTCAATGATGTATCGAGCGTGACTTATTCGGAGCATTGTATTACAATAATAATAATAATAATAATAATAGTAGTCATGGGTAATTGCGGACTTGCGGATGGTAAGAAATGAAATAATATGGATTGTATGATACTGCTATAAGCTCAATACTAAACCGAAGATAAATAGTCAAAGTATTTTAGAAATTGCGCATTCATTTATCGTTCCGATACGTGGCCTGACTTTTCTACGAGATATGAAAACTATATAAAAATGCAACTGATTAATAAAACGATTAGATTCAGTTGGTGCTTATTATAGAGAAGCTTAATTGTGACATATTTTTAAATTTGATGATACGAGCATGGCGATGTGCAAAATGGTCAAAACTGATTTTTACAAAAGTTTTATTCACGTAGGAAAATAATATCAATTTGGCAAGTTGTATTACAATAATGGGTCCATACATAAATGGGCCGCTGGAATTATTCACCTCCGTCGATTTTTTTATCGAATTTAACGTTCTGCAAAAAGGCCTGACAGTCTGTGATTTTTGCGGGCGAATATAATTTTCTGCCAAGAACATAAACAAATCAATAAAAATAAGTCTGAAATGCGCTTTAACTCAAATTGTAAAGAAAAACAACCGAGACATGTTCATAAGCGTGCCGGATTTCCGTAAAAATTGATTATGGCTGACTGTACACTGACCATTACTACTTAAAGCTGCACTCTTCTTTCTCCATGCTATAACCATAGCAAACACCAGTGGATAAAGCTACGCACGGTTTTTTCATCGACGACAAACCTCAACGAAGCGAGAGAGCACTAACTTTTGGCTGTATTGGTTTGAAGCAACTAATGAAAAATAATCCAAGAAAAACAAATTATGACAATGAAAGCTAAAGACATAATTCTAACTCGCTATATTCTAACGTTTTTACGAACACGATATTTCAATCATCATAATAAATAGTCATTCCTCGTGACACTTTCGTAAAGCTGATTATTGAAAAAACACATATCATCGCAGCTACGTAGAAGAAAATTCGAAAAAAGAAAAAAAAATTAAAATCACAAAGAAAAAAAGATATCTAATTTATGAACCTGTTTTAATGTCAGTACTTGAGGGAACGTTTCAAGGTGGATGTGCCACATAGGTTTCGACCTCACACCTTCAGGTCGCCGACCTTCTGCGATCATTGTGGTTCCTTGCTCTATGGATTTTTCCCTCAGGGTCTCAAGTGCGATGGTAAGTAATAATCTCATATGTAAAATAACAAAATCTCTGACACGATGGAAACGGCTGATTTCTTAAAACCATACTTCCTTGATTACAATGTTAAATTGTCAAATCGTGGAATCATTGCAAGTACAGTCTGGACTTTTGAAAATAAGGAAAAATGAGAGATACACAAATTATTTCACGTTCTAGGATCTGAGAAAAGTTCATACCAACTGCTAAAAATCTAGAAGATTCATCAATCATGGTCCACAAATCAATGTTGACCATCGTAGTCATTTTGTTTCCAAACACGAGATCAATGCTACATAAACAGTATATACTCTCGGTTTCGCCCGCTGGCTCGTTCACACGTATCGTACAGTTTATAAAATTATACACGAATTGATAGATAGATATACTCTCTGTACAAATCGATTCGATTTTGCTGGCACCAAAATACGATAGCAACTTTGAACGATATAAAGTACCACGGACTCACGATCGTATAATTCAAAATAATAAATCGAACGCATCCCCTGAAACGTCGTTCGATCGATCGATGCGATTTAGCAAAATAAAACAACGAGCAACGAAACAAAAATCCACTAAAAAATACGTACGATATTCGTGACTAATTTGTAAAAATCCATCCAACCAAATGTATCGAAAACAAATTTGATTATACCAAAAAAAAAAAGGAAAAAAAAATGTAATTCGATGAAAAGCAAAAATACGGTTTCGTAAATTAGTTGCAATTTGCGAAATTTACCGCCGGGCCCACTTTATAGGACGTCAACCCAGTCCGCAGTATTTTTAAACTTTATGGCTCTCGCGTTTGTATTTCGCACTAAATCGCGTGCAACGGCGCCGCAAACTAGAGCTCTGACGTTTTTACGTTCGTCGCTGTTGCACAAATACGTGAGAATATACAAACCCCCCGGGTTTTCCACTCTCGAATTTCTTCGCGGGGGGGCAGAGACAAAATTCACTCGCGTCTTTTACGTAAATATATAAGTATAAACGTTGAGTCGGGAGTATTTGGACGAAGAGGGGGGGAGTAGCTTTGCGTATGTCCCTATAACGAAAGATTTTTGAAAATTGCAGCTTCTTCTTCGTTTCTGTCTCTCTATGTTCTCCCTCTCGTTCTATCACCCTGTCTGTCTTTCTCTTTTCTTACTACCCTCTACCACCCCCCCCCCTCTCTCTCTCTCTCTCTCTTTCTCTCCCTCTCTAACCCTCTATCTCCCTCTTTCTCTTTGCTTCTCGCATGGTTATTACAGTGTCTTTAGCTTGGTGTGTAGACGTATAGTTACGATGCTAGGGAAGTCTTCGTATACTAGAATTCTATTATTACCACTTGGGTCGCTGGCTTAAAACTCAGTCGGTCTTGGCTCCCTGAACCGTGAGAACGTTTTTCGCACCTGAACCGCACAAATCCTCGTTTGCTTCTCCGGTACGCGGTGACGCGATGTTCCACGGCGTTTATTTATCATTTATGACGATACGTACGCGTCCGTCTGACGAAGTTTTTTCAATCACGTCGGGAAAATTCGCGTCGGATCTCATTCAACGTCGTTGAATCGATTGAAATTTGAATTAAAAATAATTTGAAGAAAAACAAAAAACAAAAAAAGTAATTAAAAAATAGCTAAAATTGAGAATTAAATTGGAATAAAAAATTGGAACGACGATTAATTAGCGAATAGGCGAGGAAAAGAGAAGAAGCGTGATCAAGATGCCGTACTACGGTGACGCTTTGCCGTATTATTACGGGGGCCCGTTTTCGAACCACAGCTCCCTAATGACAGGCACCGGACGGTAAGCTCGAACGACCAACCCCCCATAAACTTATCCCGCTTCATCGTCGAATCACGATCGTTCGTTTCACAATATGCACGTTTTTTTTTTTTTTTTTTTTCGATTTTTCATTATAAACGCGACGTTTTTTTTGTTGATTTTGGTTCTTTTTTCTTTTTTACCGATATCGAAACGTTAATATCGTCCGTGGTCAGTTTCGTCTCGTCGGCGAGGCGAGATATATACGTCTCTTTTGTCTCATTGACGAGATCGATTCGCTCGAGAGAACCGATTGAAATTCGATTAACACACACGCGGGCAAACGTATTCGTAATCTATAAATAAATCGAGAACCTTGGCTCGGCAGTCAAGTCGCCCGAGTGAAAAGATCGTCCGCGAAGTTTCGTGTACGTTCGATCTTTCGAAAGTACGCTTTTTTCCCACCATATTCGCGTTCGCCCTATGCGTATTTAACGTTGCACGCCGACACGATGTAACACGAACGATCTACGATTTATCCATAAAGGGCATTTTTTTTTTTCGAAACGAGGATAAAAATCGATTGTAAATTCAATGAGAATCGGTGATTTTTCAATTTTATCGAGGAACGAACGATTCGTTGGATAAATTGTTAATAATAAATGTCCGTTCGATCGCTTCGTCTTTTCGCGGTGGGCGAGAACTTTGAGCTTGGCAGATTATCTCGCGTCGATGATATAGCGATATTTAACGATAAATATATATATATATATATATATATATATAGATAGATAAATATACGAAAGGGATAAATTTGTATAGAGATAGAGAGAAATGACACGAGGGTAATTTAGCGAATGCTCGCGATTCGCAAGTCATAACGATACAGAGAGCCAAAGTGCTTATGAGAGATATTAACATCGTGATTGATTAACGAGAACATCGATATAACTCGAACGACGCGTTATTCAAAACGAGCGGTAAAAATGACGAGACCCGCGTTGCCGGCACGCGCTAAAATAATCCCGTCGCAACTTCGTTTCAATCCATTCGCGGTTAATAAATCATGTTTTATAATCGTCCAAAATTGGAATTAGATCGGCGCCAAAAAAAATATGAAATTAATTAGTCGCGACGTTGGTCGCGCGGACGTTTGCGTCAGCGACGATTTGGAGTCAATTGGAAAAATGTGCGTTAAAAAAAAACCATCGCGAGGATAATCTTGTTTTAAAAATCTAAATTTCGTTTTAGTCGTCGCGAGGATGACGAATCTGAGTAAAGAGAACGGGCCATTGTCGGTTATATGTGTCAAGGACATTTAGAAAGAAAAACGAAAAAGTCATTAAAAAAAATTTGAAAAACACGAAAATATAAATTTTACACGATCTCGAAACCGAGAAAGAGCGAGAGAGAGAGAGAGAGCGGGAAAAGCCTCGTTTCTCGCGGAGTTCGGTAAATTTTCTTAACGATTTTCGAGGGTTTTTTTTTCTGTTTTCTCGAGAATCGTAAACTCTCGAGCTTCCGCGAAAACGAAGCGACGGAGACTCGTGCAACGCGAAGGATCCGTGAACAAGTTAGCCAGTGGCTGATGTGTCCACGTAACGCGTTAAAATAAGCAATTGGCATTCGGTCTAACTAAACGGTCGCGCGGTCTCGCGAGTCTTACTACCCCGCTGTCCGAGAGGCTTTTCGCTCGACGAAGCTTGCAGGCTTCTGGTCAGCGGGGGCGGCGTGATTCGACGATTTTTCCAAATTAGCGACGCACGACACGGCCACGTGTTGTTCACGCGACGTGAAAAATTTGACGAACGTACAAAAATGAATGCAACACCTTTTTCTTCTTCTTCTTTGTTCGTAGTCACGTCAGATTTTTTTCCTCGAAATTTCTTATCATTTTTCACGTTTCATCGTTCTTCTATCGATCGAGAATTAACGTATGTTTTGTTTTTTGTCGAAAAATTCGAATATCTTCAACGAAATCTCGGGTTGTTTTTTTCGCACGGTCATGGCGAGCGACATAACTCGCCGGTGATAAATTAACGAGGCTATTTTTCAAAATTTGTGAATGGCCTATTATAATCTTCCGCCACTCATGTGATCGCGGTGACACGAGAAACTCTCGGTCTGCGAGGACTGCCAAGAAAAACTGTCGTAGCTATATCGGTGAAACTCGCCTCCTCGACGCGACACAACCTCTCTTTCTTCTGTATATTTTTCTCGCGCGTTTGAAACGACGAATTTTATCTTTTTTTCTTCTTTTTTTCGGTTTTCTTTCTTTTGCGAAATAGGAACGCGCGACATCCATTTCATTAACGTTATTCCCATATTCGCCGATTCGTGCCGCGTTCAATTTTTTCTTTCTCGACGCGCCATTATTAATTTCACAAGAAAAATAATGAGAACATAAATTTTCGAGCTAATTCCTATTTTCGGTATTTTTTTCGCGTTCGAAACGATGAATTTTTATTTTTCATCGTATTCGAACCGGTGACGTCCCTTTCATCGACGTTATTCCAATTTCCCATGATCGCCCGACATTGATTTTTTGTTCTTAATGGCATCGCTAACTCGTTAAAAAAAAAAAAGAAAAACCATCTCGAACGAATCCTATTGCAGAACTCTTCACAGTCCCCTGGGTACGTCGAGATACGCGCCACATCTGACGACGATCTCGGAGTCGCCGTTGAGCGCGTTGCGTCGTTATTCACCGGCCGTAACGATGACGTCGCGTCCTAAACGCGTCATCGACACGGCCGACATCGACGTATCGACGCCGCGCGCCTTAACGCACAACAACAACAACAACAGCAGCAGCAGCAGCCATCATCGCAATCGTTTGCGTCGCGATCGTCCGACGATAAGAATTCGTTCGCAAGCGTTGAAGGACAATCCGGCGTTGCGCGAGCATTACGAGCGTCACGAGAAAACGGTGGGCGAATTATTGGTCGAGAAATTTCTGATAAAGGAGAAAAAGGCGGAGAGTGGGGAGGGCGAAAGTCGAACGAAATTGTACACTCAGGTGAGTCTCGAGGATGGTTTGACGAAAAAACAGCACGAGGAGCTTCAGGAAGCGATTCAGAGACGCGTGACGAGACGCATGACGCGTCGCAGATCGTCGGCCGACGTACAAATGGATCCCGAACAGCTGGAACGCGAGGTGATCTTCGCTCAGGCTCAAGCCGACGCGTTGGACTCGCTGGTGGCTCAGGAACAGGCCGAGATCGAGGTTGAGACGAGAATGGGAACTTTGATAAGAAAAAATCTGGTGCGTAGCGTCGCGCCGCTTCAAGGCTTGTCGGGGGAGGACGACGACGAGACGAGAACCAAGAAATTGGGGAAAAAGATGAAGAAGCGAAAGAAGACGACGGACAAGCCGTCGCCACCTAGCGGCAGCGAATTGGACTCCGAGCAGGACGATACGAGAATCAAGAGAACGCAGAAGGAGAACAAAGAAACGAAGGATAAAGCGTCTAAGAACAATGGGACGATCAACGGCGATGATATTTCGAACATCGAAGCTCACTCGGAGAACGAGATTGACGAGAAATCCACGGACTCGCCTCAGTCACCAACGAAGGGATTGAAGTTCAAGATCGAAGCGAGCAACAGCGTCGGCGATTTTTCCACGCTTTGGATAAACGCGAATGCCGCCGAGGAGCAAGAACAACAGAGAATAAAGTCGCAAGCGACCGTCGAGCAATTTCGCGACAGCGTGAGACTTCCGGCGCCGAAGTCGGTTGCGGAAAAAATCGGCAAGGTCGCGAAGAAGGCTGGAATCGTCGAGGAACATCAAGAGGTCGTTGTTCTTCCGGTGAAAAAACGTTACGTCAAGGACGACGCGAGGAATAGCGTTTATCTCACTCTGAAGACGCAAAAGAGCGCGATCGGTAATAAAATGGGGGATGAAGAGGAGACGCGGAGGAACGGGGATATCGTCAAAGCGGAAAGTTCGATCGAGAGTTTGACGGACGATACGACGAAAACAATTACACGACAACCGAGAGTAAATAAAGTTGCCAAGTTCCGGTCTAAAGATATCACTCAAAGTGACGTAGAGGTCGAGAGCATTTCCGAGTTGAGGAGGGAGGACGGGACGACAAAGGGGAGGATCGGAACGAAGGACGTCGGCTCGCAAAAGTTATCGAGATCGAACGGCGCTCTTGCGAAGAAATCGATCAGTGTATCGTCGAAAGGCGACGCGATCGCGAACGCGACTATCACCAAACTCGAGGCTCCTTCGAACGGACAAATTTCAACGATAATTGACACTACGAGAAAAGACGACTCGAAGAATCTCGCGACGATCGAATCCCGAGATTCGAACGAGTTTTTCGAGATTGAAAATTCCGGTTCGATCGTTCCGTCGATCGAAACCTCGAAGATCGATGAAAATCGATCCGCGGTGAAACTCGAAGAAAGGACGATCGACGAGAAGCTAGAAAAGCCATTGTTGAAACGCGTCAAGAAAGAGACGAAAGATTTGGGAAAGAGTGATAATAAATCGGTAGAGAAGGAGGAGGAGGAGGAGGGGGAGAAAATAGGAAAAACGAAGATCGCGAGTTCGCAGGATTTCTCGTGGGCGAACGGTGAACATTTGCAGAAACGTAAAATTATCGAGAAGGAGGAACGTGGCGAAACGGACTCGACTAGCACAACGAGAACATCGTCATCGGTTACGCCGTCTTCCAACGTCGCCGAGAGCTTGCCAAATGCGTCAACAATTAATTCTCCCGATGTCGAGAACAGGTTGAACGATGCGGTGAAAATTCCCGACGTGAAATTCAACGTTGCGAGGGTAGAGAACGAAGAGACGAGAATCGTCGAGAATTCCCGGTCTAACGACGATTTATCGTTATCGCGGAAGATTGCGGCAAAATTCGTCGAATCGCGAGACGAAATATCAAAGCCAATTGGCGTGACTCGGAGCGAGAAAGAGGTCGATGATCTCGGGAATTCGCAAAAAGTCGTAAAAGACGAGTCGCAGGACGTCGTTCAAAAGACGTTTGTCGAATCCCCGAAGATTCTCGCAGAGACGAAGAATAACGTGATTAATGGGAACTTCGAGAACGATAAGAAGATAGAAGAAAAATCCGTGAAAAAGACAACGTCGAGCCTAGTCGCGTCGCGAATCGATGATAAAAATGTTGCCGATTCGTCGAAATTGCGTAAAAATCGGAAATCGCCGATTTCGACGAGTATCGATAAATCGGAAATCGTCGAATCGCCGCGACACTCTTCGGATCTCGAGGTAATGCCCGATGAGACGAAGAAAATTCAGACGCGAACGAAGAAACGCGTCGTTGCCGATAAGCCTTCGAAACGATCCTGGAAAGACGAGGCCGAGATCGCGATCGAGGCGAACGTTTCGAAGGATAGTTCGGTGAAGGAAATCGAGGAAACGCCAGGGAACGCGGAGACCGCGAAGCTGACGAACGGCGTAATCAAGAAAAAACCAAAGACACCCCTCGCGATCAAAGAAATTTCAAAATCAAAAGTACCGATCAAATCCACGAAAAAGGTGGACGCTCCGTCGGTAAAGAAAGACGAGGAGATCGACTTTTGGGGCGAGATCGAGAATCAAAGAATAACCGAACCGTCGAAGAAGCCAGTGCGTAAAATTATCGAGGCGAAGGAAAATTCGAACGGAAATTCGATCTCGAACGATAAAAGTCGCGATAAGGAGGATATCGTGGAATCGATGCTCGTCGTTTTGGAACCCGAGCCGAAATCCAATACGTCGGAGGTAATTGTGTCGAGCGACGAGACGAAAAAGCTCGTCGGCGTTGAGAAAAAGTCGAATAAAGTTAAAAAGAAGAAAACGAGCGAGGGAGTCGAGTGCAAGAAAAAAGTTGAGGAAAAAGCGGCCACGAAAACTATTTTGGAGCGTATCACGAGCGACGACCCGGTTGGCGAGACGAGCCAGGGGCCAGAACAGCTGGAACAGCAGCGGGAGAATCTTGGCGAAAAGAGTTCGTCGAAGGAGGAATCGTGCGTAGAAAAAACTTGCGAAAACTCGGAGAACGAGAGATACGAGAGAAACTTGTCGACGATAGTCGAGGAAGCGTCCAGTCCGATCTCGGAGAAAATACCGACGAGGATCGATCTCGTCGATCTCGTAACTTCGACCTTGAACGAGAAGGATAAAAGCGCATCGACGAAACTGGAACCTTCTCAAAGTTTATCGTCACCGAGCGACGTTGGTGAATCGAAGGATGAACCTTCGACGAAAGTGCCATTACCGAGTGCTCCGTCGGAATTTATCGAGCCGGAAGTGATCGCGAACGAGCTCGAAGAACGCAAAGATGAAATCGCATCGACGTTAGTGCCGATCGCACCGGAAGCTCAAAGCCTAGCTCGAGCCTCGCTTTCCATTTCCGCGATACCGACTATTCTCGTGATCGATGCGCCTGTCGCACCGCCCTTGGAGCCAATACTTACGGAAATTCAATCGATCGTGCCTGAAATAAAAATCGCCGAGGACGAGATCGAGGACGGTCCGGGAACACCAACGAACGAGACCGTCGACGGATTAATCGAGTCGCAGAGCAGCAGTATCTCCAAGTGGAACGCGCGTGCCGATTTGTCCTTGAACGAGCCGGACAAGGAAATCGGGCCGGAAGTCGTTCCCGTCGCGAAGGAATCGTCGAAAAAAGACAGCGGTAAGAAGAAAAAAGTCGGCACTTCGAAAAAAGCGAGCAGTAAGAAAAATTCGGTCGACTCGAGTACGCCGACAGGAGCGAGTCCGGATTCGTCCAAGAAGAAGAAACTCGGCAAGAGAAAAAAGTCATCGGTGAAAAACGCGACGAACGACGAGAGATCGGGATCTAAGATCTCGAATTCGTCGGACACGACGCTAAAGGCCGGAGGTCTGAATATTCGTAACTCGCCGAAAAATAGCGAGCGCAATTCCCCCAAACAACGACCGCTGGATCTCATTAAAATGTTTTACACGACACCGGCGTCTTTGCTCACCGCGACACCTCGGGATCTTTCCAAAGTCCGACGTGCCAAGATCAAGAAGAAGAAACACTCGTCGAGAACCGCTTCGGCGAGTAGCGACAGTACCGGAAGCACGAGGAGCACTCAGAGCACCGGAACTGCCGAGAGCACCGGAAGTACCGAGCACGAGGACGATACGGAACAAAAACGCATATCCTCGACGCGTAGCAACGACTCGGGCTTCGATGGATCACCGAGATTGTCGAGTACAAATTTCCTTCATTCGTCGCACGGAAATTGGAAAAATCACGTTTTTCAATTATCTTTGTTTACAAATAAATTCAGACTCTCGTTTCTTTCGATCATCATTCGGGATTTCATCGATGTCAAATACGAGAAGTTTAATTTTCTAAGTAATTTCCTAAATATCTTGAAAATATTGAAAATTCAAATTTTTCCATTTTCCTTAATGTTATTGTTTTTTTTATTATTAGTATTATTATTATTATTACTACTATTTTGGACTAATCGTCGCACGATCTCTACCCCAACGATGCTTTTACTTCTCCCTGGATGCGAACGTCGCCTGCGTGAATGTTTGCGTTCTTTTTTCTTCTTCTGAATTTTCATTTAAGAAAGACAACAACAAGAAAAACGATCGTACGGCTCATTCTACTCTCGATAAAAATTCGTTGATCGTGGACTCGTTCCGAGGAAAATCTAAGTTCGTTCGGTGTCTCTTAAGAAGCGGGCCAGTCCCCCGAATCTCAACGATTTGGAGCACACACTCTCTCCCACTTGATACGAATCATGATTCGCGAGGTGGCCGACTAGTGTGCCGAAAAACTATTGTCACTGTGCCACGCGAGATAGTTCGTCAACGACGACGTCAATTTTGACGTTTAGCCAAGACCTCTTGACTGCGTGCTATCGCACTTCACCCATGAACGATCGATCCTACGTCCAATGTTTTTCTTTCCTGTATACGTATAGGACATATACGTGAAATATAAATTCGTCTCTCTTTCTCTCTCTCTCTCTCTCTCTTTGAGTTCTTCGAACGAGAGACGAGAAAGAGAGAGAGAGAGAGAGAGAGAGTATAAAATAAAAATACTCTCAATCTCGAGTCTTTTGGATTACGATAGCGTGGTTAACAACCTATATATCCTTGTTCTAATTACGTTTCGCGATAATTCGCAATCGATCCACGATCTATACGAACATACATTACCAATTTGTTTCGAGAGAAGGGATGAGCTTACGATATTTAGCACCCAGTCACCGATAGATCTTTGGACGGTTTAGCAGCGCACGATGCTTTATCCCCGGGGATACCAGATGAACAGTATCTGCTTGAAAAGACACCCAACATTCCCATTTTCGTTTGTTTTTCATTCGTATTGTTTAAGATTTTGCAACTTTTGAATGGCACGTGTTTTGCTTTTCTTGAGGTAATTGCGTCTGTCTGATTGTTTTTTTTTCTTTTTTTTTTTCTTTTTTTTTGGCACGAGTTTTGGTTTTTGTGTACTCGTGAGGAGAGTGTGTATAGAAATATATTGTTAAGCTCGTTTTAAGGCTCTAGCTATGAATGGTGCAGCAGGATTTTAGAATCGATTTTATGAATTTGTTTTACGATCGTCTCGCGATACAGAGACCGGGCGATTTATACCGAGAGAAATACTGAAACGATATGCGAGGAAACAATATATATTTAGATACTTTAGTTTACGTTTTATTTATATACAGAAGAAAAATCTTTGAGTTTATGATGTTTTTTTTTATCATTGAACGAATTCGCGACTGTGCAGACTGCGACATGGCATGTCACAAAAAATGTGAAAAACTCACGGGAAACCTGTGCGGATTGAATCAGAAGCTCGTTGCCGAGGCCCTGCAGGCGTTGAAGAGAGGTGAGTTTTGAATTTCATGAATCGTCACATTTTCGTGAACAAGTCAAAGTCTTTTTCTAATAGACGGACATACATATAACCGTCGATTAGAAAGAACAACAAAAATAAGAAACGATCGGCTTGTACAAAAACGAAAGATATAAAAATTAAAAAACTAATTAATTTTATTTTATTATTTTTAAAAGAAAAATAATTCAATATAAATTATTTAGTTGATCGCGTCGTTGAAAAGTACAATTTTTCAATGACAACACAAAGGAAAAAAGAAGCGAGAAATTTCAACGATCTTACGGCGAAGTTCCAAAATCGTCGATAAATCAAGCCGAAAATGAGGGTTTCCGCGGTAATGTAAGGAAAACACGGAAGCCACAGACATACGATCCTCTTAAAGATGATATACTATCGGAGTTATAAATTTTCGGTGCTCGCGAGAGGACGTATAGCGTAGTAAATACAATAATAGAGATTCAAACGCGAGAAGGCCATCGCGACGTATAGTCGAGACGCGATATATAGGGACATTATTAAACCGCGGTAGCGTCTCTGTCTGCATCGACAGCATCATAGGCGATACATAGATAGATAGACGGCTAGATACAGAATATGTGTCTATGAGAGAGAGAGAGAGAGCGAGCGACGATCTCTTTCGCACTCGCGTTTTCTCGGAAGGAAAACTCGGCAGTTTTGCCAAAAATCTCATCTCGCGAGAACGCGCGTGTTTGTGTATACACAGAAAAAGTTCTCTACCGCGCGCATATTCACCGACAAGATACCAACTATTTTCGTCGGTGTTCTCGCTCTTTTCGACGCTATTTGTTTAACGGTTGACGTCAAGAAAGCGCGTTTATTCCACTCGGGAGAGATAGGAGCGAGACGGAGAGACATAGAGAGTGTCGAGTACACACACGCGCTATATCCGCCTTTAACACGTTTTCCAAGTCTCGTCACTGTGCGAACGAGAGAGTGAGAGAGAGAGAGAGAGAGAGAGAGAGAGAGAGAGAGTAAAAAGCTCACCGTCGTTGCACACGCGCGATCGCGCCTGCCAGATTAGAGAGATCCGCGAGAGTAGCTTTCATTTTCGCGCGAGACAACACACAACTCTGCCGCGTTTTATATTATTTCCTGTCGATTTCGCGTCGATGAAGAATAATTCTCGATAAAAAAAAGTGAAAATGAAAATAAATACGGGATCGTGACGTTAAATCGAGAAGAGTTTCGCGAGGATTTGACGTCGGTCTCGTGTATCGAAGATTCTCGGACATAAATAACATTCTCGTACACATATATATATATAGATATATGTTAATTTGTTTGAGTACAAATAAAGCAATGGCAGGATGGACAGCCAACGGTAGTAACTCAGATAAGCAATATTTTGCCCAACCAGTGCCAGTGACCGAGAGAAGAAGAAGAATTAGAAGTGGTGGCGGTGGACGAGAACAGCGCGACGACGATTTGGATATCGTCGTCGGGGACGAGTTTCAACATTCGGGTGAGACCGAGAGAGAGAGAGAGAGGGTGAAAGAGAAAAAGGTGGTAGGGGAAAAGTTGGAGAGAAGAAAAGTAGAGATGCGCGCGTTGCGTTTCGTAAATGCAAGAAAAAGGAAAGAATAGAAAAATGAAAAAAGCGACGAGGAGACGAGAGACTTTTAGACCGAAGAAGAAATCTTTCGAAATTGAGAATTGGAAATAGCCCGAGGATATTCGGTGTGTCCCGGTTATTTTTTCAATAGAGAGATTGCGCAGTATCCCCGATAGAGCTTTTTTCTTATTTTTTCGTTTTTCTTGCTTTTCGTTCCTCGACTCGAATTCCGGGAAAAAACGTTACACCTGCGTGAAAATTTGTTAACGTTTGCGGGCTTTGTTTTTCTCTTTTCTTTTTTCGTTAGTTTGTTTAATATTAGGTCTGTCGTATAATTCTCTATCTTGCCGTTAGTTCTTCTTTTTGCTCACCCTCCGGCAACTCACGTGCCAGAAATTATTCCAAATTTAGTTTCCGACGCTTGGGCACGAGTTTAGCAGAAATTTTCGTACGCGGGCAAAAGTAGAAGGAGAAAGAGAGAGAAAGAGGTAGCGTAGCTGGGTTTTAACGGCTGATTTACAATTATCTTGACTCTAGCGGGCGATTCGAGACTGCCGGAACGATCGAATTATCCAAGTCTATTACGACTTCGTCGTGATTGAACACGATTCTTCTTCTCTACGAGATTTTATCGTGTCAAAATCATTCGAGAACGCAAGAACATCGATCGAAACAAATTTGCCAATTTTTTGTTTTCTTTCAAGAAACTTGATTTCGACGAAAATTTCCAAATCAAAATATTGACTCGCCAAAAATCAGCCGAACCGTTCCATCTTTATCCACGACTAAATAATTACACACTCGCCAAGATATATGTTATTTTTTTTTTTAACGTAGATTTAAAAATGAGAATGACCGCGTTTGCATTTCTCCGGAGAGTCAAAGCGTTCGCGGGAGAGCGCGCTTCTGACCGGGCGTTCCACCTTCGCATAACTCGCTCGTAATATTCCTGAACCCCGAGATACGTATATATATATTTATATATAGGCAGCACATGGCGTATGGTTATCCATATAGCAGTCAGCGGGTGTTTCAGTCGTCCGTTTTTCGTTTCCTGGCTAATTTGGGGCACCGCGTGCTTTCGTGCACACGTACATATATCCCCGGTATAAATTTAATCGTACAGTAATGAGCCACGAATTTTTGGCTTTTGGCGGAATTACATCAGAGGGGGTTTGTTTAACAGGTGCCAATGACTGCACGGTGGCCAAGAATCGTTATAGTTTGGCCCATATAGCCGACAATACTCTCGGCGTAGTTATTTGCCCGAGATTTTGCCTCTATCTCCTTCCGTATGCGCGCCTCGACGGGGGTAGTGTAATACTTCGCTTGCCCGATGCGAGGAAAGATATTTAAAGCGCAGTCTCTTCTCGCGATTTACTCAAGAATACGTATATGTATAAAAATATATGTGTTATAAATATATATGTATTATAAATATATACCTATTGTAAATATGTGTATATATTATAAATATATATATATTACAATAATAATTGATAGATAAATACGTATACGAGAGAACGAAAGGAGCGTTCGTAATAATTAACGACGATAATAATAGCGCTACGCGAGGATATAAGTAACGAAGATCGTGACGACACCGCGTTGTCATCATCGTCGTTGCGACTCGGACAATATCTCCGAGCTATTTCCATATTTCGATAAAACGCACTTGCGGTAATTACAAATCGCCTATATTTCCAATATTTTTATAAAATACTAATGTTTTGTTTTTATTATTCTTCATCGACGCGCTGCAGTTATAAATTACCGATTCGTAAAACGCGACATTGTGCGCAAGGTTAAAAATGATTTTCTGTTTTTATCGGTTTTTTTTTTATTTTTTTTCCTAAAGTATTTTCATTCGCGGAGAAAAATAAGAGATATTCGAGATGATATTCGCGAGGAAAGCGATGTTTGGATTGGCTGGGAGGAGAGGCGCTGTAATACTTCGTGAAATATTTCCGGTCGCAATTTTACGTAATATATCATGAAATCGCGGGGGTGGTACGCATCGTCACGGTCGACTGAAAACCTCTATACCTACATACTTATTATACCTATACATACATATGTACATATAAATATATAACACCTATATTATAAATGTATACCTGTTAAATTTTACGATAGTAGTCATTCAACCCTCGATCCGGTCGTCTCCGTGACCGTGAGCCGAGCTGACGATTCCACCACCCACTCGTAAGATTCTCGAATAAATATATAAAATCGCCCACCTGCTTACGATTGATCAGACGTTATCGCGATCAGCCCGGACACGAATCTTCAATTCCCGCGATTTCGCTCTTTCCCACTTTGCTCCCACCTTTCCATATCTATCTTACAACAGAGAATCGTAACGATCGACAAAAAACGCACGAACCAACGACACCAGATGCCTCAACGTTAGGCTTCTACCATCGGCACCGCGTCTATTTTCGAAGAATGTCACACAGCCAAAAGTGCAACTTGCTCATCGCTCAGTGCGCGATGGACCAGGTAGTCAGGCCAGGTGCCAGCTGTTTCAGCGCGTCACTTTTCGAGAGACGTATATGTAGAGAGAAAGGAGGGAAGGGGTGAAAGGAGAAAAGACAGCGATAATTAAAATCAGGGTCGAATACGAAAATTGGGAGGAACAACGGTGCTAAAGATATTAGGTCATGTCCTTATCGAGCTCGTTGTATCTTTTAGCTCTCGTATTATTCTCTCGCATCGCTAGGAACACCTGTTGATGGAAGCGTTGGTTCGAGCTTGACGCTTTGTAGGACCGCATTCGTAGTCGCCAGACGCTTGAACAGAAATTTATATTTGAATCTGGAACGATTCTGAAATTTTTGTTTTTTGAATTTTTACGAATATACGTCGTTGCTTATCTTCGTTTTTTTTTGTTTTTCTTTTCCTGCAGCGCCCTCGCAATCCTCGGACAATCAACGAAACTCCGACGGCTCGGATCATCACGCGAGCGGACGCGTCACGCCACCTGCGACCAATCTACCCAGATTCAAGAAATACACCGTTATGGACTTCAATTTTCTCAAAGTATGCGACTATTATGGAATATTTGTGGAGTCGTGATGTATTGTCAGAGAAGGGAAACGTGGCTTTGATGGTTTTACGGACGATAGGCTATTTTCATACTCGTTACGATTAACTGCGTCTTCGAGTAGTAAAGTCCGTGAATAGTCAGACGCGCGTTTAGTACGTCATGTGGGAGGAAAGTATCGACTCGGATTAGGTCAGAAAGACAATCAGCCTTGGGAATAAAATGACAGAATTACCGTGATGAGTATTTTTGTATTAAAGAGAACGATTTTCACTCGCTTTTATTTAAACTCAAATTTTTATTTAACAATTTAAATACGTATCGATGAAAGACTGTTCATAAAATTTGAATCGATCCTATATTGAATTTTATTTAAAAGTTTATTGACTAAATATAATTTAAAACTTTATGAATAATTATCGCCCGAGAGCTTTTTTGCGTCGTTTGAAATTCAATAATTCTATCACGTATATAAAACAGCAACAACGAAATATCATGAACGATAAATCTTCCATGTATCGTTATAAAATATACTCCATTTGTTACGAAATTCTTTGTTTCGTCGCGTCTTATAAAATGTCATTTGGATCAAATATTTTCGACTATGCATACCGTCTCGCGATCGAGCTTGCCAAACGATTATTTCGCACGAAGTAAACTCCCGCCGTTTTCTTCGTTTCCGAAAAACTAACGAGGGTTATCGAAAATTGCCAAATAGAAGAGGCGATAGTCTTCTTAACTTTCACCAAGGAATGTCAAAACTTTCGATATTCTTAAATTTGCATTTTTATTTATAAAAATTATATTTTTTTTAAATTATTATTATTCGATCGTCTTATCTTTTATTTCCATTCTTTCGTAGTTTTTGTTTTTGTTCTAAAATGACAAATTTCACGATTTCAGGTCCTGGGCAAAGGAAGTTTTGGCAAGGTGTTACTCGCCGAATTACGACGAACCGATTGCGTTTACGCGGTGAAATGTTTGAAGAAGGACGTCGTTCTCGAGGACGACGATGTCGAGTGCACCCTGATAGAACGAAAAGTATTGACACTCGCTACGAGACATCCTTATCTTTGCCACTTGTTCTGCACCTTTCAAACCGATTCCCATCTATTCTTCGTGATGGAATATCTCAACGGCGGTGATCTGATGTTTCACATACAGAAATCGGGTCGTTTCGCGGAATCCCGAGCGCGTTTTTACGCCGCCGAGATCTGGTCCGGCTTGAACTTTTTGCACAAAAAGGGTATTGTTTATCGCGATCTCAAGCTCGACAATGTTTTACTCGATTTCGAGGGACACATAAGAATCGCCGATTTCGGTATGTGCAAACTGCAAATTTTCCTGGACAGAACCGCCGATACTTTTTGCGGTACACCGGATTACATGGCACCTGAGGTAAATCTGACCTTCGTTGAAAATTCTTTTCTTCGAACTCGAGTCTTTATTTCCCATTTTATTAGATCGAGAAGAAAATCGTGCGATTAATAAAATCTAATAATTTCATTAAATATTAACCCTGTGAAATTTGCCATTTTTCTCGTAGATTATAAAAGGACTGAAGTACAATCAGATGGTCGACTGGTGGTCGTTCGGTGTTTTGCTGTACGAGATGCTTACCGGCCAGTCACCGTTTTCCGGATGCGACGAGGACGATCTTTTCTGGAGTATATGCAACGAGAGGCCTTTCATACCGAGATACCTGAGTCAAGAAGCTATGGACGTTTTGGTCTGTCTCCTGGAAAAAGACGCTGGCAAAAGGCCACCGGCTCACGAAATTGCCGTTCATCCTTTCTTTCACGTAAGCAAATATTTAAACGCCTTTGTTAAAATAAAAATTGCAAATTTCGTCGACGCGACGAATAAGACGAGTGAATTTATTTTGTCATCCAAGTAAGATAAGAATGATTTTGTTCAGCGTATTGAAAAAGAGAATTGTAAAAACTGCGCTCTTAACGATTTTAAAACGTTGACGTTTTTATGGCGACAGGCTCTTCAATGGGACAGACTCGAGAGGAGACAGCTGGAGCCACCGTTCAAACCGGCGCTGGAGCACACACTCGACACGAGATACTTCGACACAGCTTTTACCGCCGAGAGGCCGAGACTCACTCCGGTTCCCGAGCAAATTCTCACGTCGATGGATCAAGGTGTATTTCGCGGTTTTTCATACACGAATCCGAACGCGACCGATTGATGTTAAGAAATATCGCCGAGCATCCTCAATGGCGTTCGGTCGCGTCGTTAAACCTTTTTTTATTTCGCCTGTGACGGGCTATTCGCAGTTTATTGGTTCTCGCTGCGCGTTGGCAGTGCCAACGGACGGGTCGATCGATCGGCGAGTCCCGAGGTAACGTTTGTAAAATCGTTGATCGAGCGATCGACGCGTTCGGTCCCCGATTCGATCGTAATAACAACAACAACAAAAACAAAAAAAATACAAACGTAAAATTTCTTGTCTCTTCGGGAAAACAAAAATTCACGGGCCAACGAAACTTTTGCGAAAATTGTATAATCGATTGAACAGCTTGAAAAATCGATTAAAACCCAATGTCCCGTACGAATCGAGCGACATTTATTCGATTTGACAAAACTTTCTTCAATTCGATTCAACCACGTTTTATTCTCGCGTCATTTATTTTCTCGGTATGACAATTGAATTTCGACCATATAATTTAATCGATCGTCCATCGATTACTCGTTCAAGGACACATTTTTTAATCTAATCGTTCGACCGTTTATCGTCGATAATGGAACAAAAAAATCGTCGTACTTACTCGATAATTTATAACGGAATTTCAAGAACGAGTTGACGCGACGCAATAAACTTGTAATCAAAGATATTTTGTTCTTCTCGTGTACCAGGAAATAGGAAAATGTAGCTCGAGAAGATTCTGTTTTTCACGAAACGCGAGCTCGTAAGCGAGATACTCGAGATTTCGAAGAAAAAGAAAAGGAACGATCGAGCGCGAGGTACGCGAGAGAGATTTGTACGAAAGCGAAACGATAATGAGTCGAAGAATATTGAGAAACAAATCTGGACGATCGCACGTCGGCGCGTGTCCCTGCGATTAAACATTGTATATCGTTATATCGCGACGATAAAACGAAAGGAGGGCGCGCGACAAAGATCGTCGCATGCAAGATCGGGCTGACTAGCTTGGTAATCGTAGCTTTAGATTTTTCATTGTAAGACCACAACAACAAAAAAAGAGAAACGAAACTGTGTAGATACAAAAAAAAATGATACGTAAAGTATCGCATGTAAGAAAAATCAATGGTATCGATTTTTTTTCACATCTATCGATCGGTTCGCGCTCGACGAATCTGCGATCAACGAAAAAAGACCATTTTTCTTTTCTTCCCGGAACGTTTTTATTTCAACGTGCAGCTGTTTCGTCGTTCGCACGCGGAACTTCCACGTGTAAGAGCGGAAGAGGACGAGAGAGAGAGAAATCGAGGGAGAGTTCGAATGAAAAAAAGCAAAAAGATTACAAAATAAAATAAGAAGAAAAAAGCAGTAAGACGCGAAGGGAGAAATGTTAAAATTAGGCACGTGCATTCGTTGATATACGAGCGAGGTCGCGGTCGCGAGAAAGATGGAGAGAGAGAGAGAGAGAGAGAGAGAGAAAGAGAGAGAGAGAGAGTGAGAGAGCGCTGGTATAAAACCGCGAGACGTTCCAACGCCCGCGGACCGTCAAAAAACATATTTCATAAAGACACGTGACGTATCCACTCTCTTTTCTCCCTAATATACGTCGCATTCGCTTGGCGTTACAATAATACGAAATTAGCAAGATAATTCGGGTATTAATGTTGCAACTTTGCCAAAAAAGCATATTCGCGTTATGTGTACGAATAATTTTCCAACGATGAGTCGAACGAGACGACGAATTCGTAAGATGAATCAACACATTGTGTCTGTACGTTGGTTTCGCCAAATTCGTCGTAGATAAACCGTACTGATGCTTTCGACATTTTATAACGCGATTTCTTTTTTTTTGGCTCAAAAATCGTATGTCGCGCCTCCGTCTTATTCACTCTGGAGCCATTATATTTTTATACGTATATATATATATATATATATGCTTGAACGTTCTCATACGAGAAGTTCTCGAGTTACTAAAGGAGTGCAGTTGGGGCTCTCCCTCGATTATTTATAACCATCAGTAGCAACGGCAAAGTCTCGACATATATATATATATATATATATATATATATATATAGTGTTATTAGTAGCGGCGACCGCGATAGATAAAATTCGAGTGTTTTTCGTTGAGCACTCAGCGATTCGGGGATCGAGCTCGTAATATTGATTCGTCCAAAATTCAGACGACTACGAGAGAGAATTTTCCAATGGAAAACACAAAGTTTTTCTCCAACGGAAAATTTTGTCGATAACTCTTAATTCATCACATTAATACTTTAATTAATTGAAAATTAATAAATCGATGAAAATTTTGTTTTTAATACTTTCGTTTAATTCACATTGGTCGAAGCTTGAAAATTATAATCTGTCGCTTCTAATGAAATGGTAAAGGGATCGAAAAAGGGGTTTGACTTTTTTTTTATTTGATGAAGAAATGTGCTTAAGAAATAATGCCGAGTGTTTAAATTCGACTAGAAACTTCTTCAACGTTCTGTCTCGCATTTAAAAGCGCTTCATCTTCGTTGCTCCCATTCGAGTATCTCCGTGTGCAGATACGTACGAGGATCGGGTATGCCTGTACTAAGTATCTCGGCTCTCTTCTCGTATACGAGATTTTTCACTTCAACAACGATATTCGCATCTTTGGCTCTCGGTCGACGAAGCTTGCTTTGGCTCGGCGCTCTGACTTTCCGCGCTAACTTTAGATATACCCCGAGGAATTGGCAAACCTTCTCTCTCTCTCTCTCTCTCGCATTGTCTCTCTATCTCTCTCTCTCTCTCTCTTTGCCCCTATTGCTCGCCCAACGCTCGCTATCAGAATGGCAAACCTCGCAAGCAGAAGAAAAAAATATGAGCGATGCAACGTTTTCTTTTATTTTCGATCCAAGTATCGTTCGATTTAATCTTCGATACGTTCTTCCTTTCGATAAAATACACAGTTTTCGTGCAAGAGTTTGGTTAGAGAGACTCGAGGCGTGGGTGCATCGGAACGCAACGAATTAAGAAAGGCGCCAAGGGGAATCATTGAATTACGAGCTTCACCGTGTGCGATTCCGATCGCGTTTCTCTCGCCTTGAGAAAGCCTGCTGTAATGCACTCGCGCAAACTCGACCAGCGAGACAGTGTGAAACGAAGAACGAGAGATAACGATTAATTAACTGCGAATGATAAATATCATTCACCGCGTGCAGACACTTCGAAAAATCGTCGTAAACAAACCGTGACCAAAGTATACCTCGGCGTCCGCTCGAAAATCTTTACGTTCGCGTATACGACGTAAGTAAGTAAGTAAGTAAGTATGTATATGTATTTTGAAAAATGTTCATTCATTCGTTCGTACTCTCGCGAGTTTCTTGCCGATATCAAAATCGCATCGAGTTTTCTATTTTCGTCCGAGTGCCCTCCTCTTCACGACCCTCCAAAAAACTGGCACACGTGTTTTTTTTTTTTCTTCTTTCTTCTACGTCCCGGATCTCGGGTCTCTTAATTTTATATGCAACAAACAAACAACTTGGATTCTATAATTTTCCCATGGGTTCGAGAAAACAACGATTTTCGTAAAAACTTCAAATTGAACGAAGATTAAAAAAAATCAAAATTAAAAATTCTATCTAAATAATAATAATAATAATAATAATGGAGAATTTCCGAGATCCGTCTCTACGTGTCGTTAGGAAAATGCAGTTGCGAGACTCGTTTCATCGGGGTGAGGCAGCGATCCCGCAGAATCGATAGAGAGCCGAATCAACGGAAGAAGAAACGTCGGTCAGAGACGAGAACGAGAGTCCATAGTACGTACCATTTATATATATTTACATGTATATATGTATATACGGAGATAAAATGATACGTTGCTCTCGGTCGTCGGGCAAATGAGCTTTAAAGAAATAATGTGGGCAGTTCAAAGAGAGGTCGAGAGATGAAAGGAGCGAGAGGAGGCGTCAAGGGAGATGGAAAATGAGCGAAATCAGAGAGGAAGTGCTTTTGCGAATGGTGAGAATGAATGGATATGAATAGTACGTGAAAAAAATCACGGCAATAAAACAGAGACCGGTCAATGGACTTGGCGGCTAACGGGCAATATTCTCGCACGGTTATTGGCAGAATAAAAACAAGATTTCATCCCAAAGCTTGATTTAACGTCCGATCGATTCACAATTTTCCCAACGATCAAAGAGATTAATTTTATTATCATAATTGAACAATCTTTCTAATTGTAAAAATTTTTCCTCCAAGAATCTGATGAAATTCATCGATTTTTCAAATTGATCGATCTCGACGACTTCTCAAAGATTCGATCGATTTCATCAATTATGAATCTTTCAACGTTCCAACGTTTATAATTCTAACGAATGGTTTTACATTAATTTTGATAAATTGTCGCAACGATAAAATGGCGTCGCGGTCGACGCAACGTTTCTTCTCACGATTCGAGTCCGAACGATTTTTCAGACTCGAGAGAGCAAAGACGGTTCTCGTTCGAGAGCCGATCGAACAAGGGGAAAAAGATCGAGGCGTGGGCCGTGAAAACACGTTTTAACGACAAATGCAGATGTAGTTTGAACAGCGTGTAAGAGAGGTGTGCGTAAGCGCGAGCGTATCGTAAAAGAAGACGAGGTTCATTCGAGTACGAGCGTCGCTTGCACGTGGACGCGAGCGAGCTAAGTAATACCGAGTGCCGAGAGATAACGTAAAAGCGTGCGCGGCGTCTAACCAACGTGGTGTTTTGCCACGGGGAAAAGTGACTCGCGAGCCAACAGGGCCGCACCACTCAAAAGCATCGAAAGCGAGGGCGTGGAAAATTGTATAAATAGATTTTTCACGCTTGTCCCTCGCGAGATGATCCGACCCTCGAGGAGAGGAACTTTCTATTTTCGTGGATACGACGGAGCGAGAAGAAACGCATAGGAAGGAGAGAAAGGGACAGAGAGCTTACGATCTACGAGAGAAAGAGTCGAGTGTTGGTGAAGAGAGAGAGAGAGAGAGAGAGAGAGAGAGAGAGAGAGAGGAAAATCTTTACAGATTTGTGCTCTCTTGTGTTTTGCATTATACATTATACGTTTTCTTTCTCGAGCGACTCGAATACTTCTACTCGTGCTACGATCTCATCTACTTTCAGTTACACGATCATGGTCGGGTCCATAGGAATAAACGACGAGAGAGAAGATACTCGCGGTCTCGAATAATCGCGTCTCTCCTTCATCGCGAAACGTGTCCACGAACAAAGAATACGAACAATTTGTAAACGCGTCGTCGATGATTGAGATAATATTTAAAAAGCGATAGAAATAATATTTATATTAAAAAAAACACTTCGAGTATTCCGACGAGAATGTGTGTTTTTAGTGACGCGAGTAGAGTCGATCCGACTCGATTTCGAATAATCGTTCCAAGACTTCAACCCCTGTCGCGAGAGTACGAGGATCGTTGACGCGACCGGTGTTTAGTGCGATGGCGAACGAGAGTTAATATTTGGATTAAAGTGCGTCGTTTCGAGAATTAAAAGTGAAATCAGTGAGATATTTCGATCGTTTGAAATTTTCTATTTTCCTACATTTTTATGCGATTTTTCGTGTATAATTCGGGACCGGGATAAATATTGAGACAAGTAATGAGAAGCAAAAAAAAACGTTTTTTTTGTCGTTTTCATTCGAGCAAACTTCGTTCAAATTTTGCGTCCCGTTCGAGGAGAAAAATAATCGTTTTCAGGGGGAATAAATTTATTCTTCGCGACGTCGTAAGAATCGAACGATATATTTGTGTAAATAAGACTCGTCGTTACTTGAAATAATATTCGTTATCTAGACATTCGTCACACTTTCCGAGTTGTATTTTATTTTTTATCGTCGTACTCGATCGAATGAAATATTCAGCCGATGAATCGTCAAAAACAAACTTTGAAACATTTTGTATTTTCGCGTTAGAATTTTCTCGTCGATCCATTAACAGTGCCATTCGAGTGTCGAGAAGGAATGAAATCTCAGTCGCGAATAAATGATCGAGTAGCGAGCGATAAATAAAAAATTTTAAAAAAAAAGTGAAATAAAAGATAAAGATCGGAAAGAATCGTCTCGATCGCCTCGAACCGATCGAGACGAAAATCGTAAGAAAGATAAGAAGAAAGAAACAAAATTCACATGAGCACGATGTTCAGTTCTTTGAGACTGGCGACAATGCGTTCGCACAAGAATCGTGCTCGTCCCGGAAGCGTCGCGACTACGGCGAGCTCGGAATCGACGCGAAACGAGGACGCAACGGGACAGCTTCAAAATCAACAATTTTACGGTTCGCACAAATTTTTGATTCTCGACGAGGCCGATTGCGTAAACGGTGGAGGTCCGTCGAGCGTCTCGTCGAAAGTAGCACAGGTGAGAGTGGAGCGCGAGGGCGGAAGTCTCGGTGTGACGTTACGCGGTGGTGGATTATCGAGGGCGCTCGTCGTCACGGGTGTCAAAGCTGACGGTCCAGCGGCGAAAGAAGGTCGCGTCAGACCGGGCGATCGTTTGCTCGCTGTCGACGACACCGAATTACGGGGATTGAGCCTCGCCGATGCTCAGAGAGCGTTGAGAAGAAGCTCGGACGCGCCGATCGCCTCGCTCACCATCGAATACGATGTAGCCAATATGGAGGAAGCGAGAGCCGCCACTTCCGGTCCTCTTCTCGTTCAACTCGAGAGAGGAATTTCCGGTAAGGATCGATTCTCTCTCATAATAATATTTTCCATCGAAAAGATTATCGATTTAATCATTTTGTTTGTTTTTATTTATTTATAAATTGAAAATTCTCATCGCAAATTGATTTAATTAATATATAATTTTTATTTTAATCGATGATTTATCGACTTTCGTGTTTTCTCGTTTCGCTTCAGGAGAAATTGGACTGACGGTGAGAGAAACACCGAGCGGTGTTTACATCGAGAGTCTACGACCGGCGAGTACGGCCGATCGTTGCGGAGCGCTTCAACCGGGCGATCGATTACTCGCGGTAGACGACGATCCTGTTCAGGATGCCGTGGGTGCAGCGAAATTATTGAGAAACGCTGGCGAACACAGTCGAATAGCGAGAATTCAAATATTGCCCCGAGCACCTAGCGCCTCCTCGAGAACAGTCAAGAGACGAGCTCAGCCGCAGGCTCAGCAGGGTTCCAATCAGACTCTCTACACGAAAGAGAGCCTGACCGTACTTCTCAGACCGGATCATCGAGGATTGGGTCTCGCTCTAAGACCGACGGACGATCGAATGAATTACGTCGTCGATCTTCTCGAGGCTGGCGGTCCTGCCGAACGAAGCGGCGTTCTTCTTCCCGGTGACAAGATAATCGCCTTGAATCGTCGCATTCTTCAAGATTTACAACCTACCGAGGTTGCCGCGATATTGGAATCTCCTCAGGTAAATTCCGATAGGATTGATCTTTCTTTGTCTCATTTTTTCGATCGAAGATGATTTTAATTATCGTCGATTGGTCAATTTTTCAATTAGCCAAATAGACGACTAGTTTAAATTCGAACAAATTCCTTTCAACTCGAACTTGATTCGTTCGAATGTATTTGAATAATTTAAATTTTTATTGAAATAAGTCGTAACGTGAGGTTGATTTGTTTTCTTTTTTTTTTTTTCTGCAAAGTTCAAAATTAATCGGATTCGTTGAAATAGAAACAAAATTCGAAGATAACCGGAAGCGATTGAATGCACAGGTTGAACTAGTGACCGAGTACAAGGTCGGTGGTCCGGTTGTACCGAGCTCTGGTGTATTCACCGTGAGAGTGGCCAGGCCACTCGGTGGACAACCCGATCTCGGTCTTACGGTAAACGAGGATTTGATCATCGCCGAAGTCAGACGAGGCTCGCTGGCTTACAGAACCGGAAGTCTCGCACCGGGTGATCGTCTATTAGCGATCGATGGACAAAAATTGGATTCCGGAGATTTAAGACAAGCGGCACAGTTGTTGCACAGACCGGGAAGTTCGGTCGTTGCACTCACCGTCAGAAAACCGGATACGTCGACGGATCCAAGGCAATTTAATTTTGTTCTTTTAATTTTAAACAAATATCTCTTCCAACTGGATTTACTCGACGTGTTATTTCAAAATTTGTAATCATTTACGTTAATAATATCTTTATTTTGTTATTTTTATTTTATAGCTTTTTTCAATTTTTTGTTTTGTTTTTTTTTCGATTTGTCATTGATAACTTATTTTTGTGTTTATCGGATTAGAGAGGGCAGCATATCGAGCGATACGACACCGCAGCAATATCCAAACGGTATATCGAGATCGGCGAGGGAAAGTTTACCGAGCGTCGACAGCGCTGTGGATTCGTGGGGCGAGATCGGCGAGGTTTGCGGAACTGTACCGGAAATACTAAGACTCTGGGACACGGCGTCGATCGACAGCGGTCAATTAGATTTGCCTCTGGCTCCTTTTCCAGGGTGATTAGCTTTTTCTTGTCAATTAACTTATTTACTTTTTACAATTGCTGATAATCCGGATAAATTGTCGGACCTCGGCAGGGCATTCGAAGCGTCAGTGCTTTAAAACGAGCTTTCTTGAAGCGCAATTTTAGTTCAATGTAGCGTCCAAGTCTGTAACAAAACATCGAATTTCCTTATTATACGTAATTAACTTCAAATGCGAATGTTTCACTTGCCTGCGTAATATTGTGAAAATAGTTGGTACGATTTTTCAAAGTACATCGACGATCGACAGCGGACAATTGGATTTGCCTCTGGCTCCTTTTCCAGAGTGATCAGCTTTTTCTTACCAATTATATTATTATTTTTTACAATTGCTGATGATCTCGATGAATCGTCTGACCTCGGCAGGGCATTCGAAGCGTCAGTGCTTTAAAACGATCTTTCTTGAAACGCAATTTTAGTTCAATGTAGATTCCAAGTCTGTAACAAAACGTCGAATTTCCTTATTATACGTAATTAACTTCAAATGCGAATGTTTCACTTGCCTGCGTAATATTGTGAAAATAATTGGTACGATTTTTCAAAGTACATCGAAACGCCGAGGTACTTGTACGCGTTCTAATTAGACAACTCATCAGTGTAGAATGTCTGAACAAATTGATTCTTGAACACAACTTAGTAAATGATAAATGCATCGTCGATTTTACTTTTATTTAGGAATAATCGTGCTTAGTAATTATTGCCACATACCGTATCATTTCCAGATTTCAAGAGCGAAACGGAACGGACACGAGGCCACAGCAGATAGTTCACGTATCCCTGCACAAAGATCCTGTTTACGAGGATTTTGGATTTTCCGTGTCCGACGGCCTCTACGAGCGTGGAGTTTACATAAATCGTTTAAGACCAAACGGTCCGTGCGATGGTGCTCTGCGTCCCTACGACAGAATTTTGCGTGTTAACGAGGCCAACACCGAGGATTGCGATTGTTGTCTGGCTGTGCCACTGATAGCAGCGGCAGGTGCTCGTTTGGAACTCACCATTGCGAGGCCAGTCTCGCCTCAGAATATCACCAAGACTCTCTAGAGTCTAGAGTATCTGGACAAAAGAAGATCATGAATAAAAATCTTGACCTAAAACCGTGTCGTTCAAGCATGTGAAGAGACGAAGCCTGTAAAGTCGCGTCGTAAAGAAAATCATTACGAAAATTATTTAAAATGTCGAATAATTCTAGCGCCGAATAACACGTCCGTGACTTATCACTGTAAACAATCAAATTAATGTTATACATGTATGTCTGAAGAAAAAAGAAAACGAGTCGAATACAAATGACTATTCGGCTAGAGATGAAATATCGAAGCAACGAAACGACGTCTTTGATCCCTTACGGCAGACTATTTCATAATGAAGCGTAAATACAATGTATACAAGACGATTAAAGATAAATTTTAGAACGATAATCGTTCTAAGGTCGTATAATGGATGTAAAAAAAATGTGTATGTACTCGATAACGAGGGCGAAAGTAAATTCGTAATGTTCGCAATACCAAAGTGGAGAAGAGACGTCTTCGAGGGATTTGTTAATAAGCTGGTAACGTTGAGACTCGTTAATGGAGTTATGTAATACTTTATTCGGTTTGGATACACAATATCTCAAGCCTCGGCGTATCCGATTTCGTCATATTTTTTTATACGCATTCGTTTATTTTATAAAAATAAATGTACTATATTATAAGATTGCTTTCTTTCGACACTAGTTTTCACATGCAACCTTATACACCCATACAGGCACACGCACGTGGCAAAAAAAAACATGGTCAAGGATATTGCACCGTAACACGAAAAGCACGAAGATAACAACACTGTTTGTTAAACAGAACCGTCGTTGCATCTACGATGCTCTTTAATTATGATATCCCATACATACACACGAGTACGCAAATCTCTTCGAACGTTGTCGAGATACACTGAAATTTCATTCTTTGCGGACAATACAAAGCTCGGAGATGAACGATATCGGGTTTTCTTTCGCATTCGAGGGACGAAAGAGTCTGTGGGATTTCTGAGAAAAAATGTACTATGTTCAAACATCCTTTTAATTCGTCCAATAGATGATCGATCCGAGACACTAAAATCCGTGTCCAACGTTTATTCGGATACGAATGTCGTAAATCCAACATATTTTTCTCAGTGTACGTCTCCATAACGACCGTGGATCATTCGTGGTGATCGTTCAGTCTAAGCTTTAGCATGGCATACTTCATTTTCGTGGTAATCCATATCTTTGCAAATTTTCAAAGTAGATTTTTTAACTATAAAATCTCAGGAAAAAGATTAGTGCGAACGTCAGGCTCGGTAGCTTCGGGATTCTACCCAAAATGGAATACATAAAAATATATCGGTATACCATGCCAGGATTGATATTTTTCCTTTTGAACATGGAAGCCGTAGGTGAAACAGGGAAACTTGACTGAACGAGGGAGGAGACGGAACGAGATAGCCAGAGGAGGAACAACTATGAATATTTAAGATGGAAATGAAAAGAATTCTCGCCCATCCCCGATGTATTATCGTCGTTGGGAAGAAGTACGACCGGCTCGAAAAAGGAAACGTTAAAACATTCGTTTTTTAGACGCTCGAACAAAACGCGCGAAAGCGAATATGAAAAATTCCAATGCCCAGCGAAACGGTTATCGTCGATGATCAACAACGGGGCGAGTAATGATTCGTTCAATAGCACGTGTGTGTAATAACGACAAAAGGAACGAATAAAGAAACGCGGTTCGAGTCTCGTTCGAAATATCGATCGCGTATTTGAGCTACTTTACAATGATCGTTTGACGCCGGTTGGGCCAGCAATCGGCTCGAATCAATGTTTTCCATCCGGCCAAAAAAGTTCAACATTCAATCACGTACATATGGACCTTACCAGCAGGTTCTACTAACGCGTATTAAATATAGAAAAACGACACGAGAGAACAACACGTAATGAAAAAGAAAAACGAGAAGAAAAATACGGAAAATTATAATTTAGCCCGAGAGTTTACGAACGAGGAAGAATTACGGCGTTGACGAAAAATTGCGGAAGGCTCACGAAGCCAGCTTCAAATCAGCTGTCGAGATTTACTGCTGAAAGTTCAACTTTCTATACGTCGCTTCGTTTGTTACATAAAACGAAAACTCATTGCGCGAGAAGACTTTTATGACTAATAAAAACGCGAGCTTCCGAAAAATATCCCGAACGAATTGACCGCAGATTTGTGCCTTGCCTCGAAAATTCGTTAAGGCGAAATATTCGTCGAAAAAGAAGAGTTACTTCCCCAATACGAAGAAGATTCCTGAATAAATACTTGCTACATGGCCCGACACGAGTATCATTTCTCATCATCGTGCAAAATATTCACAATTCGCGTTTACAAAACGATTATCTCGATAACGAGATTTCTCGGAAATATGTACCACGATAGTAACGAATTAAGGAAAATACTCTTGCAAGGTTGTCCGAGTATGATAAGGCGATGGAGGAAGAAAAAAAATGATAAATTTCGTGACTAAATAGCATAAAGTCGATGCGTCCCGCTGGCCCAGCCATTGGCTTGATTACCACTGCCGTTTTTACTAATCTCGGTATAACGCGGTAACAAAGCGTCTTTCTTCAATGCCTGCCTCTGATCGTACTTTGCCTTGTTGTAACACAAGACACCGCTTATCGCGAGTGTCATACCAAATATATTAACTCCTGTGACGGGATTCCCAAGTATTAATAGAGTCACGGCTATCACAAATATTCGTTTACTGGCACTGGCGACTGCGTAAGTTAACGGAGTTACGATCGAGAGAACGGAAAACGCGACGATATTTTGCAACCAACTTAATATACCATCGAGGAACAGAAGGGATATCACCTTGTACGAAATGGGCTCGGTAGTACCGGAGATCGTATCGTAAACTAAGCCCTTCAAGTCGTATAACAGCCATATTGGTAGGAACATAAATAGCGCCAAACGTCCGAGCATTAAAAGTAGCCTAAGGTGATGTATACCAGTATCATGAAGTACCTGAAACATAAACAAAAATTAATAAACACGTTTAATTGCAAAGAACATTGAACGTACGAAGAAAAATGGGGGATTTTGTAAAGAATGTCTCGATACAAATTTAAAACCTCTTTCCAATCACCTTTTTCGAGTATATATTCTGTAAGGAGAATGCCATTGTAGATCCAAGTGCGCTGACTAAACCCAACATATTGAAACTCAGTTCGGTAAGGGTGGCAATCGCCACACCGCCGACTATTGGTACCAGGCTTGTATAGACCCTCCAGGTCTGTTTCTCACGTAGTATTAACCTCGACAGAATGACCGTGAAGAGCGGCATTGTAGCCTTCACTGGGACAGAGCCAAATATAAGTTAATGTAACATGCTGATAAAAATAAATGGTTGTACCTATAGGACTCAGAAACACAGTAATATAAAACGTAACTCTGCAACACTAAGTTTCTCAGATTGTTTAAAAAATATATTTTATGTACGAATTTTTCGATCTAAACGAGAAAATGTTACTGAAATACTTAAGAGGGTAGCCTAAAAATATTAAATGCCCGAATGAAAATCTCGATAAGTGGATATAGTTTTCAAAAAGAGTTGTCAGAGCCACGTATTCTCGTTCTGTCTTCCCATATGCCATAAACACGTGGAGGAGAACAAATATATCGGAGTGTATACAAGACATTTGTATATAAAAGTCCATACCAGTGTGAGCATAGGACACGGGAACCTTCCAAATGCTGACGTGGCTAAATACGTTCCCGACAAATTTGCCAAGTGCCAATGGCACTATCAACTTAAAGTAATAGCTCCAGGATATGTCGGAAGCGTACTTTCGTACGCCCCACAGTTTAAAGAATGGCCCGGAGTACAGCGTTATTGAGGTTAACTGCACCATTGTAACTGTCATTGGATATGGAAAATCCGACAGTAAAAGTTTACCAACGACATTGCTACTGCTCGACACGATGTACCACATCAAACACAAAAACAATATTGTCACAACTTCCCGACTCTCTCGTTTTTCATCCATGATTTGTTATGAATATGCAATATAGGTACGACTTTTCCGTATGTTGAGTTGCGATATACAAGCGTGAAGTAACCCTCTCCCGTGAATATACATCCGTTCACGGCGAACGAGATAGCTCGTCTGCGGCACCGTCACAAACAGTCAGAAGCAGGAGCACGGTTTTCTCCACGTACTGAACACGCTGAACAGTGCAAGCATCGTTTATAAGCATACGTACGTGTATATTTATATCTATGGCTTGGAGGACGGATTGGTGGCGCCATCCACTTCTTCTTCCACCAAACAGGAAATGTGCCGTAAGCAACACGGCGACAATACATTATAAATACTGTTTTGCAATAGAATAAAATTCTTTCCTTGTTAATATGCGTTAATACCTTTGATACCATTATCTTTCACATTGATCTGACTAATCTCCAATGAACAATCTTTGGTTTACCATGAAAAGTACTACAAGTTGTAGCCTAGGCAGAGCCATTCAACAAAGTGCTTCAACAAAGATACACGACACCTCCGGAATGCGCACGGTTCTTACTCTTCACAAGTTGCTTTCTTTTCCTTTATATGTGTGCACAGGTTACCTCTTGCTGCTTACTCTCTGCTCCTCTCAAGTCGTAATTGACCTTGCTATTTCAAAAGCTTGAACTTTAGACCATCAAATCCAAAAAGCATGCCCTTCTAGCAACATTGTTTAAATCGCCACTAATTGGGTCGCGACCACATTTCTTTCACGCCAGCTTTGAAAGCGAGGTCTAACGAATACCTTAATTCACTAGGTGAAAAAAATACCATAACATATACTTGGAGGTATTTGTTTTTATTGCAGGGCAGATTCGCATATACATAAATCGAAGAGATACTGTAAGATATGCAAAATAATTAGATAACAAGTTGCTATCAATATCGATGTTAACAATAATTTCACCTCAATAATTGTGAATATACGTATTAAGTTTTGTAAATACGCGTATCTATCATCCACTCGTACATGTATAAAAAAGATTTATTCGATCATTTACACCCTTTGCTTTATTATGCAACGTGTATATCGTATTGATCAACGTCTGGGTCCCTCAACCCTAATACCTAACTATATAAGTGCAATATACACCGGTTTTTTCAACGAGACGCAAATCCGAGATGATGAATATACGTTATCTCGACTACGTGTTTCTTTTAGCCGTAAAAAGTTGAAGTACGTATATATACAGAATAGAAATGATTACCAATTCAAAAAAAAAGAAAAACGTGTAACCAAGTCCTTTCGACGTTTAAATACTACAAAGATTACAAGTTACATCACAGAATCACATTACTGCAAAGTAGAGATTAAGGATTTATCATGCTACCTTGCATCAAGATCTTCCAGCTCAGTGGCAGTGTTTCTTAAATTATCCCACCTCCATCGTTACCCACGAAATGCTATGGGCATGGCACAGATCTTTTTAATCATCAAGACCCGACCGATAAAACTTGGAAACTTTACAAAAATCCCAACTTTATTACATATATTTATTGCATGGAACGTCAGACTTTTCCTTGACCCTGATCCTCGTCCGAGGATCGCAACGTTTTAAAAGTGCGCAACTCGTCATAAGTATTTTTACAATCGCTGAAAATTCTCACCCAAGTGAATTTCGGGTTGTACAATAAATACTTTCCATACCTTGCCACAACTCGAGCTATCCTCGAGGGTCAAGTAGTTTCTCATTGGCAACAAGAGATTCTCGTACGGATCGGTGTCTAGCTGATACTCCTGCATGGCTCGAAAAACAGCACGAAAAGGCGGCTGTTTTTGAGAATGGAAAGTACCACGAGAACCATGAACGACAAGAGCACCTTCTCTTTCAGCTTCCGTACAAACGGACATGTACATACAGTGATCGGGCCTATAGTTGAATCGGCATGGATAGACGTATAATCTTTCCGGATGAAAGTGAAATATAATATTTATTATATCCTGATCGCCCCATGTTATTTTAAGTCTATATTCCTTGTGTATCGGTATCACATAATCTGTCCATCGAAAATCTCTCATTCGTGTTAAATTCATCAACATAACACCCGAATTGACACCAAGTTTGCCATAATAGGGATGTTTTGCAAAACGATTGTACCAGCCTGTATTAGTATCTTCGTGCTCGGGACTCAACGCTGCGAGCTGAGTTGCATTCATATCCTTGAATTTGTCCCAAATTTCTTCCGGCGGAGCCAGAAACAGAGTGTCCGTGTCGACATAAAGAATCGCGTCGGTGTTATTCAATACGGTCTGAAATGATAATTCTGTGTCAAATAACGGCAAAATCAGCTAATAGAATGAAAATTTGAAAATACAAAAAATATAAACAAATAAATAATAATTAATATTATCAAAAGCGATGTTTCAAAGAAAAGAGTAAATAATAAAGTATTGTTGGCTTTCGTCATTGAAAAAATCAAGAAAGGCATCAATGCTCACCGGTAAAAATAATCTTTGCGCCGCGCAAGGTTTAAACAATTTCTTCCACATAGACACATCGCTTTCCGCGGGAAATGTAATGGGTTTCAGAATAAAACTGAATGTTTTGTTGGTCTTATATTTCCATTCCGTGAGTTTTTCGTCGAATGCTGGTAACAAATTGTTGTCGGCAATAACGATGAATCTCAGTGACCTATTGGTGAAAACTATTGCCGATTTGAGCATCGTAAGAGATTCCTCGAGTCTGTCGCCGCAGGCAACGACGCATATGACGATTTCCTCCATATGAGTTGCGATGTGAGATGATTTCGCGGATGTTGATAAAATCGTGACTCTCTTGTTGCTCGCATCGTAAAGTTTCTTCGGCAAATTCGTTGTAAAATTGAGCAAAATAACGAGAGCGGCGAAGCACAGAACGATCAGTATATATCTGTTCAACGATTTCATTGTCGTTGTCAGATTTCATGTTTTTCTTATCGACCAAATTTCCGTACGTATATTTGAGCATTCGATGTCGACGGGATGTTCATCATATTAAGATTAAAGGGTACAGAATTAAGGCGATAGCCCGATTTACTCATAAACAATCTCTAAAATTCTTCGACAAAACCATGTTCGAACCACTATCTGCCACTACCGACGTGAACGCCGACGACTAAAGTATTGGTGCGAATCAAAGGCACGAGAAGTGCATAGCAACGCCTTCCCTCCTATCCGATTTGGCTCGACCACGCCATCTTAATTTTCTTAAATAAAGCGTTCGAATAGTGTGCGATACACTATCGCTTCCCTGCACTATCGCTTCGCTCGACAACATAAGTCCCTACAATATCACGTGACCATATGCGTATATAGCACCAGCGCTCTCTCTGAAGAGTCTGAAGCCAGCAATAACTAAACAACTAACGTTCCACAGAGTTATTCCCGATAATGCGTGACATAACCCAAAAGTAATGTTTAACGGCAGATCGAGTTATTATTCGAAATAACAAATTACTGGATAAAATGACCAGCTTTTTTTCAAGTCTCGTTGGCATAGGTTCTGTTAAATTTATCAGGTACGTGCAGATTATAAAAACATTACTCTAGAATAATTCAACTACCGGTGTTCGAACAAACGAGCGTCGGCACTCCAGTGAACAACAATATTATGAATAATAAATCAGTGGAAATATTCGCAGGAAGTTTCATCGATCATGTAAGGTAAATCATATTGGCTCTGGCTCGTACGAGGGTGAGGGGAAAACAACAGTTACGATATTGAACAAAGATCTCGAGTATGGATTGATGGTCGATGGTATTTCGTCGGTAAATAAATAATTATTCATGTGAAACGAACTGTATATAAATATATATATATATAAAGGCTATTAAACGTATCGAAATGTCTTTATTCAGGTTGGATTCAAATTGAATAACGGGATCTGGGTATTTGGAGCGACAATTATATTCCCACGTTCGGTAATCGGTTGGAACATAAGCTCGAGCAAAGACATAACGGATGAATCACTGACACTGTTCAAAATAATCGAACCTACTCTCGACCTATTGATAGTGGGTCTCGATCAACATTACGATTACAATGTTCCGTTTATCAAAACCTTAAAAGACTTTTCAAAAAGACAAAAAACAAGTCTGGAGATTTTACCTGTTGAACATGCCTGTACCACTTTTAATTTCTTAAATGCTGAGAAGAGATATGTTGCAGCTGCTCTTATGCCACCTAAGGATCAGCTGCCACGGGGTCTTAGAACTATTAAAGAAACTGTCATGAAAAGAGGATTTTCTAAGGTAGAAGAAATAGACAAAAATTAAGAAATCAATGTATCTATACACGATAGAACTAAGTATGATAATAAAATTATAACAAGATCGATAATCACATTAAATGATAATATCCCAGGAATTCGAACGATTTAAGGTCATCAGAAACTTAACCTCAAAATGCTGTTTGAGGAATAGAAAATATAAAATCGATACGGTTGAAAAAATAAAATGATTTTCCAACCAATTACCCAGATCTTTTATATAATTAATTAATTTTACGTTGTCTGATGAAATAAGAGAGTTTTCCCTTATCGTCGTTCAGCGAATTGATATTTTCATAACAAAACCACGCGAAACAATTCCCATATCTTAAGCCCTAATTTTACGCGTACTACCTAACCTAACAGTGACGTGTGAACAGAGATGGCGTATTGCGGTTTTGCCACTCAACATTCGGGGAATGTGCTCTAGTACCCACGGGTTTTTTCGTGTCCCATATTTTACAATTGTATTGTATTAAGGGTTTTACTTGTTTTTTTGTATAATTCATAGATTAAAACTCAACAAGCACCTTGAAATATTTCGATTTCTTCTTTCCATCATTTAGCATACGGCGTTTTTGGTTGTTTCATTATGTAAGTATAAATAACGTATATTGTCTTAACAAGTCCTCTCTCCTTGTCACTTTCGATTTTTTGTTTTAAATGTATATTTAAAAGTCACCTAATCACAGCATTTTTCATAATAAAAATCGTAGCGTAATTTCGTTAATTTCTCTTTTACACCGAAATGTTATCTTTGTTTATTTTCAATATTACAGAATGACATCTGAGTACGATAGACCTTTGTTGCAGTCAACGGACGATTCGAGTGTCCAAGACACTAGTTTGTCAATCGAAGACTCATACTTTGACCATGTGGGTAACCTAGATAATAAGAGTAGCATCTATAATGTTCAAAGTGCCAGCAAGAACCTGCTTGACCACGAATCTGGAGGGAAGACGAAAGTATCTTCGAAAGTAAATACACAATCGTCCGACGTTGGTGTTGATTCGAACAATATCAGAGACGAAGCTGAAGCGCACAACGAAAAAAGAACCGAAACTCCCGACAGTGAAATAGTTTTCATCGAAAATCACGTTATTGAAAATCATGTCATCGAAAGCCGTAAGTCTACAGACTCGTCTCGCTCTACTATCAAAATCTCTCTAGCTAGTCACGGCGCTAGGCCACAAGATTTCATAAGGTTTCCGAACGCCATATTGTACACTCTCTAATCGAATTAATAAAATCAATGATCGACGAGTCACAGTTTTTACTTCATGTACAAGTGAGGGATCGTGTCACTTATCAAAGTATCGTTGAAACAAGATGCCTGCATATTCTAGAAACAAACGTAAAAGCAAAAAGATTCGTGGTACGGTTGTATCGTCATTTGTTTTACATACTCGATTATCTGGCAATTGATCGTTCAGTAACATATTCGTTAAAACATTTGATTAAATCTGGTGATTAAACGAATTTTGGAAAAAAACAATCGGCTGAATTAAAAATATCTTGGTTATTTTATAGAAAGTATTGGCTCTGGTTTCAATTCCGATGCGGATGGTAACGACAGTGACACGGGGATTGGAACGTGTGCTCTCCATGCGGATGTATACGATTCCAGTATAGACGAGAGATTGCCCGAAACCGTGACTCTACTGACAACACCGGAGGGTGGAAAATTATATCTCATAGGAACAGCGCATTTTAGCTTGGCAAGCCAGAATGATGTTTCTAATGTAATTATTAAAAATTCAACGGTGTTCGACGAATATATATTTCAATTTCTCTTGTATATATCTTGTCTTTTTTCTTTTTTTCGAAATAGATCATACAAGCTGTTCAGCCTCACATAGTTATGGTCGAGTTATGCAAAGCTCGTGTTCACATACTTCAGCTGGATGAAAAAACGATTCTTCGGGAAGCCGAGAATCTTTCTTTTCGTAAGATAAGCATATATCTTATTCTTTTATTAACATTACCATTACGAACAATTTCGCATCGTGCATAATTTGTCCGTTCTTCCAAATAATGTTTTTCGATTCTGTATTTTCCTGATTTTTATTCGCATTTGTGCATCACACAATATCTCAATTGCAGTTCAGTTCCTATAAAGTCCTAGACAATTGAGAATTAACTGTCTACACTTTTCTATCATTGTTTTTAGTCATGCAAGTTTGTAATATTCACCTCAAAGGATTCCAACTTCTATATGTATACAACTTATTATAATGATCAATATTAATATTATATATAACACAGGTACGCTTCAATTACAACGCTAATAAAATACATATCCGCATAAGCAACTCTGTGCTTTTCAGATCAATTGAAACCTTTTTTCTTGCCAAATAGAAACTATTCGCAGCACGCTACAACAGAATGGACCATGGAATGGTCTGCTATACATTCTATTATTGAACATGTCGGCTCATCTGACGAGAGAACTGGGAATGGCACCGGGTGGTGAATTTCGCCGTGCGTTTACCGAGGTAAAGGCTCTTGGATTATCATATCTGTTCCATAATTTAAAAGACTGTGCTTTAGGTAAATTTTTTATTATTATTCTATTTATCCTCAAAACAAAGGCGAAAAAAATTCCAAACTGCCTGGTACATCTTGGGGACAGACCGATAAACATAACGCTTCTCCGTGGCCTAAACTCTCTTAGTTGGTGGCAAACGATTAAACTAGGCTGGCATCTGTGGACCACGAAAGACCCGATAAGTAAAGAAGAGATCGAACGTTGCAAGCGTCGTGACATGCTCGAGGAGATGCTGGCCGAGTTGGCTGGTGAGTATCCAACTCTGGGTGAGGTATTTGTGAAAGAGCGCGATCTTTATCTCACGCACTCTTTGCAACTCGCGTGTTCACCGCAACGAACGGCGTGCGGCTGGGAACCGAGGCGAGTCGTTGGTGTCGTCGGTATCGGACATATGCGTGGCATCGTCGAACATTGGGGCAAGGTGCAGGCCTCCGAAATTCCGCCCATTATGAGGTTGGTACTTCATCCAACCGCCCACTCCCATCTTTACTCAGTCTATTCCAGTTTCCTTGTGTTCGCATTGAAATCAGTGCATCTTCTGAAATCGAAGCTAATCTTTTTTCCAACAAACGTAATTGTTTGTCTGTAATTTTTGTTATACTGTTATTTTTAGGATACCACCGCGATCGCTTTCGAGCAAAATATTCCGTTTCACGGTCAAAGCATCTCTCGTTGGTGCGGTGATATTCATAGGATACAAAATCATTCCACTGCCGTCCGCCTCAACGCTCCAATCTATGAAGTCATCGGTCGAAGGACTTCTGAAGGTCAGTGCTAATATCCGATAGGATAGGCCGTGACAAGCTCACACAAAACGCTCGGATCGTTTTGCTATGCAGCGCATCTGATGAACCGACGAACTCAGAATCAAGGGTAGCTCCTCTGACGGCGAGAATTCGAACCAATGCCACACACATGTATCAACGCAGCATATGTGCGCATTACGCATGCTATGCAAACTGTAGTGTGTGGTAGTGTACGTACCAGATACGACTACGAACATGGCCGTTCACATTTAAAGTCTGGAATTTTTCTCGACACATTATATCTCAGTTTTTTACGAAGAATTGCCGAATTTTTGTTTACAACGCGTACTGGTGCGATTTAGACCCGTGCGTGACACGATACATAGTGAAAACTGTGTGGAACCCATAATAAAATCATTTTGGTGGGCAACGCCAAATTTGCATGATGGGACGAGACCGTCGGAAAATGTGACAATTTATTGTGTCCCGCAAACAAAAATGTCGACAGAAATGAGACTCTGCGTGCTCACTACTGTTACAAATCCACAATTTACCTTAATTTGATATCGCAATTCCAGTATAATTTGTCGAGAGGAATTCTTATGACGGTTTTTGGCTACTTGGCGCTTCATGGCCATTGTTCGATGATTTTTAAGGAGCGTTATAATAATTTTTATTATTCTTTTCATCGTCTTAAATAGACCTTTAAGTCATTATTTTTTGTTTTTCTTCACTTTTTTTTTTGTCAATCTTATTGCTGCTTGTCGCCCAAGTCTCTCGCAGTGTTCGTCCTGGGTACAAAGCTCTGACACACCACTTGGTTGAGAAAGATGGAGGCCTTGGGTAGTTTGGACCGCTATGAACATTCAACATTCGATGTTATGTATGTAGCTAACAATATACCAGGACCGGGTATAGACATCGACGATTTTGAGTCGGAATTTGTCGTTGGATGCGACTGCGCACCGAGGGGTAATCGCTGCGAATCTTTGTGCTCGTGCACGAAGAATATTCCGAATTATGGCAAAGGGCGCTTAAACGAAGAAAAATTGTCCGGGCTCATTATCGAGTGTAATTCGTATTGCTCGTGCGATAACAGCTGTAGCAACAGATTGGTTCAACAAGGTCCACTGGATTGTCTGAAAATTGTCGAGACGGCGAACAAGGGTCTTGGTCTATACACGAAAAAGTTCATAAGCAAGAATCGCTTCATATGCGAATACGCGGGCGAAGTTATTGGAATCGACGAAGCAAGACGACGAGCCGAGAGCAATAAATCCAACGGGATCATGAATTACATCCTCGTTGTTACCGAGCATGTTGGGGAACGTAAGATTATCACGTGCATCGACCCAAAATATTTTGGTAATGTTGGACGTTACTCCAATCACAGTTGTCAGCCTAACGCCTATCTCGTGCCTGTAAGAGTGGAATCGAACGTACCGAGACTCTGTCTTTTTGCTCTCAGGGATATAAAGATCGACGAGGAAATAACTTTCGATTACGCCGGTGGTTTGGACAAATCTCACGACAATAGGAGCGAAACAACGTGTTTCTGTGAGGCGGATTGTTGCATCGGTTACTTACCAAATTATCCAATTTAACGATTTAGCTTCCTGTTTTTATTTTTATTCCTCTTGGGTTCACGGGAAGGCTTTTTTTTTAATTTACTGTTTCATTCAATCGAATCTTAATATCTTTTAGCTATATCAATTCGAAAATAAACACCCTTGCATAGACGAGTTAAGATACACATCGAGCAATACCTTCTTTGGAGTATCGAAAATATTTGCTGCTTTTCGACCGGCCGATGAGTCTGTAAGAAAACACTCGAGGAATTGTAATTTAATCATCGAAACAATCGTGACTAAGAATCATCGTATATGTACATAGGAATTGTTTGTATCAATCGTTCGACTGATAAATCCGAATAAATTTAAGAAAAAGATTATTTTTTCTATTTTTTTTTTCGTTCATTAAAGTATCGAATGCTCGTGGTATCGTAAAACAATACCCTCGGATTATATATGTATAGCTGTGAGAAATGTAAAGCATCGGGAAGAGAGAAGAATCGAATCGTATTGTTAATTATATAAATTGTGGTGTATGGCAAGCAAAACGAAAAAAGAATGAAAAAAAGGAGGTTTTGCAAATTGTTGAGAAATCCGAAAAAATGTTTTGACGAATAAAGTATGCGAGATATCGAAATTTTCATGCGGGATTCGTTCCTTCTTCAGAAGACGAGACGGAAAGATTGTCTAATGTTACGCGTAGTTTTTATTCGACGAATAAATTACAGACGTGAGTATATGCAATTAACGAAGTGAAGATAACGGCTCAGAACAGGTTTGCATTATTTTGTGTTAATACCTAACTTTTTCTGCGAGTATTACGACGCTGAAGCGGATTGAGAATTGTCGTTACTCTCGTTGCTGTACCTCCAACGCCACCATGTGACCTTCATACGATCCCAGATATTGCCGAGCGAATCAACTGCCGGTCTCACATCTAACAGTGCAAATCTGTATTTGTCATCAACATCACCACCATCGTAATAATCAATAACGTATTTAACGTCTTTGCCGCATCTATCGACGATCCAGTCGTGACGATCAAACGGCAGTTCATACCTGAGGCAACGTTAATTTATTCTATGAATTTTGCTGTGTATATTCATCGGATGAAAATCGTCTATAGATTATTCTTCTTCAGCAATGAATTTATGAAATATTATGTTATATTTTACCCCATCCAGTGACGAATTCGCGCCCGTGGTGAAAAATCCTTTGCTTTACCACCGAAACTCTTTAGCTTTGGATTCCCGCATTCTCTAGCGTGAAGCGCTTCCCACTTGAGAACCTCCTGCCATGCTTGTTCGTTGTTAGCATTATGAATCTTGATTATATCCTCCATGTCCTTAGGTGCTATATCCTCTTTCTTCCAGCGCCAGCCCTTTCTCAACATCGCATTCCAGAACATCTGTTGGGACGGATATACCCAGAATTCTCCCTCTCCTGTAGATTTGGGTATTGATGAAATTTGTCTGTCGGTCGGCAGTGGAAAAGGTTGGTCGGGCGCTGGAGATTGATTAGCCGGAGGCATCTGGAAAAAGGATATTACAATTATATAGAATTTCTTGGTTTTTCTCATTGCTCAGCACTTCACGAATCTCCATTTAGCAAATTGACAATACATTTTTGTCTTGTCGATCATTCATACATCTTATTTTTGGAAATTATTTCCTTTGTCAAATTTAAGTTCTTTAACTTTACAAGCTTAAAAAAATCAAGGTTTTTAGTATTAGTTCTATTAGTTAGAATTTTATATAGATGCCAATATTTCAACCTTAGTTCTCTCGAATCTTCAAAGTTAAAGGGTTTAAAGTTTGTTAATGATTAACATTTATTGTTTATTGCAAAGCATGAAAATGACGTATCACAAATTTGTTAGTGGATGAATGGCTAGACACTGGTAAAGTAAGTTCAAATTCGAGCTGAATATTACAAAACCACTCACCATATTCAATGGATTGATATCCTTCTGGTCCATGTGATCTATTGGACATTCGCTTGAGTACTTTACTGGTTGCTGTTGCTCTGCAGATTTGTGCATCGGACATTCTGGTGGTGGTTCCCCGACAAAATTTTTATGTACATGGCCCTTTGGTTTTTCTAATACTTTTTCAGAGAATGGTATTATCACGTCTGCTGCGCTGACGGTCGCTGCTGTTAGCGTTTGGCCCATGATTTCTGTTCTTTGATATATAGAAAAGATTTTAAAAATACGTAATAATAGCCACGGTTTTAAATCTATCTTTGTTATTATGCATCATAATAAATGCCATATGCTAATAATAGTAATAATAACTAATAATAGTAGTAAACAAGACCAAAGATATACTGAAAGTAATCGCTTGTTATAATCAACGAAGAACTTTTTAAGAATTAGGAAGTATTCCATACAGTGGAATTCTTCGAAAAGCAATGTGTCAACGAAGATGATGTGCTGCGATATACAGATTGTAGCAGACGACACAGTTAAATTTTATAGGTTAGGAGGTCTCCATATATAATTACATTTAAAGTTCTAATTGCGGGATAAATACAAAAACGGTTTTGAAAGCTGCATCGCGAGATGTGCGCTGTGATTGTTACTGCTGTCAAGACTTACGTCAAATCATAGACCCTTTGATAAAACTATGATGTATTAGTCTCGACGGTCTCGACTTACCAATCGATGATGTAATTTATTTACGCGGTGGCAAAGATATTTTTCTTCGATTACTCCATCACTGAACTGAAAGTACAGGTTCAACAATATCTTATACTACTAATACGGTATACTATTTATCTAATACGATGAAAACGCGAAACTTTTCATTTAACGATAAAATAAAATATGCCCTGATCGGAGAACTGAAACACCTGAATTCCGAGCTCTCTCGTTATAGACTATTGCTCCTATTGCCAACGAATTCAGACGCCTCTAGAAGGAATATGCCCATGCTTCGGTTTGGCTCCAGAAATTGTGTCCCGCAGTTTAGTTATGTCCCTCAGTTACTCGCGTCGCTGGCATCGCTGCAAGAATGCTAGGTCACACAGGCACGTTCACGTAACCACACACAATTCCATGGCTCAGCTCCGCCTCCTCTCTCACCAATCACGTACGAACAAGCGGGCCTTACAGTCCATCTCACTTCTTCTAATGCGAGGTATAGACTCAGGGACACGTGCCGATTCTCTCTTTTTCTGACCTGCTACTGTTCCTCACTGATTCGACATATATATATAAATAATTCTAATCGTAAGAACAGTAATAGCCGTATAATATAAGTTCTTATAATTGTAAAAAATAGATTATCTTTAATATTTGAATTATCATTTAATAATTCATAAAAACTCATTTTTTTCACCACAGAAAATAAGAAAAAAAAATTACCGGGCAAAAAAGTTGATCGTGCGATCTTGCAATTAGAAATGCAGAACTCTACCAACTCGGCCAATGAACATGTTTGAAGGGTACCGCGACGCAACCCAATAGAGATTATTGAAAGTCACCCATCAATAAGCGGTGCACTATTCAAAAGAAGCGCGCATACATTCACACATACATATAACAGACAGGGTTTGGAGTTTTAAAATACTGTGAAGTGACGCGCCACGGGGTCCCTGACTTTGTTCGTGATGTGTATGCATGCGCGTATACGCTATAGATATTCATTTTCTGTATATTTATTTAAATACTGGGGAGGTTGATGTTCCAATAAATGATCATGTTTTGACATAACGGATTATATATAAACGGTTTTCATGTAAACTAAGATTTTCTATGATTTAAATTACGAATACTTTTTAAGTCTGTATGTTGCAGATAATATAAACAATTGGATGCATGCAGTTACTAATTCATACATGGTTATTTAAAGAAACATTTACCCTCACTTTTGCATACTTATTTGGCACTTAAATCTGTTTTCTTGAGTTCGCAATAAACCTACTCCCATCCCTCCCACTCTTCAATACATCCTTCCCCTCCGGATGGAAAACGTCCATCACCTTCGCGTGGTTTCCATTCAGTAATTTTAGCTCACGCACGTTTTTTTAATTGCTGTCGCTTTATCATGATATTATAAATTTATTGCAAGGCGTGAACTAAAATTAGCTGAGAGTGGGCACGAATGATAAATTAAACCTCCTGACATTTTTCTTAATTTTTTTTTTTTTATGATATTAATGCAAAAATAAAATGTCTCTACTCGGAAGACGTACGCAAATAAGGAAAACAATTTTGTTTTAATAATTTATTCGAGGGGAATTTGATCGTTCGACTCTCAAACTTTTTAATTTAGAGGCGGCAGAGCGTTCACGTTCTCGTGACTCCACCTACGGGGCGTATACAATTCCGGGTGACGTCACAAATCGACCGCTGCGACGCCAAGTGGCAGTTTCTGGCGGAAAAAACTTGGAGCCAATCGAGTTATAACCATATTCCTTCTAGAGGCGTCTGAATTCGTTGTTATTGCTACCGCGACCTCTCATGCTAGTAGCAGAAGAGATCTATACGGCTGCTTAGGGAATTTACCTTCAGCGCTACAAAATTTTAATGTCAGCGAGAAAAAGAAGATCGTTTTATCGATAATGTCGAGTAGTTATAGTACCGACGCTCGAAACATAGTTATGGAGAGAACTAGGTACAGACGAACAATAACTTGGAGGAGTGAGAAATATTTTATAATTAATTCATTAAATGCTCTATAGAATTCAAATTCTAAGGGGTAGTTATTCGGTCATATTAATCTGGCTGTCTGTGTATACTAAGTTGGCCGGTCACTTTAATCATTTAACTTTTCATAAATAGTGATCATTAAAGAATCGTTTAGGGATTGACGGCCAACTTATTAAACGCGTAGGGGAATTAGAAATTAAGGAGGCATAGAATGAAGTATAGATAAGAAAGACGCGCCATTGCCTAGCTAACGTCAGATTGTCAAACATCTCGATGTATCTACCCCTGGATGCATTTTTAGACGTTTCCGATATTTGCCAGTCAATTACTGAATTTTCAATGTTTTAATTGAGTAACCCTTGATTATGAAACAATATGCTACAGTAAATAAGTTATCGTAGAACCATTTCAATTTTCCCTAAAAGTATCCTGGGCAACTTCAGACAAGTTCTGGAATAGCTCGTTCTCGAAAATCCAAAAATAGGTTTATTTCGAATTCATGGAAGAATTAAAGTCTTTGAAACGATTAAATTAAATTATTTTCGATCCTCAAATGATTTCGCTTCGATTAACACTTTATACAATTGGAGCGGTTAGAGAAAACCGGTCGACCGTTTCAACGTCGAAATATGATTTGTCGATTGAAAAAATCGGTTCATTCTGATACATTTTGAATAGAGTCCTCAACCCAATAATTTCTAAACGATCCCCTATCGATCGGAATATAAAAACGGTAAATTATAATACGATTAGCTAATTTACTATAGGCCCCTCTGTCATGCAGCCCGGAAAATACCATGTGCTTTACGGCAAAATGGCAGCAGACTGATAGTTCAGTGCTGCCATCACTCGACGCTCGAACCTCGAAACAGTAGTGGAATATCTTGTGATCTCACCCGAACAGTCCGAGCATTGAAAATCGACCGAGAAGAATCGTATAGTGTCTGTCAGGAAGGAACATATTATCAAAAATGGTACGCATTTTACAAATCCGTATTATTCTTTGACATCCCGGGATCTTCGCCGACAATACAGCGGCAAAAGGTTCCGTCGAAAATTGTAATAAGCGAAAACGCCTTTATATCTTTGCTCCCCCCCTCGGAGCGATGACGAATTCTCCTTTGCAACAAAACAATTTGTCAAACCGGTAGACACGAATTCGTAAGGCATTTGTTTAACAATTGCCAGACGATGAACGATGAGGGATGAAGCTCTTTTTGAAAAACAATGCAATATCGCCTTTTTTCTGTTATTCCTCAAATCATCTTTGATGTTACCGAAAATTCCAGGCTCGCCGTATAACCTTATAAGGGCATTGGTTTCATGGGCGCTCACACCCAACAATGAGCCGAGCCAAAGTTATTCGATTTTCTCGAATCGTTTTGCAACAAAACACTTTGTTCACTCACAATTTACCGAATACGATGAGTCTTGACCCCCTTCACTTAACCGACAAAGTTATTCTATGTTTCATAATGATCGTAAAATTTCTACAACGAATCATCTAGAAAAACTGTCAACTGTTTGCAAAAACGAATGCACATCTACTCGCCTCCTTCAATTGTTTGTTCATAAAGATAGACAAGCTTTCAAAACGTTGTTCAAACTGAAAGAAATATATTGAATAGAATGGGGAAATTTGCAAGGGTAAAGTAAAAACTTCGTTTTAATCCATGATTTCACATTATTCGTTATGTCACATTTTTTTTCTGCAGCAACCACAAATTATACTCCTGAAAGAAGGGACAGACGCGTCTCAGGGAATACCGCAGTTGATTTCAAACATCAATGCCTGCCAAATGGTCGTTGATGCCGTGAGGACAACTTTGGGTCCTCGTGGCATGGATAAACTTATAGTAGATCAAAATGGAAAAGCTACAATTTCTAACGATGGCGCAACTATCCTGAAGCTTCTCGACATCATTCATCCAGCTGCAAAGACGCTGGTCGACATTGCCAAATCCCAAGATGCAGAGGTAAATATATATAAAATATATTTTTTTTCTGGCTGAAAATATACTTTATGTAGAAAATGATTATTGGAATTTTCTTGTGAAATTTTTTGAATTATATAACGGTGCGTGCATGTGCTTTACTAGACAAAATGTAAAAAGATTGAAAAGTATCAAAACTTGATTTTTATAACGGTCTTTTTTATAAGCGAATATTAAGAGACTTGGATTTTTCTCCGGAATTTATTAAATCCTGGCAAAGCTGAGTTTTGCTTGATCAAGATTCATAATGGAGAACATAAAGTCATACAGAACGTGTAGACTGGCCATTCCATAAAGATTTGTGATGGTTTCATCATTGTTCAGACATTTTTCTACTTCTCAATAACAGCAATGAAATATCTCGTATTACGCGACTATAAAAATGCACGTTGTTGGGTAATTAAGGTTGGCGATGGCACAACGAGCGTAGTCCTGCTGGCAGGCGAATTTCTCAAACAAATGAAGCCCTTCATTGAGGAAGGTGTTCATCCACGTATCATCATCAAAGCATTCCGGCGTGCTATTTCATTGGCAATCGAAAGCATAAACGCCTGGAGTGTGAAGATCGTCAAATCCCCTGGAGAGAAGCGTTTTCTTCTTGAAAAATGCGCGGCAACGGCTCTGAGCTCGAAGCTGATTCATCAGCAGAAAGATCTCTTCAGTAAAATGGTCGTTGACGCGGTTTTACAGCTCGATGAACTCCTACCTCTTAATATGATCGGTATAAAGAAGGTAAGTGCTAAACCAGACAATCGGCATCACGTATCTCAACGATTTCTACATATTTCGACGTTTTGTCATAAAGGTTGCTGGTGGTTCTCTCGAAGAATCTCTTCTCATCGCCGGAGTTGCGTTTAAAAAGACTTTCTCTTATGCTGGTTTCGAGATGCAGCCTAAGAAATATGTCCCCTGCAAGATTGCTTTGTTGAACATCGAGCTCGAACTTAAGGCCGAGCGTGACAATGCCGAAGTACGCGTCGACAATGTCGCCGAGTATCAGAAGATCGTCGATGCCGAATGGCAGATTCTCTATCAGAAGCTCGAATTGATTCACAAGAGCGGTGCAAACGTCGTACTTTCGAAATTGCCTATTGGCGATGTTGCCACACAGTATTTCGCCGATAGAGATATGTTTTGCGCCGGCAGAGTTCCTGAGGAGGATCTCAAGAGAACTCTCAAAGCTTGCGGCGGTGCTGTTATTACGACCGTCCACGACATCACCGACGCCGTACTCGGCAAGTGCGAATCTTTCGAGGAGAAAAAAATTGGAGGGGAGAGGTAAGAATGGATCTAATTTTTCTTAGAGTAATTAGCGATTATCGATCGGTAAAAATATCTCGTTATTTTCATCTTTTAGATTTAACTTCTTCGCTGGTTGCCCGAACGCCAGAACTTGCACTTTCGTACTTCGCGGAGGTGCCGAACAGTTCCTCGAGGAAACAGAGAGGTCTCTCCATGATGCTATAATGATCGTCAGGCGTATGATAAAGAATGACGCTGTCGTGGGTGGTGGAGGTGCCATTGAAATGGAACTCTCGAAAACTCTTCGCGACTATTCGAGAACAATTGCTGGAAAGGAACAACTGTTGATCAATGCTATTGCTCGTGCTCTCGAGATCATTCCAAGGTATTGTATCTTATACTCTATTATTATAGGAAAAATGGATAATTTGTTAAAAATATTTTTACATAATGTATAGTGATAATTATCATTGGAGCCATCTTTTTTTTTATTACATTATAATAATGATGAATCAAATCCCTAATAATTTATAATTATGTGAATTTTCATTCAGACAACTTTGCGATAACGCCGGTTTCGATGCCACGAATATTCTGAACAAGCTACGACGGAAACACCATCAAGGAAACTGCTGGTACGGAGTGGACATAAACAGCGAGGATATTGCCGATAACATGCATGCATGCGTATGGGAGCCGTCAATCGTGAAGATAAATGCGCTTACTGCGGCTTCGGAAGCCGCGTGTCTCATCCTCTCGGTCGACGAGACTATCAAAAACCCGAAAAGCGGTGGAGGCGATGCACCTCAGATGCCTATGGGCCGAGGTATCGGTAGACCGATGTAATTGTCGGATGAGACGTTAACATGCAGTAATACAAGATCGTCGGATGAAACTTATGCTTATCCGTGCACACAAACAAATGGTTTAACGGATTGCTAGGTTTAAGAGATTTTGTGCATCGAACGCGATCCCTTGCAAAACACAAATCATCTATAAAACAATTACAAATTCGTTGATTAATTTCGAACAATAACAAATTTTGGCTTTCATTGGTGCTTTGAAGGCTTTTTCGTACATTTCGTACGTTTCTTCGTTTGTTCGGTAAGACCCATATGTTTTATACAAGGTGAGAGGAAGATCGCCTCTAACAGATGATGTGCTCATCTACGATTTGTACCGTACAATTTTTATTACAGCCTCTAGAATTCTTATAAATAATGCAATCGCGATTTTCACACGATCAATAGAATATTGTTCTCATTATTTGTATCATTAAATTAATAAAACCATTTGAATAAGATTGTAATTTAGTTTCTTTTTTTCTTCTCCAATGTACCTTGTCCGCATAGGAAAATTCGAGACGATAAAACGCCAACTTCATACAGAACACGTGGTTTCGGTTTCGATATCTGCTATTCACGCTCTCGGAATAGTTTTGCCACGTGTTGTAATTATTAATCGGTAAATGTTTGCTATAAAAAAATTTCAATACCGTGTACTCCACGTTTCCGTACAATCCTTTATATTCGTAAGGTATGCTTATCAAATATGATCTCGGTAACAAAGATACGATGATGCAATGAGGGTGGTAACATGCAGCCGGAGACTAGGTTAAGGCCTACTCAATTATTGAGCCTGAACATAGTCGATTGTGTAACCGTAACGAGAGTTTTGTTCCCCAACAAAAAATTCTACTGCTACATTTGGAGAGATTTGCTTTCCTTGTCACTCCACGATATCCGTCGAACAATGGGAATATAACTTCCGCGTCTCTCGACAATCCCAATTTTATCACGACAGTATATTTCCAGGAAAAAATGTATTCGTTATATGTACTTAAGACAGCTTGACCTTCCAAAATACAATAAAAATCAAAATTATCGCGAGCGATACATCGATCAAACAAGCAGGCTGCTAAAACACTACGCGTTTTTATTTCGCGCTGTCAAATCCCAGTTGACCACGGGAACCCGTGAGTTTTTTGCGATCTACGAAAGAATTATTTTTGTGGAGTAATCTTCCTCGCTAGAAAAAAGTTAACGACACGTCGCACATGTCAAACTAGTTTATTGTCCGGGTTAAGTGGGGTTTTCTCCTTATTTTTGTTAATTCACTCGGATCAATAAACATAACCGTTAAAGTGGATAATATGATATCGTGACGAGAGTGATCCCGAGGTCTCGTCGCTGTGTGTCTATCTCCCACGTTTTTTATTGTTTCTGGGGAAAAAAAAATTCTTTGTATATCTTACTCGGAAAACAACGTACCATGCCGACATTGCATAAAAATGCCAAGGTGTCAGACTCTCAGACTTCGAATACCGAGTAAGACAGTAAAAAATAGAATCGGGCGACATACATATTCCATTTACGAGAAAATTAAAATTCAGACAGCTTTTATTTCTGCATTAATTGTCGAATATTTGCAATTTCTAGACGTCAAGCCTCCGAAATGAAGGCTCCGATATCATCGTTTCAATCCCATGATGGAGTTAAAAAGAGATTTGAAAACATCGAGAAGTCACAGAATGACAACCGACTTTATAGAGGATTGTTGCTGGATAATGAGATGAAAGTATTGCTTATAAGTGATCCTACCACAGACAAGAGTGCAGCGTCTATGGATGTTAAGATAGGTAAAACTGAAAGGAATTCTTTAATTTTGAAAAATCCATTTCTATGAAGCTTTTGCTATAACCATGACTTATGGGACACAGAGAATTAATTATACCAATAATCGAATACTTGTACAGATATTGGTTTCGAAATTCAAATTATTTGAATCAACTTTTCAGGTTTCATGAGCGATCCTCCAGAGCTACCGGGTCTGGCTCATTTTTGTGAACACATGCTATTTCTGGGTACCGAAAAGTATCCTGACAAGAATGAGTACAATGCTTTCTTATCGCAACATGGCGGCTCATCGAATGCTTCGACGAGCATAGATCAAACGAATTATTACATGGATGTAATGCCCGATGAGCTGGACAACGCATTGGATCGCTTTTCTCAATTTTTTCTCAAACCACTCTTCACGGAAGTTGCGACGGACCTTGAGATTAATGCGATACATTCTGAGTTCTCTAAGAATCTTGGTAACGACACTTGGCGAGCTGATCAGTTGGAAAAATCTTCAGCCGATCCAAATCACCCTTACTCGAAATTTGGCTCTGGTAATCGAGAGACTCTCGACATACTGCCGAAGGCTCAAGGCATCGATGTTCGTCAGGCGTTATTGGAATTTCACAATACCTGGTATTCGTCGAATATTATGGCATTGAGTGTTCTTGGCAAAGGTTCGTATTTGCTAAAAAAAATTCCGTATCATTTATGAAAAATCTTCGCATGGAATAAATCAGATTAGACGCCCTTATTATCTTTCTGCTATAGAAAGTCTCGATGAGCTCGAAAAAATGATCGTTGATCGTTTTGCACACGTCGAGAATAAAAGGGTCGAACCTCCGATATGGCTGGAACATCCGTTCAAGAAGGAACACTTTATGAACAAGTGGTATGTCGTACCTGTAAAAGACATACGACACTTGAACTTGGTGTTCCCACTCCCGGATATGCATGAACACTTCAGATCAGGTGTAAGTTTGCTGATTACTGAATTCGTTTTCTAGTTAAAAGCGGAACGTTCATATGGATAATTCTGAGTTTATGAAAATTCACTTCTTTCCAGCCATCTTATTACGTCTCTCATCTCGTAGGGCACGAGGGTGATGGTTCATTGCTCACAGCACTGAAAAAGGCTGGTTGGAGCGATTCGCTGATGGTAGGCGAGCGTCAACTTACAAGAGGTGGATGCAACTTTTTCAATATTGTTGTTGATCTTACCGAAGAGGGTATAAACCATGTTGATGACATAATAGCTTTGGTGTTCCAATATATAAATATGATAAAAAACGATGGACCGATCCAGTGGATATTCGATGTTGGTGAACAATTTTATTTAACAAGTTATCATTTACCCCAATTTTTATAGTCAATTGTCTCTAATCGCAAGTTCGCAATATTCGTAGGAGTGGAAGCAGATATCAAAGATGGATTTTGATTTCAAAGAAAAATTACCACCGCGTATTTACGTGAGCGCGACTGTACGAGCTTTGCAGAAGTATCCAATGCATGAAGTTTTGATAGCTTCGGGTCTGTTCACCGAATGGCGTCCTGATCTTGTCAATCTTGTGATTGATCAACTGATACCTGAGAATATCAGGGTCTATGTGTTTGGTAAAGCGTTCGAGGATATTGCGACGGAAACGGAAGTTTGGTACGGTACGAAATTCAAGAGAGAGCGGATAGCACCGGAGATTATAGAAAAATGGAAAAATGTTGGATTAAATCCGGAACTCGTTTGTCCGACAAAGAACGAATTTATACCGAACGATTTCGTAATAAGAGCGAACGACAAGTCGACTTCCGATATAGAGAAATTTCCGGTTATCGTCGAAGATTCCCCGTTCTTGCGTGTCTGGTTTAAGCAGGACGATGAGTTTCTATTGCCGAAGGTCAATTTGACGTTTGATTTTTCGAGGTAATTTGTTTTTAGAAGTCGTGCGGTTTTTTGGTAAACTTGTTTCGTGTCGAATATTCACTAATGGAAGATTTCTTGACTTTCCCAAAGTCCCCTCGTTTATATAGACCCACTGAATTGCAACCTGACGCACATGTACATCCAGTTGGTCAAAGATTCATTAAACGAGTACGCCTACAATGCAGGGCTTGCGGGTCTCAGTTGGGAATTCAGCAATACCAAACACGGAATAACCGTAAGTAAAATATAAGTCAGAGTTCCATCTCTTCATCGTTTGCTGTATACGATTTGTTTAAGATTATGAAACAACGTGGCTGAGAGTGAAGTTAATATGTATTTCAGTTGACGATGTCTGGTTACCATGACAAACATCGAATTTTGCTGGAAAAAATAGTAGACAAGATGGTCAATTTTACAATAGACCCCAAGAGATTTGACATACTGAAGGAAAACGTGAGTCTTTAACGGAGTATTTAATGTTTGAAAATTGAAACAAATGGACGTGTTGATACCACTCGACGTTTAAGAATCAATGAATTCATAATTCTGTACGGACGTTTGACTCGCGTATACGATTTTCAGCATATTAGATCCTTCAAGAATTTGGAAGCCGAGCAACCCTACACACATGCCATCTATTATCTGGCTGTTCTGATGGCGGAACGAGTTTGGAAAAGGGATGATCTGTTAGGGGCGAGTGCTCGTGAGTAACTTGACCAACTACGAATGTTGAAATAAACAAATCCATATTTTCATCGGTTCGTTTTAATCGCAATTTGTCGATTCATCGTCAGACATCACCATGCAGAAGCTTCAAGAATTCGTTCCTCAGTTATTAACGAAAATGCACATCGAGTGTCTGGTGCACGGTAATCTCACAAAGTCGGAAGCACTGGAAACTGTTAAACTCGTAGAAACAAAACTTCGAGAACCGTCACGAGAGAATGACGAGCTACGTATCGTGCCTTTATTGCCTAGACAAATGTTACTCTTTCGTGAAATCAGTTTGGACGATGGTACGAAACGATTTTCCCTGCCTACTTCCGTCGTTCGTCATAATATCATTAATTCTTTATATCCGTTATTGTATAGGATGTCATTTCTTGTATCGGGCCGAGAACCATCATCATAAATGTTCGTGCACCGAGGTATATTATCAAACGGGCTTACAATCGACCGAATCCAACATGCATCTGGGATTGCTTGCACAAATAATATCCGAACCATGTTTCAACACGCTACGAACGCACGAGCAACTTGGGTACATTGTATTCTGTGGAATTAGGCGAGCGAACGGTGCGCAAGGACTCCGAGTAATCGTCCAGAGTGACCGTCATCCAAAATATGTCGATGACAGAATCGAATTATTCATGCAATCTATGCTAGTAAGTGACACGTCAAAGTAAGCGGTAACGGGAATTTGGATATAAAAAAATGATTCGATTATTCCGTTCAAGGAACGAATAACGAATATGAGCGACGAAGAGTTCAGCAGACACAAGGCATCGTTGGCCACGCAACGGCTTGAAAAGCCGAAAATGATGGGTACCCTCACAGGAGTATTTTGGAGCGAGATAATGAGCCAACAGTACAACTTCGATCGCACAAATATCGAAGTTGCTTATTTAATGACATTAACGAAAGATCAAATACTTCAATTCTTTAAGGTAATGAATGAACCATGATTATTGAATATTCGGGGGTTATGGTCCACGTTTGCATTTTACAACATTATGTAACCTTTCTTCCCGTTTTTTTTTATTTTCAGGAATTCATACATGACAAATCACCGTTCAGACGGAAGCTGGCAGTTCATGTAATATCGATGGCGGACGGTGGCGCCGGTTTAGTAGAAGCCGAGGCGACGAAGGACGCTGAAGTTTCAACGGAAATTAAAGACATCGTGTCCTTCAAAGCGAGTCAATCGTTGTACCCATTGCTAAAACCGTTCAACGGTATACCAAGAAAAGGGCAATGGTCGAAACTTTGATTCTTCATTGAAGTGCACGCTGAGTTGCGAGCGAACATTCGAGGTGTGCAGATATACGTCTAAGCGTTACGTATACTGTTCCGTAAAAAAGTAAACTATCGAAGTTTCTAGATCTTCTATTGTGAATTTCGATATTCAAAATTGGCGTTGTGAGATAGATATTAAATACTCAGCCAAAGTAATACTTAACTGTTTTCACATTTCCCTTCACCTATCGTTTCTCTCAATCGCGTGCCCCGCCCAGGGCGGGGGAGAATACGACGATGACGAGTCAGCATTTGTCCCTCCGGACAAGGGAAGATTCATCGATAACAAGGAAGATTCTGTCCAATGGATATAAATCGCTAGTTAATGTAGTTGTGTTCTCTTCTAAATCTATTAAAAAAGGCCAATTCGCGAGGTTTACGACAGTGATTCCTGTGCGTCGAAAGAGAAAATGTACGATTCCCAAAGGCAGCAATCTTCATCGTTCTCGACATGTAAAATTTACAAATATGAAAACGATCATGCGGGTCCAGGTTATCATTCAGCCTAATATCTAATATTAATATTAACCGTCTTTACGACGTAACAGGTGGTAAGTGTCCATTCACACCCCAAAGATATTACTGAAATAAAATAGTTTGGTAAAGCAAAAGTTGCGATCACTTTAAATAGCGCCATTACGGCTAACATATTATTTCGGCTTCATTCAAAAGCAATTTGCCACCAGATTGGGTGTGATAAGGAGTGTTCCCACCGATATCGATGATGCTGAAATCATACATAATGCTGAATCCAAATATAAGATCATCGAGATTAAAAGATTTAGTAGAAAATCAAAAAACGATAATGGAGACATTACACAAACACCTACCCAGACTCTACTATAGACCTTTAGTGGACAAACTCGTCTTACTAATATTTCCATCTACAAAATGAGATACTGTGTTGAAGATTACACTCCTCAGATCCAGATGTGCTTCAACTGTCTTAGATTTGGCCACGTTAGTAAAATGCGCAAAACCGCTTCCAGATATGCCCACTGTGGAGGTTCTGATGACTTAAAGACCATTGACTGCCCAAATATTAATTCATCTCCCAAATGTATTAACTGTAACGGTGGCCACGAAGCCATTTCGAAAGAATGCCCGTCCACAGCGTTTCAACATCTTCTGCATAAACTCGCTATCAAAAATAACTCTTCATTGATGGAAGAGATTTCTAAGCATAGAGAAACCAAACGTAACAGCACCCAATTCAGATTCTCTGATTTTCCATCCCTATCTGACTCACCCACACCTGACAAAACTTATCCATCTTAGCGCCAAGCACACACTCCTATTCCTAGTAGTACATACCAGTAACTACACCTCCCCTAGTCGTCAACCCTCTAGATCTTCTGGCAAATCTCGTAATTACTCCTCTAACCAACCCAACCCTTTAAGCCCACAACACCTGGCCTGCCTTATGTCTCCCAATGGCAGAGACCTATCACTAGATGCTAACGTGCTCAGCCTCCCTTAATAGTGTCATCGCTACCTCCTGCAAACCCAGCCTTAATAACTCAAGCCGAACCATGAAGACTGTTCCTTTTCCAGCTGTATGGTGGGACGAAGAATGCAATCAGCTAGTCGCTAACCGCAAATCCGTATTAAAAACTTTCTTATCTTGTTCTAGCATGGACAAATTCGTCGAATGTAAAAGAGTCAATGCCCGAACTAAAAAAGAATTAAACAAAAGAAATTCATTAAATACACAGAAGTCGTTACCAGAAATTACACAGATTCCTCCCTAGTAGGGTTCTCCAGACAGAAAACCTCCAGGTACTAAACCACATCCACAACTTCATCAACAATAAGTGTCCTCCAACTTGCTATATTCCGTTCAATGCTATCCAACACAATACAACTGAGAAAATTTTGCCAACAAATTGTGCAAATAGACGAAATAAATTTAAAAAAAAAAAACGAAAATTAATCGTGGTCGTCCGAGGTTTCGGATCTTTTCATTTCGGAAACCCTGAACTTAGCAATTTCCCATCTAAGTACAACGATTTTTTAATGAACAAATATCAAAGGACATTCATCTTCTAAAGAATTAAAATATATTAGTAATTTAAGCTAATTCTTGAAAACTCTGGAGATGACGATTATATTTACATACGAAAATTGAAGACTGGCAGTCACCTTGACAACCAAGTTTTAATCTAATCAATATTTTCCGAAATAGGATATGGTATCGAGAGAGTTTTAATACTCATAACGTATTAGCTGACCTATTCGGCCACAACGCAAACGTTGGCAGTATCTCTTACCTACTACACATTGCCTTTATTTATACACACAGCCGTACAACTATAGCTAGCCGCTCATACGAGTGTAAGTATAGTTGCAGGTATATTTATATACACATTCATGCAACGAACACGGGAATAGACGATTCACCCAATAGCCCAGGGACAGCCACAGCTCAGATTTATATTTGATCCTAATATTTTTCCCTCACTTTATTTTTCATATCTCGTTTCAATCGTCAGAGAGTAGCTTCGATGTATCCCGCGTTTGACCATTTTCTATTGTAATCAGGCGAATAAAGTGTATCTTGCGTGCTGGATCGTTATTTTAGGATTAAGCGAACTATCGTACGTGACTATCGCAGCATTTACCACTGAGCATTTGAATGCCAAGGTGAGTTAATAAAATATTTAAACCGATAGGTCGATACACGTAACTCAAAGCTCTTGAAAATCGGATTGTATCTTTCAAATTCTCCAGTAAAAAGGCGAAATATCCATTGTTTACATTAACAAAATTTGTAAAGCTTATAACACGGGTGAGATAGACAAATTTATGATTTGAACATTTCGGACACTATCGAGTTCAAGGTAGTGCACAGACAAACCAGAGTCGATTTAACCAAAGGCACAAGGCTCACGATTTGTACAGTCGTATGAGCTACAAGCTCTCTCTATCTCTATCTATAATATGTTCCACACACAATAATGAAGAGGCATGCGCGTTGCTATTGGCGTCGTTATTCCTGCGGCACACTTTTGGTCGACACCCGTGAGAGCCAATGACGAATCGATAGAGTTCGAAATTTTTCATACGAAAATTCGCACAAGCCAGCGTGACTTCCTCGAGGACGGTCGGAAGCGCGTTTTTTTCTCTGTAATTGTACATCTATTGCGTAAGTAAACTTTACGTATATACAAAAGAGAATTGAGGCTCGCTCGAAACTGGCACGGATAATAAAATTGTCGGTGATCTCATCGAAATTGGCATCTTCAACAGAACCGATGTTATTCAAATAACGAGAATTCTTTCATCGTCCAGTAAATCCTAATGCCTTGTTTTATTTCGACAGGGAGAAAGTGTGAGTTCCGAAGAGACTGAAATCTGTGACGTTGAATTTATCAAACCCACTCGGCCCAAAATTGTTATGAAAAGATCACATTCGGCAACGAGAAATATTTCAAACATGAAAACAATTTGGGTGATTGGCGGTCCCGGATGTGGCAAGGGCACGCAGTGCGACCGTATGATAGAAAAGTATGGACTGCTTCATCTAAGCAGCGGTGATCTTCTCCGCGAAGAAGTAGCGAGCGGAAGTTCACGTGGTTCTTCCCTTCAGGATCTCATGTCTAAAGGGCTCTTCGTTCCAACTGTAAATTCATTTTTCAACGATTATTAAAGCATACATTTTTTATCCTACTGAGAGTTAACGTAAAGTTCTTAAATGTTGTTAATAATTTGTATTCACTCTAGGACGTTGTTCTCGACCTCATCAAAGAGAGGATGGCCGCAGCACGTTCGGAAGGTAGCGCATCCGGTTTCCTGATCGATGGTTATCCACGTGAATTGGACCAAGGTCTTCAGTTTGAGAAAGATGTATGTACAAATCCTCCAAATATTGTATTTTTAAATCTTAACAATTTGCCTTTTTCGCAGGTTTGTCCGGTCGATCTCGTGATATTCTTCGATGTAGCGAACGAGACCCTGAAGAAGAGATTGCTCGGAAGAGCGGCGGTGTCCCAAAGAGCCGACGACAACGAGGAAACGATAAAGAAGAGAATCGAGATATTCAATGTAAAAAATGGTCAGATCGTTGAGCATTACAAGGACAAAGTAGTCAGGGTAAAATCAATTATTTTCACGATATGAAAATTATAACGGTAATTAGTATAAACTAGTTAATGATGATAATTGATGATTTATAATTCACTTTCGCAGATTAATGCCGAGGGCGCAGTTGACGATATATTTGCCGAAGTCTCCAAAGCACTGGATCCTCTTCTTACTTCATAGATCGCAAAAAAATGATGCGCACCCCATGTACATTATGTAATTACAATTTGTCCGATTTGATTGATCTGTCTCGTACGAGCGGCTAGAATTCGCACGCACCATAAATGTATCTGAAACAGCGACGAAAAGATAAGTGTTGTCACAAATAATCGTTAACATCCGACGTGCGTTTCCGTTGCATTATCATGAGATCCCTGTACATATAGAGCATGTTGAACAGAACAATGTTACACTTTTCTGTTGCACAGAAAAAAGAATAGACCGCCATAAATATAATTATTCTTGCTAAAAAAACAAAGAAAAATTCTGTTAACCAAAGTATTATATTCTCAAAATACAAATGAGAATTAAACAATGAAAAGTTTGTTCATTTACTTACTCGAATTTTTCGTCGTCGCGTTTGGAGATCGTTGCTGTGAGATCGGCAGTCGAGAATCTCCTATGTACAAACTTGCCGAGCATGGCAGACGGTCAACGAAGGCGATAATATCTCGGAAAGATGTTTCAAATGTTGAGAACTGCGAGAAATTTGCTATATCGAAGAAAGCATTGGCATTCAACTATCTGAAGACGACGATTACGAATTATTATGGACGTGATCACTGGAACGACTCTAATTGTCAGGCACTGGAGTGTCCTGTAATTAACGATTTCACCAGTTACAGTAACGACACGAGATTCGACTATTACAGTATCTACCGAATATCACGAATATCGCCAGGTTATTTCAATAATTACTGGATATACTGCGTCGAGAAAGATTTTCACGGGTATAAGATATATTATGGTAATACAATTTTCCGCAGCAAACGAGAGCTTGAAGTGTCTGCCGAGCGTTGGAATATTTTATGTTTCCGAAGATCGTTTGAATTACACAAACGCTCTCGAATCTTGTCGTAAAATGCGTGGTACCTTGGCTCACGTCGTTAGCGAAGAAAGAACACAAGGTTTGGGCAAAATTATAAACGACGTTCCTACTTTCGTCGGGCTGAGCAATCGCGACAAGGAAAGACTCTGGAAGAACGAGTTTGGTAAATCAATTCTCTGTATAAAAAAGATTAATCTTGAAGAAACGAATTGTGTTGCATCAATGATAATTATTATAACGTAGATGAGCCATTGTCGTGTTTTGATTATCGAGGATGGGCCAAGCACGAGCCCGCCAATTCACGAGGATGCGTAGTTCTTGTAAGGCCTGATAACGCTCGTTTTTCGTCAACTTGGAAAGTCTTGCCTTGCTCACAAAAATCGCCTTACATCTGCGAAATTATGCCACGGTCTCGAACTCGAAAAAAACGTCCCAAGAATTATTGACTCGTTCTTGAAGAGCGTCGTAAACTTTTCGAACGAGGATCAGGGTTGCACAAAATAAAATCACAAAAATGAATGTCCTGCAGGGTAATGAAAGATTTACTCCGATCAATTATTTACACAGTAGTACGAGTAATCTGGCACGTGTTTCCCTCTCGATGTTAACAAAACGTTCAATATTCGACGTTATGCGGGAACAAGAGAAAATATAATGCATCATTTGTTCATACGTATGTGTATATATGTACATAATTCTTACAGCATTTTTTTGTTAATCGTTAATTTGTTTTTTATTCTTTTTCATTACGAGTTCTTGCCGCTTAACGGTTTTTGTTTCTTCATTTCTAGACACACGATTGCGCTTTGGAAGTGTTTCCAATTATAGTCTAGGCATTAGAAATCTAGTCTTACGATTATCGAGGACTTTTAATTTTTATATAAATAGCGTTTTCCTTGTGCCGTTCGACGATTTTTCTCATTCTGTTATCACACGCAACGCGTGTCTTGCAATTCTTTTACGGCGTCTCTATCTAACTCGAGTACCGATGATATTTGTTTCTTTTTTAATCGGTAATTGGGACACGAATCTTTGTAGAACGTTGACGGAATAATCACGGGTTGTCTCGTGAATGGATTGAGAAAATGGGCTGAATAAAGGTGGGGAAAAAAGTGTGCGAGGGTTCGAAATGTTTTTGAGATATTCAGGGAGAAGTCAGTGGGAGATGTTAGTGCAAGACAAAGAAAGAGGAAGAAATTTTTGAGGGCGCGCATAACGCTCTCCGTACAATTGATTTTCTCAGTTTTGTTTCTTCGTTTGATAGAGCTGCCTGTTGAATGCCGTAATGGCGAAATATAAAAGTACAAAACAGTTGGATATTCATACAAAATAGCGACATCGTATACGGAACAATTGGTCTTGTTATTGGATAGTAAAAAATTGTCATCGAGGTGAAATTTGACAGACTTACGAAGAAGAATTTTCAGGTAACTCACGAAGTGCATTTTCTTAAATGCAATCTTTTTATCATAGGAAGATGATCGAAAAAAATTAAATTTCGTAATGTGTCCCTGGGGTACAGAGTCTAAAACACGACTTGTACACTAACGATTATTTTTCTTCCCTTTCACTCCTTCTCTTTTTGTTTTTCGTTCAATTCTCTAGGAGTTATATAATTCACACAATCTAAACCACACATTTAGCACCATTTCAACAAAGTTAAAAGCCAGAGGATGCTCGGCCTAACGACTGATTATGGTTAAGTGGAATGTTTTTTTGTTCTTCTTTCTTCAGTCGTATGCACAACACTATGATTTTATGAATGTCGAGTTATCATAACCGTGTATATTTCTGCGGTATGAGGGAATTTTGTAATACGTATCGAAACGTTGGGTGAAGAAACATTCGACTACATCCAATATATCATCACCGGGTAATAAAGACGCCTCTCAAAAATCGCTCAAAAACACATCGAACCGGACGAAACATATTGGCACGGTCGGATTTCTCTTTTTCTTCTCTCTCCTTATCTCTTTTCCCTCTTTAACTTTAAAAACTTACATCGATAGATTTAAAGAAAGGGAAGAAGAAACGCTCGTTCGTTACGAGATGACTTTTCAACGATGTGTGAAAAGCCGTAATTAAGTATGGTATAGTTGTTGTTTTTATCGATCGAGCGTTCTTATTCTTTAAGTACATATGAATCTTAATTCGCTCCCTATGCGTTCATCGTCAATATATTTCAAGAGCGGAAAACTGATACACAACGTTGCCGTTCTCGCGACGATCAAATGGCTATTGAAGAATGTTGACGAATTAAACCTGGCAGTAAAGGAGAAAGGGATTCCTCCCCGTAATCGAAAGAAAATAAAAAATGCCTGATATCGTAGAGGGGTCTCGAACGAAAAACGGTAATACTGAAGCACTTTCGTGGAACGAATAGGGGAAGGGAAATACAAACGTTGCCACAACGAATTAAAAAGCGAGCGCTACCGTCGGAAAAAAATTAATAAATACATAACAACAATTTTACCATAATAGTAATCATAACAATATGGTGTCAATAATAATAATAATAATAATAATAATTAAAAAAGAATTCATTATCGTCAACACGAACGGACACTTTTCGAATTGCCGTACGTTCGGTAATGGATGGTGATCAAGTAGTGATATGCGCAGGAGGGAATGCACAGCGAATTTATCTCTCTTGTTTTCTATCACAAGTTAATATGCGTGTGAGAGATATACATTACACTTTGTTGCTCGTCGAGGCGTTGGCCAACAATGGTACGAGTTGCTCGGATAGTTGCGAAACCGTTCGTTGCAACATTATCTGTTTTTTCTCTAAGGTTGCGACCTTTTGTATTTCAAATTGAAACGAACAAATTTTCAGTATATCGTTGTCTGCGTTCATCGATAGATAGATGCAATTTTTGATATTACTTACCCTATCCAAAAGTTGATTGTAGAGACGATAAGGAACGTAGGCCGGTGTCGATGGAGTTATCGTAGGCGATACCGGACAAGTGTGAGATGCGACGTCACTTCGTGGACCCTTGTCCTTTTCCTTGTTCCACATATCGTCGGAGTCCTGATGTGATTTCGTCATACTGACTTCGCCCGCGCTCGTCGACATTACTGAGCTTCGTGGGAAGCTTCGTTCCTTCTTTATCTCAGGCTTGTCCACTCTATCTGATGGAACTGTTTTTCGTTTTTCCATCTGATTAAGCATGAGTTCTTCTATCTGCAATGAATTTGAGATATCAAAACGAACGATCGTAGAATTATATTGTCAAAATACAAAATTACCCAAGGCGCCTTCCGTCGTGCTTTGCCAACTGGAGCGTCGCTCTCGTCATCTCGCAATTGTTCCAATATCGCATCGGCATTTCCATTCGCTATATTGTTCTCCTGCAACCATTGTAAAACCAAACAAAACGTTTTTTTATATCTGATCGTTTTTGCGCATTATAGAATTTACAATTCTCCGTATGAGATACCGAAATTGTAGCTGAATTGTTTGTTTCGTTAACCGTTGAGGTCTGATGTCTCAAAAGTTGCGTCGAGGGTAAACGTCTACGTGGAGCTTTGGCCCGCGATGCCGTTAGATGAGAAAGCGGTGCCCCTTCGCCCCGTTCAACACCATCCAACTCCTCGAGTCCCGTGTCAGCGTTTTCGTTACCGTCGAGATTGTTGGGATCAGCCACCAGCCGCTTAAGATTCGTCATTGACGAGTGACTGCCGGTTACCGATTTTTTGTCACTGCTGGCATTTGTGTTTATCATGAGCAGCGATGTTGAGGACGAAACGAGCGACGAGGAGGATGACGTTGAGGTTTTTTTCGACGAAGATTCTACAAAAGTGAGAAGGTTTTAATGAAAAAGTTAAAAATTTGCCATAATGTTATAGGATAAATCTTTTACCGGTGTGAACCAGCCGTGCATCAAGACTTTTTCTTGCATGAGCTTTCTCGCCACGCTGACGTGTATAAGACGAATGTTTGCTAGTACTCTTCGAGGTTCCTTGATTCGTTTCGTGCCAATCGGGATCCGAGCGACGTTGTTCACTTTTTGAACCCAATATTTCAACGAAATTGTCAGGAAAAAGTCCAATCTGACCTCGCAACTCTCCTTTCCACCAACCCTGTGAAGCCATAATAATTTAACGTTAATTTATGTTTCGTATGGATGTCAACAAATTGGCAATTTATCGATTTACTAACTCGATCAGGAGCATCGCGGGAGTGTATGGTAATAATGTCTCCTTCCACTAGAGTCAATTCGTCCTCATTCGCGGCCTCGTATGGGAACAATACTTTGCACAATTCTTTCTCTTCGGGTGCCGGTGCGGAAACGAAATTCGACGGGAATACACCAACGTTACCTCGCAATCTTCCTTTCCACCAACCCTCCTCTACTTCCCCGAGAAATTCTATCGATTCTTGTGGTACGAGCCCTAGTTCATCTTCGTTGCAAGGATCATAACTGAAAAGTACTTTGCACCATCTTCTGCCACTCCCATTTCTCAACGGTACTTCTTCTCGTCTCAGCGTTGGGCTCATATCTGCCTCGGCTTTTGGTGTCATCGCTGCAGCAGCGACACCTACGCTCGGACCTCCTGATGGCTCTACTAACTGGGAAAAGAATAAAAAGAAATTATTGGAAAATGCGATGAAGAGAAAGTTCGAAACAAGGAGAGAGGGGGTGTTAGTGTGCAGACTATAATTAAACAGACGTTTACATAATGGCAAATGACTGATCAGATTGATTGAGAACAAATATACAAGATATTAGGATCTTTGAATTAAACAGAATTGAGCGATTTTTCGTTCTATAATTATGAGAAACACTAATTACCTCTCATTTTTATTGGAAATCTTCAATGATTTGTATACCGTTATCAAAATTGATATTCGTCTATTTTTATGAGAATATGGATAATGCTCGATTCTGCAAAAATCAAAGCTCTTGTTGTAACCAAATTAATTACTCTTCAAAGTATTACACAGCATGGCTTGTATCTGCCTAATTTTGTACAATTGCAAGCCCAATTCTACCTTGACAAAATTGTCCGGGAACATTCCGCGCCTATCCCTCAAGGTACCTTCCCACCAACCTCCTTGCATCACATTGACCTCTTTAATGACATCGCCTTTTCTCAGCGTGAGCTCATCCGGTTCTTGAGCTACATAGTTGTATTCCACTATTGCCTCCATTATATTTTGTTGGCTGAGAGAGCTCCGGTATCCCAGTGCTCGGTCTCACCTTCTTACATCTCCAAGAAACAAAACACTCACATTTTTGTCTTCCACATAAACCAAGATTATACGAGGTATAATATTTTGTGAGTATAGTATCGCACACGCGAAGCAGTGGGAGATGGCTGTCACTAATGGAAAATATTTTCGTACTTGGAAGATAACTTATCCTCGCTGACCAAACGTCTGAGAAATACTATCTTATATCAGGTCGTCAAATAATTGACAAACAATTTTTTTCTGGAAAATTAAAAGGAGTGGACGCAACATACCTATCATTACCCCAGTTTTCAACAAGTCTCGGTTAACTTCCTTTATCGATGATAAATACCGAAAAATTCGAGAAAGATTTCAGCATAAAGATATCACTTGGAAGTATTCAGACTAAAGTTTACCGGACAAATTTAGTAACAGCGATAATAACAAGAACATAACCTCAATATGCCAACGCCACTTGTTATCACGGTGAACGTGATTATCCGCAAACGGTATTTATTATTCATCTCTCACGAGTATGATAATTACTGACATTTCGACTTTGAGAGCAGTGCAATTTAAAGGTGCAAGAACAAAGAAATAGGAAAATATGTTTACTTACATTTCCTGGTTCCCGAGATATTACAAATTACGGATGAAAGTTATGGCGTTTTTCTTATCAAGATAAAGAGGCGAAGTCGTTACTGGGATATAATAATGCTGCAATATCTTGTTTTGATTTTGGACAACAACAAATACATCACCAATTTCAATGTCTTTCTTATAATGTACTGATAACATACGACCCTCATTACCTACTGACCGCCATTTCCCTTATACTTCATGAGTTGTACGTGGAGTCAAAGTGGATAGAAAACATGACAAAAGAATTGAACGAATTCCGACGATTTACGATAACATTTGTTTCCAATATAAAGTGCACGATTGGTACAGGTATCAGAAGTGATAACTGTCGTTTGTTTAACGAGTGGATTCTATATCGCGTATAATCATTTGATTTGGAAAGATATAGCCTAAACGGAGTGGACGACAGAATGGGGGCATACACGTATGAATTCGTGACGACCGCACGCACTATTCACGAACGTTCGAAACTTCGATGCAACGGATAAATAGCGCAATTGAATATTCAATATACTCACAAAATTCATGATAGATCGATGTCTACACAACGTATTGTAAGAAAGTTTTATTCAAGGCGTATCCCAAGCCGATTTGACAGTACGACAAATGTGTCACCGTCGCCATCTTGAAACCGTCTTATATATATGTGTGTGTGAGTGTGCGTGTGTGTATATATATATATATATATATATATATATATATATATATATATATATATATATATGATAATGGTACAATGCAATCTGGGTAATGTAATTCCGCGGGAAAATGTGGCTATACAATTGTACGTGATGTACAAAGATTTATTATAACTCAAAAATATTTAGCATCATTCAGACGGTCTGTATTGTTACACACACACACATACACACACACATATATATACGAAATATCTGATTATTTCCTTGGGTCCCAAAGCAGAAGTCAATTAAAGTAAGTTAGCACCTGACACGAATATATCCATAAAGTGTGTGAACACGCGGTGTTGAGTATAGATAGTACCGTCTAGATATAGTATGCTGTGCATACCAGAGTTTATCGAACATGTGGCACGTACGATAACGCGTTGTTGACGAGGAAAAAATACGGCAAGACATAATCGTTGATTGTTAAAACTCAAGTGGTCGAAACTTCGCCGAGTCGCTATCTTACAGTGTCTGTTTTACTACTTTTCATTTACACTGGCAGTGAACCCCTCATTTTTGGAAAGCTACGAACCACACCGTATAAATAGTAATGGATTACAGAATAATTCATTAACCACATTCTCAACATATACAGTATGAATTATATTGTATTATACCGAGAACTTGTCATCTTTATTTTTAAAAAATAACCTTCTCTCTCTCACGCGTGTCGCTTAAGATACTCGGTATGAATTTTAACTCTCTAAACAGTAATGTCAAATTTGAATTGCTAATGGGTACAACATTTCTGTATTCGCGTCAGCTATTGAAGTACCGTTCAACCGTTAAACACACGCTAGGAAAAGCTTGATCGTGTTTAGGCGCCATATATTTTCAATAAATAATATAAAAGCTTCTCTTCTACACGAACATGAATCATTTATGAAAAAAAAAAAAGTGGGCTCGTCCGGGATTTGAACCCGGGACCTCTCGCACCCTAAGCGAGAATCATACCCCTAGACCAACGAGCCTTATATATGGTTCAAACTTTAAAAAATATTTTCAATAGTTACACAAAAGAATGAGGATATAACGCATTTATGAGGTTATCTCTGCGTAATCTTTGGAATACGCGTTTGCTTTATGATTATAGGCTTATTTGTTTACGTGCGTTGAGAGAAGATTCAAAATGGCGGGTCTGGACGAGCAAGACTTCAACAGGAGTGCCTTGACTGTTGTAAACAATCGGGTAACAATACGATTAATACAATGTTTGATATAAATAAAATACGAGCATCGTCTTCTTGATTGATGAATTTCCTCTCATTGATTTCCATAGGCTTGGTACACTGGTCAACGTGCAGAGAGAATACCGAGTGGTTTAGTGCGTATTGTTGGAAACGATTGTACCAGCCTCGATTTGTCCTACAACGAATTATCTTCCGTCTCTTCGCTCAGGGATTATGTTAAACTTCAAGAGCTCGTTCTAGATAACAACAAACTACGGGATCTCAAGACCCTGCCAATGATGGCTACGATCGAGACGCTCAGCCTCAACAACAATAAGGTCGTTCATACATAACAGTCGAATACATTTTGTTTACGTATCATAATGACAATATTTTCGATAAAAGAGGCGAGACACTTTTTAACACGAGGCTATACAATAGAAATGTGTATTGTTGAACTTTCTGGATTACTTACAGCAACAAAGTTCAGTTGTCTCACATGAGATAACTACTTGGAGAGAAGAATTGACTTTTGATTTTATTTCGGAAATGATGTTTGATACAAAATTTGCAACTCTATCAACGTTCCGTTATCTATGGGATTAATAACTAAATGAATAGTGTGTCTAGTAAAAAAGAAAAACACAATAAGATATCTTTACGAGGAACACCTTGTGGAAGAATATTCTTCTATCTAAGAAAATTGATTTTTATCCTATGGAATGTATTGTATTTCTTCCAAAAGAGTTCATATTCATTTCTAAAAGAAAGTGGCGATCGTATGCTGGTAATTTAGGTTGATGAAGCCACAGATTTTTTATTGCATCTAATCGAATTCGTGTCTTATAAAGATTGCCAATGTCCCCAAATGTGCAGGACTAGAGCCAATAAAGAATAACGTTTCGGCCGAAGGTGCGATATCACGATGTAGATAATGAGAGTAAAAAAAGATATCAATTCTTGCTTCTATTGACACAAGCCAACCGTAATAAAATTTGATGTCGATAAATCTACTGTACGTAAAATCGTGTTTGTCTTACAGGTGGTTGATATAGATGGAGCTCTGGAGAGAATAAAGGAGTGCTGTCCAAATGTGGTCTACGTGAGCCTCCTAGGAAATCCGGGCTATCCCGATCAGTTGACCGACAACACGAAAAATGACGAGGCCGACTACGAACGTTACAGGTTATATGCCATTCACGTTTTGCCGTCATCTTTGCGATTTCTCGATTCTAGGCCCGTTACCCGACAGGAGAGAATAGACGCCCGTAATCGTGGTCGCTTATTGCGCACGGTAAAACTGTCGCCTCGTAAAATTACCGAAATAACGGAAACGGGCTTTGACGAGATCGACACGATTCTCGACGTCAATTACACGCCTTTGCCACAATCGCATAGAAACCCACACGACCACAAAGGTATCGGTACAAAGATAACGCGAAATCTATTTTCGTCGATCAATTCGAATGATTTTACATGATATAGTATTGTTTCTTTTATTATCAAGGAGCCTACGGTAAGTGTCGCTACCACTACTCCGGGAAGAATTCCGAGGGCAATCGGTTCATCTCGAATAACGATCTGTAATGAGCACGAGACGAGGGATGACCGAGTCTAGAATATGCCTAGAATATGCCTAGAATCATACTTTTATACATGTTTTATAATAATATATAAATAATAAGAATAATATCGATAACGCTCAAGTAAAATACTCGTGACCGATGCTTATCGCTTGATTGAACGTGTAAAAGATTTATTCCCATGTACATTGGTAAGTAGAACGGGTTGACGGACCTCTACTCTTTTTCATTTGTATATGTCTAATGGAACATATATTCCAAAAATGGTCGTTATATAATTCGTTGACAAGTGGTCGTTTCATATTATTTCGTTTAAGTTCCGAACGATCCACAAACATTTATTAATATTATACACTAATTTTTTTATTTTTATTTTGCCACGCGTCGAGTTTGCCGCTGTACAAATTTGGTCCTGTTTTAATCGCTTAAGAGGACAAAAAATCTTCATTCGTACTTTGTACGTATTGCACAAAAAAAGTCGCGATTAATTTCGATCACAACTTATGCAACGATTTAATTGACTCTGAATAACAACTGCCGAAACAATTTCTTTTCGCATTTTTCTCATTCTATCCAGTCTCAACGCTACAAATTAGTTCACAGGCAGTTTCGAACTAAACTCTATCCACCCTGTTTTTTTTTCGTTGCATACAACGCTAGTATACCACGTAAATTCATTAAACGCTTCTCGTACTTCTGGTGTTCGTATTTTTAGTGATTTTTTTTCTTTCGAAACCGTAAATAAATCGAGTCGCTGCGGCGTAAGTATTCGACGCGACTCAACGATATACGATTTATGTACAGCACAATTAAATGTAGCGCGAGAATAAATGATTACGAATTATTAACTCAGCCTTGCATTTCCTTTGTTCAGAAACCTAATAAGTTTATGAGTGAACCTCGAAGGTGTCGTTCCTCCTAATAATTGCTTAAGTACTATAGGACTTTCATTATTATATATATAGAGAGAGATGGGCATGTATATATATAATCTATAAATTTATAAACTTATATTTGTATTATGTATAAATATATCTGTATATTTGTATACACGGTAAGATATTTTTCGTCATTCATTGGTACCAAATATCTGGCATATCTCGAACATTATAAAATATACCGTTTTCGATGTTCAAAATACGTTTTTCTTTCTTTTTTTTTCGTATTGCGTATTCTGTATAAATATGGAAGCATAGTTTTCTCACAGACAGAAAACCGTCCATCTGTCTTTATATTTGACCCACGGTTAACAACTCATTCGTGCATTATTTTGGCGACAGGCGGGTTAGAGTACTGTTGGCCACGCAGAATCAATACTATCGAAGAGCAGCGCGCGCTCGCGTGCAGGAACGTCACGCGCGCAGCGAGAATCTGTATTATCTTCCATCCTCATCTCATCTTCGTTCTCATCTCATCTTCCTGGAATGTCTCGTTTTTTTTCTCGATCATACGGCATACTCGTTAGAAATGCCTAACTAGCTCCTCAACTATGCGATCGAGTATGAGGAACAACCTGCGCTTTTCGTACGTTCGATTATAAAACATGATCTCGATAGAACGTTACGAGTGCAAGAGGTCCTCGAACTTTTTACCTCGGGAGATCAATACAGGCGTGAAACGTTGGAATGGGCGCGGCTAGTCGGTCGATGCGCTTTGTTCAATGTTTCACTCGAGCATTGGGGACGTTTTGCGGACTCCTTGACGATATGTCTTACGTTCCACTATTTTTTCCATGATTGTGTAAATTCGGGCGAAGCGTCACTGCACCCTCGACCCAGAAATTTGGTCGCTCGAGCATACTTTGCCATAACGACAATTCTCGTCCTGTCGCGTCCATCCAATCGACAACTTTACCATAATGTTTTCCTGAAAGAATGAATTGTTTTTTTGAACACGATGATATTTAGTATTTGAGCTTTTTTTAAACTATTATTTCAGGATTTTTGGTTCAACGTACCGCTTCCGAGATTAAATCTAACACCACCTAGGAATTCGTTGCTCGCTATACGATCGTGATCCCAGACGGTTAACTCGAGGCCACGCTCGGCGAGTTCCTGAAGACTCACGTCTTTGTAGACAAAAGTGTGAGCCCACACTGGCGAGCCACCCGATCTACGAACTACCCCGGTTTTCTGTTTTCCCGATCGCCCCTTGTCCGGTAACAGATAGCTAGAAAAAAAGAACGCAATGAATTAACCAAATAAATAAATTTCGTAATACTTTGAAGGGAAAGAGTTTTGCAAACCTTTTACAAAATGGATCACAAGTTCCCGAATTTTTCGCTCTCGTCTGAAGATTTCGGGCTTCTTTGACGAGAACGTGGAGAGACCCACGGCTCCAATTTTTCCGACCCTTCGAGAGTCCACGATTCTCGACACTCGTTTCGCGATCGCGTTCGAGCTGAGCCGGATCGGGCGGTACAAATTTCAGTCCAACGATCACCTCGCCCTTGTACGAGATCGGATCGTCGAAAGGCTCGGTCTGCGAAAAAAAACGTTAATCTAATACGTGAATCTCCTTTCTAGAAAAAATTTGTTACCGAAAGATTAAGGAAAAAAAAATAGAATTCTCACCCTCTCTTGAAGAGGATACCATCGCGGCGTCGGGTCGTCGAATATTTTGTTCTCGAGTGGCATTCTTACCTCACCGAGAAAATCATTACGACCGAACATATCGGAGTGCCAGACGGTAAGCCACAAAGTTCTCGTTTCTAAGCCATTCAGGCTCATGTGGAACTGGGAATATTAATTAAAAATACGAATAAAACAAAACTGTCGTCGATCGATAAATAGGAATAAGGACGAAAAAAATTACCTTCAGGGTTTCGTCGAATACAGGATTCAAGGTGTGTTTCTTCACTTTAGTCTTTCGTTTGCCGCTCTTCGACTTGTCGGGCAAGAGATAAACCTTCACGTAACTACAATCCCAACGATAAAAAATCAAATTTAACGAATATGAAACAAAAATTTGTCATTTAACAAACAAATTGGTAGTTTCCAAGAATAATAAACTCACGGATCCGAACGATTTCGTTTGATATCCACCGGTGCCAAATCCTTGCATTGGGTAACGTGAACCTCGAAGGTCAACTGTTTATAGTCATACTGGAGTGAGAATTCTACTTCTCCTCGTACAGCTACGGAACCGCACCATCGTCCCTCACCAGCTCCACTGTAAACTGACGCCATCGAGTCAGATCTTGCCTGGAAAAAGTTACGTTAAAAATTATTAATTAAATGCAATCTTTAATCGATGGACATACTGCTGCTTGGGGGATATTTCACTCATTCGGCTTGTCCTTACCCCGAGACTAGAAAGAGAGGCTCTCGTAGCCAGATGCCCGGAATGCAGTCCCCGATCTATGTCGTCGATATCCATGACGGTATTGCTCGATACGGCACGGGAACCTGCGCCGATAATGGGCGTGCTGCATGCCTCAGACAGACTGCTGCCATCGTCTGAAATTGATCAAATCAAATATTTCGTTTAATACCGGAATGTTGCTATGTTCATTTCTGACTTTTGTATCCGATTTATACAAATAATAATCATTATTTGTAATATTAATTAATTAATCAAATTTTTTGATAATTTGATAAAGAGTAAAACTTAGGAGACTAATAATAATTAACCAGCTACACTTGGTGAATCCGGTGTAATATCGGCAGCCTCGTGAATAATATCGTCGCCAAATGTAACGCTCAATTTACTGTTTTTCGTTTTCGCCACTTTTGAAACTATTGGTTTATCAATGACAGGGATAACAATTTTCGTCGAAGAAACGTTATATATCGTTGATTCAACGACAGATTCATTTCCGTTTTCCATGATCTTGGTAACTTTGACCTCAATATCATTTTGTGGAAAAATTGTTTTCTCGTTGGTAGATTCTTCGCTCTGTTCGCGAGTCTTGTCACGGTTTTTTTCGGCATCCATGAGCGAATTTTCATCGACCTTGATCGTTGATTCTTTACGTTTAGAGTCGTCGTAATTTTTATGCTGTGTCAATGTTATTCCGGTTTCATCATCTTTTGCAATTTTTGGAAAACTCGGCCCATTCTCTTTATTGACGAAGTAAGAACGATTTATGCAAAAACAACAGTTGCAGCAACATTCCAACGTCCACGTGGAACAGAAACGTCGAAATAGATCACTGTTCGGCCAGGACAATCGTTTCGGCGAATCGAATGTCGAATAACTATGACTGGTCGGCATGTCTTATTTTGCTTTTCAAATGAAAAGAAAAGGTATATATAAAAACTATACGTTCGGCCTGAACATAGTAATGTAGGATTTAGATTCAACTCCGGGAAGAGCCTACGCGTTACTAAAATCTGTCCTTAATTTTCTGCCTACTTCTCGAATTGTAATATCAGCTATGAGAGAGAAGTTTCATGATAAGTATATTCAACTTCCGTTATTCAATCTGGAACGGACGAAGTTTCGAGTTTTCGAGAACGTCGAGAGATTATAAAGAGTTATTTTTACTCGACATTTACAAATATAGTACCAAAACAAATAGCGATTGTCCTTGCCCTTGATTGAACAATTTATTTCCCTGTGCGTTAGAATATATAGATTTAATGTAATTTTATTATTCATTACATTAAATAAAAATAGGCAGTATATTTTTCCATAGTTAAAATATTGATTCACCGATAGAATCAATGGGCGATTTATAATGAAGTTTGATTATAATTAATTCAATCAATAAAATTACAGTATAATTAAAAAACTGGGTCCATATTCGGTAAACGACATATTTGTAGAATTTCTAGAGTAAAGAATTCGCGCATAAATGAATTATTCATCAGTCTGAAATATAATCGATACGAGTCATCTTTCTGCCAGTTTTGATCGATGAGATCTGCCTCTGGCTAAATTCGCTTTTGGTGCAGGTATATATATTTTTTTCATGTAATTTGTTTGTGCCTACTGACTCGTCTCCCTACTTTCTAATAGTTTCTGACTCGTCTCGGATATGTGAGTGAGCGGTCTAAGATGTTCATCCAATGTTGGATCGTTTCTTTCGTTGCAGGGAAGCCCGACGAAGAAGGATAGAGAGTGCACGTCCCACAATTTTCTACGGTCGACTATGCGTCAAGTCGACGGGATGAGAGATGTGTGTCAAGGTTTAGCACGGTGGCAACTTCGAATGGACTCTCCTAAGCAAAACGACTATCCTTTCGACGAAGTAGAGACCCGAGTTTAAACGCGATTCGTCTACCTATTTTTCACTCCCTCGCCTCGCTGTCCAAAACGGAAAGCGCGAATAAACACAGGTGGATTTAACAGCCTGTAATATATTTTTTATTCGACGGGTAATGAAGGAAGACGATACCGCGAATTCGTTTCGCTCGTACCTCGCCAAGAGAGAAAATAACCCAGTGGCGTAATTGAAAGGAAAAAAGAAAAGAATAATTTCATTTTCCCTGAATATTTAATTAATAGCTCATCGATCAGCGCGACTGTGAAACCCATGGAATTTTTGCCGCAGAGATAGTATTGGCGTTTTTTTAAGAATCTAGAAAATCGATCAATGACTCGTTATTATAAAGTCATTGAAAAAATTGTAATCGGCTCAACTGTCGACGACAGATAGGGCAAAATTTTCATTTTGTTGTTGTTACTTCGTATAGCGAATATTACGCTTATCGTTTAAGAGAGAGGCTCGGTCGGTTCTTTTACGTATTCTCGCATGAATGTCTGCTCGACTACGTACATTTTATACTGGTCTAGTCTACGAGTATGTATCACAGGTGTATACGCACGTACATATACGCATTACGGCGTAAACACGTGCCGCTTAGCGAGCTCGGGCAACAGGACGCGAAAGTCTCTCCTCGAGTTATTCTTAATTGGCTCTGAAACTTCGCAGATCACCTAAATAAACTGGAGAAATTTTTCCACGGTTTTCTGCCTGTAAGTTTGTTCTCACGGGGCCAGCTTCGTCTTTCTTTCTATTTTTTTACCAAGTCCTTGAACCAAACTCTACCAGTGGCGAAAATGTAAATTTCGTGATTTGTAACAAGAATTATCAAGTCCAAAAGAATTGACAAAAATTACTCAAACGCATTAAATTAGCTGAATCGGCATAAACGAGGTAAATTAATTAAATCAATTCCTCCCATTAAAAAAAAGAAACCGATACGTCTTTTTATCGACGCCATCGAGAACTTGCAATCGATGAAAGAACCGTTTGTTATTCGTCGCTATTAAAAAAAAAACTCCGGCACGCATTCCGAAACTGAGGTGGGACACGCTTCGACGCCTTCGCATACCGTTCGTTCTCGTTGTTGGTTGTACGCCTAGGGCATCTCTTCGTCACTTCTGAACTACATAGAACCAAAGCTATTCACTGCGTACTCTTATTTTAAAAAGTTTTCATCCATTTCCTCAACGCCGATGAACTATCTGTATTTTGTGTCTTTTACTTCTTTTTAAAAACCTTTGCACCTGTTTATATCCACCATTGTGTCTCGTTGCACAATAAAACTTAGAGCCGTAGGGCGGAGATTGGATTTTAATACAAAGCTAACGTCGGGCTTTATAATGATTCGTTTTAAAAAAAACTGAGAAGTGCGACTTTTATAAGAATAATAATCCTGGGAAAATGACGCTCGAGGCTATTATTCCATATCCTTTACGTGTCTAGGCAACCGAGTGTCGTAATTCTATCATACACGAGTCATAACGTACGAGCGTCGAGGCTCGTTGACGAAAGGCCGATTAAGATGTAAAATGTAGTCACAAGAAGAATCGGAAGATCGGAACATTGGGACTCTCAATCGTGGCTCGTAACGAGTATACAAATAAAACTCACGTTTCGAATGTACACCAACGCGTACTACGATGTAAAAAGTTATACCGAGTCGCCGGTATTTTATGGGCAAGAGTTATTACTCCGGGAAGAAATTCGAAGGTCGGTCTTGACCCGGAAACTAAAGAGAATAGGACAATCGGGCACGTATATAATGATGAAATTCCCATCCGTGATTCTTAACAAGTATAAAAACTATTTCCTACTTTCTATCGTCAAATATTTGAACTATTCGCAATGTAGATGGATCTAGTATCGAGGTGAAAGAAGAATTTTATATAAAATTACTCGAATTCTTTGGATAATATGCAACTCTCCTGGGATTAATCATTCTTTTAAAAGAGTGGTCAAATAATCCCAAAATCGGAATGTAAGAACGTTAATTTTGTTCAATGTGGCATAGCATTTTGGAAAATTGGCAATTGTAAAATATGCTATTGTACAATATTAATTCATATCCGCGTTTAATGCCTCTCGAGAGGCTAACGTTCAGCTTTCTACTCGTACATTATCTGTATACATATATACGCATAATATATCGATCCGACGAATAGCCGATAGTTGCAACAGAGTCGACGGAAGAGAAATGCGTCGTGGGGCGTTCACTCGGGTTTCGGGAGCGGCAGGACAACGAGAATGCCACATTCAGATCGTTCAAGTAATTATAGCATTGGCAATGATGAGTTTTCAGATCTACATCGATTGGAGCATTCGAGATTGCTTCTTGATGATCACGGATCAAAGAACCAGAGGGGATCGAACGAGTCATTAATCGATCGAGTAACGAGCCTTCTTGGGATTTCTCAAAGACGCGATTTACCCGCTAGAGTCGAGTTTAGCTATCGAATAACTGCGAACATTGCAATCGAGCTGTGGCAAAAAAAGTTACAGGCAAATTTTCTCGTTTCTCGCTGATATCGAGAGAACACTCGAGGATATCGTTTGACTCGCAATTTGGGACGTCTTCTCGTGTATTATCCGGATAATTCGAAAGAAGGTGCGGCTTGGTATAACTACTACGATTCTTCGGTTTCTCAATCTTCTTCTTTTGCGTGTGTACATCGGTGTGTTTATAGTAAAAGGCGTGGGACATCGACTCGTTGTTGGAAGCAAAAAGACGTTCGGCACATGCCAATTTGTACTCTCGTCGCGTTTCGAATAAATTCCTGCGTTCGTCGAACCGTAATTTTTGTTTTTGTTTCTTCTTCTCTCGTTTTTGGATCAAATCGGTGATGTTGGCAATATGATTTTTAACTACAGGGGAGTTACGTTCTCACTACCTAATAATTCAAATTTCTCTCTGTCTCTGATGTCGACCCTCTTACGACTTTCGCGTTATTTCTTCGGCATCTGATACGCCTATGTTATTTTGTCCCATCGACGAGCCTTCGACTTGGAGAATGAGGAACTTTAACGCATTGCTTTTCTGTCTGTTGGTTAAAGTAATGCATTTCTCCTCTTTCTCTCTCTCTTTCCTCTGCGTATTATCTTTCGAAGTTGGGAAACGGAGCTAAGTGCCGAACGATATATCGAATACGTTGGTGCAGTTTTGACTATCAACACTCACACTCGAGTAATCGATTCGCTCTTACGACGAGACACTCACCTGGCGTGAGAGATATTGCTTGTTGCTGTCTTCGACTTCTCGAAGTTTCGCGTTTTCCCGCTGTCCCCTGAGAACCCGAAACTTGAAGACCCGGTGCGCTTACGGCACGTTTCGGTCCGCTATTTCCACCAGAATTAACGAGGCTGTTTCTCGCAAAACCTGGCGGTCGATATCTCGCTGATTTAACTCCAGTATGCTGTGGCAAGAAGTGATAGACACTGTGAGCTTTGTGCATCGGCGTCGTTGAATTAACCGTCGACGAGATTCCCGCCGCAGCACTCGATGCTGGCAATCTTGGCAGTGAATTCGTAGCTGCTGACGCGGCAGTTGCCGCTTGCATTCCTCTTGGCAGTGTTGTTGCGCGAGAATCACCACCGTACTCGAGCTCGTCCTCGGTGTCGTCGTCACCGGCAGATGCGCCTGAGAAAGGAAAAAAACGGTATGAATATTGATTAATCGTCGACATTAAAATATCTAAGCGTAAACGTTCGACTGATTTTTTGCTCGTGAACGAAGCTCCGTTATCCTTGACGATTAATAAACGATTAATTACTGATTCAAGACTGACCGGATTCACCTCGAGTATTTGCATCGGGCACGGACGATCTTCTCCGATTGCTCCAAATTTTCTCCTCGATCGATCCTCCCGAACCAGATACACTTCCACCGCCTCCACCACCGATCGAACCACAGCTTCTGACTCGATCCAGTTGTTCCCTAGAGAAACTCTTTGGATTGAAGAGTAGATCACCCGCGCTTCGTCTCTTGGCGGCCATGGCGAGTGCACTCGCGCTGGCACTGGCGCTAACGTCACCGGAACACGCGAGAAGACTGAGTTTCGTTCGTGAATCGGCAGCCATGAGGGCCGATTCGAAACTACCACGCCAGGAAAATCTCTCGTAATCGCTAGCTTCGCGTTCCTCGCCCTCTTGTCCCCCGGTCGTTGCCGGATGTCCGTTTATCAGAAGCAACGGATCGTGAGATTTCGATCTCGGAAGGTGACTCGAAGGCGGTGGGTTCGTCGAGTCCGAGGTCGAGTCATCGTCCTCGGTGGTCGATGCCGAGGACGGAGTACGATGATGATGCTGAGAGTATCTTCGCCAGGTAGAATGAGGTTGTACGGTCGTTCCACCCTCGGAAACTTCGTGCATAAGTGCCACGAGGCGACTGCCGATGTGATGCATGACTTTAGCGATCAACGGTGGACTACTGTGAGGCGTCGAATTCGTGTCCGAGCTCGGTCCATCAGCCGCTATCTTCGTAAAACTCTGAACGAGTTTTTGATAAACAAAAGCCGTATCGCGACCGAGACAGGGTTGCGGCGTAACCGTTGTCGCCGTCGTCGTCGTCGTCGTCGTTGCCGTCGTGGGAATCTCCTCCCTCGTTTTCTCGCTCGTGGTCGTTGTCGCTGTCGTTGTGTCGGATAAATTCGTATCAAATTTATTGATAATCTGCTGACAACTCTGCGATATCTGTTCCTGCAGTGCCGATCTTCTACCACCGGCAGCGCCCTCGAGATCCGAGCTCGTATAATCCGAACTGTCGTAAGAATCCGACCAAGTGTCCTCCGAGCTTAGATACTCAACGATCTCGCGCACTTGCTCGTCCCTTATACCGGGCACCGTTTTCATCAATCGTGTCAATTCGTTCTCGAAATAAACAAGCTGCGGTGGCTTGGTACGATTCTGAGAGCACATTCTCACTTTGGAGTAGCTCGAGAGCCTCGGACTCGGAGCTGGCGATGGACCGCTCGAATTACCAGCCGGCGTTTGTCCGTTCGAACTCGCGACCATCGTTTTGAAGAATTGACGCATCTTCGACATCATGAGATTCGTTTCCTCGTCGCTCGAATAATTGTTAAAACTATCCTTTCTCAACAAGGAGGCGTTCGGTGGGGGTTGAAGACTGTTCGATCCTTGATGGATATCCGATTTTCGTCTCTTTTCACCCTCGTGAAAGCGATGATTCCTCTCGCCACGCGAGTGCGAATCCTTGGCACTGTCGGAATTTCCCTCGTGCGATTGTCCATCGGGATTCGTTGGTTTTTGATGTTGCAAGAGATCGTCGCAACTGCCGACAAAGCCGGAATCGCGAGATTGTTGTTTGCCACGACTCGAGCTCGTATCGCTCGAGCTCGTTTGAGAACCACGAGGACCGTCGATTTGGGAAGAAGACGAGGATGACGAGTGAAGAGCGCTCTCGGGTTGGGGAGTCTTTGCTCTATCGTCGTCCGAGTTTATCATCTCGCTCTCATTCTCCGGCATTATTTCACTCACCATTAATTCACGTGGCTCTGGCGTTTTATTACGATCTTCGGTGATCCGAGGACTCTGAGTACCGAGAGTCCGTGGTTTTTTCTTTTTACGCTTCACCGTGTCGAATTGTCCGTCCGTGCCAAAAGCCGGTGTTTGTCCATCGTCCGCACCGTCGGTCTCCGTCGACGAGCCCTCCGATTGCGTCTCTTGAGCATCCTGATTAAGACTTAAATCCTGAAGAGAATTCTGGGAGCTCAAATTTTGGGAGCCTTGAGCAAGCGCGAGTAAATTGTCGAGTGAGGAACTATGCGAGGATCTGCCGGTGCCTCGTGCACGCACGAGTCTCTTGCGGCGTTGAGCCTCGGGGCTCGGATGTCCCTCGGAATCGCTGCCTACAGAACCATCCGAATCCCGTCTATCTTGATCGAAACCAAGGAATTCCGACAAAAAATATTTCTCCAATCTCGAGGAATTCAAAAATTCGTTCGAGCCTTTGTTCTCGGGATTGGTGGTAGCATTTTCGTCCTGTCCTAGTGACTCGAGGCCCTCGGAATATATCGAGGAAGTTTCCGAGAGACTGTCGATCTCTCTCGAGCTCATGCCCGGTGCGTTGCAATCGCCGCCGAGGCCGAAGAAAAAATATTTTTCCAATTCCGAGGCCGAAGGAGGTCGTTTTTTTCGTGGTGAGGTTGCAGCAAGACTCGGTTCTGCCTCGCTCTCTTCGCATGATTCCTCGACGATCGTATGTAATGTAAAATCGATAGCTTGTCGATGATAACCTCGCAATTCTTCCTCTCGATCACCGAGATTGTTCGCCTCGTCCTCGGAGCTCTCCTCGGTCGCTGTCGTCGCGCTTTGCTCATCCTCGTCGTGCGATACCTCCTCGACCCAGGAATCGTCGTCGGCGAGACCCTCTTCGAGGATAACGATCCCGGAACCGGTGGAATTGTCATCGCTCGATTGTGGCGACGAATTTCCTATTTTGGGACGTGACGACGATTGTCCTTGCTGTTCGTTGCTCGTCGAGGATCGGTCGACGCTCGTTCTCGATGCACTCGTCTGATCGCAAATTTCCTTACCGACTATTTTCGAACAACTCTTTACCGACTGTACATCATCGCTCTCACTCGCACTACCGACACTCAGACCACTGTCGATCTCCTGCTCGTTGGTGGCGACGAGACGTTTGACCATCAGCGGTCGTCTCGGACCTTGTCCATTTCGCGGACTCGTCTCCGTGACAGCCTCGAGCGCCAGATGGAAGTAACCAGCGAGGCCCTGGGTCGATTGCGTCTCGTCGTTCGGTTGTAACAGGGTCGTCGTGTCAGATGTGATAACGCTCACGGGCTGATAAGCGCCCTGGGTAATCATCACGAGGCTCCTGTACTTGTTGCTCGAGGGAAAGTTTGTCGTTGCTCTAGCTTGTTCCTTGTTCGTCGTCGTCGTGGCCGTAGGTGAAAAGCAGCCATTCTCCTTGCGAGTGGGCGGGCGTCGCTCGACTGAGCGAAAACGAGCCGTTGCCTGTCCCCTCTCGTCGTTACCACCACCGCTGCCGCTATCGTCGACCTCGCTTCCTCCCACCTGACGCCCGTCGAGTTTCTCGCCTCTCACTGCTTCGCCCGCGTCCCCCGACGAACCACTCTCGAACGTGACACGCGACTCCTCGTCCTGCTGAACACTCGAATTCTTGAATATCTCGTGAATCTTGCTTGATATTATATCACCGACGTTATGAGCTGGTACAACCAAATTCGACTCGATACAAAGATCTTTTGAGTCCGGGGAAATTGGTTTTTTAATTTTCGGACAATTTTCAGAATTTTCCGACGTTTCGAGAGTTTTCGGGATTCTCGGAGGAACTGCGGGGCTCGAATCCTTTTTTGGTGTCGACATGAATATTTGAGAATCGTCGATAATAATTTCTTGACTCGGTGAAAATGTTTCGGAGGATTCCGATGGCAGGATTCTTCGCGGCATGGGCACCAATTGACCGTCCGTTGCACGAGTAGTGTTTTTATTATCCGATCGTTTTGTTGACGAGTCGAGGGAGAGAGAACGCGGTGGTATTTGTGGAAAATTGTTTTTATACGGTGAAATTTCGTACTCGTGTAACTCGTCGCTGCTTACCTCACTGCCCGTTGTATTCGTTTCACTGCCGTCGGTCGTCGAGGATGAATTTTGAGTAACATTTATTCCCCTGGTCGATGATTTAACGACGGTATTATTAGCTTCGAACTCGATTGCATTTGGAGCAGGTTTGCCCGATAAGGGAATCTTATCTTCGAAAATTCGATTATTATCGTCGATCGAGGCAGAATTTTTTCCTTTAATTTCAATGTTATCGGGTCGTGCGATGTCTTCCTCAGGGATGATCTCTTCCGCGATTGTTTCGGATTCTGGAGATATCGATTTGCCTTGATCCGAGACCTCGATGATTTCTAGCGAATCCGGTGTTATCGCCGAGTCCCAATTTTTCGTTTCGACAGGATCTCTGATAATTTTATCTCCCCGAGAAACATCGACGTTGCCATTATCATCGCTACGAAGACTGGAAACTTCGTCGTTATCGGGATTGAGATTCTTGATTGATTTGAGTTGTATCTGACTTTCGGAGAAATCGGTCGAGCTGGCTAGATAAATCTCGTTAGCGTCAGGATCGCGTTCGGCGAGAAGGTCGATTCCGCGCTCGATCCTGTTGGGTCGTCTCTCGATATTTCGATCGCCAACATTTTCAGGATCTCCGGGTTCTCGTCGGAGATTCATGTCCTCGTCGAGAAGTCTAACGCGTCGTAGAACGACGGGCTCGACCTCTGGAACAGAGGTGACTCTCTTGAGAGTAACGATACCTTCGCGCGCCGAGTCTGAATCCTCGTTGTCTTCGATGTCATTGTCGCTAGTGAGCGAATCATCGTTCACAACGAAGACCCGCGAGAAACGATGAGACGCCGAGTCTTCGAGATCGCTGCTGTCGGCCGACGATCTTCCCGACGAACTGCCAGAATCTTCGCGAGAATGACGATACATTCTTCCCTCTATGTCGTCGTCGTCGTTTTCCGGACTCGACGACGATTCCTGCGAGCTGTCTTCCGTATCGTCGTTCGATTCTGCTACCAGAGATTTACTATTTTCGTTTACCACGAGATCAGAAACTGTCCCGGGTACGTTTGGCGTTGTTTCTTGAATTTCCGATTCGACTTCCGGTTCTGGAATCGGAAAATCTTTCATAGAGCTCTCGAGAGGTGGTTCATTCAGTTTTTCAGAAACTCTCGTTTGTACAGGTATGATCGGCTCGGTGGACGACGAATTAATATTTGTCGGTTCATCGTGACTTCCCGTTGGGGATTTCGTCGCAACGCCGATTTCCGTAGTTGGAACGATCGGAGAAGACGATACGAGAGCCTCTTGTTCAACAGATGGACTGTAAATTCTCGGTGGAATTTCCTCGGGACGGAAGCCAAAAGTAGATGGGTCGAAGGCACCAATAGTGCTTCTGGGATCGATTCTAACACCGCTGAGTGGCTGATTGAACCTCGGATGCCAGGAGAACCAGGGAGCTGACGGATCGCCGCGTAAGCGAAGAGTTCCTTCCGGTGTCGCGCCACGTGTTATCATGGAAGATGCGGCAGCAGCGAAGTCTCCGGTCCAGAGAGAAGCCGGTACGGGGACGGGATAAGGGACTGGCACGGGTATTGGAACGGGTACTGGAAGTACGTTTGCACCTGGTGATCCACCACAAGCCTGAAAAAGCAAAACAAAAACACATCAAAATACTATCTCATTTATAAATTGAGAATTTTATCGAATCTTTGCAAAAAAAGAGACATTTATTTAATTAATTAATACTTTGTTTGATATTTAATTATGATTAGAAAAGTTAAGTTCAGTAGAACTCGAGCGACGTAAAATGATCCTTGCGCGTTACCGTGTATTGACTAACTGTGGGAACGAGTTCCGTCGAGTTTCATCGAGCATGCCGTAAAAAGTTCGATGATTCAGCGATAAAACGTCGTTTCGTTATCAGTGATAGGCAAAGTGTTATTTCCCGATCGAATCTTCCGAATCGAAAACAAACTCAGTATTTTTAAGTCAAACGATAAGTCTTGGAGCCATCGACTTTAAATAAAATTTGTCGTTCATTGAACATTGAACGTTAATACAAGTTTGTTTCCTTTTTTCAAAGACTTAAAATTTTGATAATCTCTATGTTCCATCGTATTATAATGGAATATTGATCGTGAAACTAACGAGACAAGCGGTCGAGCCACGACCAGGACAGCAGCTCCAGTCCCGGGCTAGAGCGTTATCACCGTGACGAACGTTGAGGGACGAATCCGTAGAACCGGTCGGCAATGGCAATGTGCCACTCTCGAAATAATCCCAGTCGCAATCCTCGAGGCTCTGAGTGTGATTATTTCTCGGTAGACCGTTGAGGTAAGACGAGCTGGAACAGCTACTATCGGCGTCGTCCTCTTCACGCCCGGAGGACGAATCCGAGCTTATAAAAACTAGACGCCTGTAATCAGGATTTGGATGTTCCTGGCTTTGACCGTGAGTCGGACTCGTTTGACGGCCACCACCTCGGCCGATAACGTGGAGAGCCTGAAGATTTTGAAGCTCCTCGCCGCAACAAGTTCTCGCGTGTGATCTTCCTCTTCTCCGTGAACCTTTTCCAGAAAAACAAAAAAAGAAACGAAAAAAATGTAAATTTTAAAGATCTTTTGAGCTCGTTAATTAAATATTTCTTAGGACGTTATAATCGACGGGTTATCATTATTGTTGTTGTTTCTTTTTATATTCATTCACTCTCGTTGCGGATAAAATATGCACGCGTCTACGTGGCGCACATTTGTATCGCGTGAGCAACGCTTGGCATATCGTGCGTGTGAGAATCGCGTGAAGAAAAGCGAAAAAAAAAGAAATAAAATACAATATACATCGACGAGAAAAGAAACGAGACTCGGTATTGGTCACGCCATACAAGGGTGCGCGCCCGCGAGATATAACACTAATTAATTATGCTGGTCAACGGCACGAGTTACATGGGTTACGCGTGTATAACATTTTCCACATTGACCCTGAGATTATAAGTTAATTAAGAAAATTAAATAATCCCCCGAGGGAGTCGCCATCCTTGCTCTCGTATAAACAGAACGCTGTTATTTCAAATAATATTTTCTATCGCATTATTCAAAGTTAGATTATTATCATACAAATTAATATTCGACTAAAATTATGAATATCCGATTCGTTGATTCATTCGGATCAAGCGCCTGCCAAGAACATACGTAAACAAATTTTAGATTTTATTTTCTTAGAACGTGACATTAAAAAAAAATTAAATAATGTGTGTTAATGCTTTTTCTTTAATTATCTTGGCATTATCAATTCTCCGTGTTAACGAAAAGTCTTCTATCGGATAGTTCAATCGTCTGCAGTAACGCTTCTTCTCCGAAAGGCTTTCCAATTAAGGGAAAACTACGAGGAGACAATATAAAAATCCAATTAGCAGATTTTTTTATTTAATTTTCTCAAGCAGACGTCATCACAAGTATCCAGGTGCGATAATACACAGAGTGTAAAGCGCGTTACCGTGGAAACGGCCGCGGTTAACGACTTTGCGGATCAGTCTTCCGTATCCAGGGTCAGAAGATACACGGCGATAGGGCGAAGATTGCCGGTTTAATTATTTTCCATTCGCAACTTTAAAAAAAAAACAAAAATAGAAAACTAGAAAAACTCGAATATCCCTTTCGTCACTTCTTGCACAATCTCGAACGATATGATATCACTGTGGCTTACGTCACGATAAAAGATAAAACAAAATTTTGTATTTCACGAGTAAGAACGCTCGGTTGAAAAACAAACAAAATTATCCAAACAAGAATACAAAAGCAATTGAACTCGGTGAGTGTTTGGCGTCAAGCTGGGGTCAGTTTCGCAATGTTTGCGCGTATCCCGGGGTGGACCAGGACACTGGCCACCGCGAGCGGCCAATTCGCGTGGGCTATCGCCGCTTAACTGAGCCGACCGAGTCACGCTGCGGAGGCGCACCTGGAACTTAACACAGGTAAAAAGAGAGAAAGAGAGACTCGACAGCAGGTACGAGCACGGCCGGAACACAAACACACACACGCATACATACACAATGAGCTCGGTAGTTCCTCTCGGCGCGGTTAATACTGCTGCATCCCAGACATACAGGGTGACTCGTAGCCAAACGGAGCGTATCGCGTTACACGCACTCTTCTGACCGACGGGGGATCTCTTCACGACGAAACAGGTGGTCGTTGTCGAATTATGACGCACGAATTTTCGGTTTTTCTCACACGCCAATAAAGAAGAATGAGATCGTTGACATTGATCGAAAAATTCTGTTATCTCTCAGAATTTTGAACTCTGATAAAACAAAATGCAAGTCATCGAATAAGAATCGAACAAATCTCTAGATACGTCTGAAGATCGTGGCGTTGAAAGCTCCGAATTTTTCATTAATTCCGGTGAAAATAAAAATTCGTTGTAAACTCTTTCAAATCCTAGGATTTTCTTCCATGATCTTCATTAACTGGTCTCATCCGGTTTACTCTCAGATTTTCTATTTGTAGCGTAGGTGGACAATCCTGTAAGAGGATCATTGCCAACTAGGAGAATTATTTCCTTCTTTCGTTAAACCAAGAACTATTGGAGGTTTAACTCGTTTATTCGCTGATACACCCGTTACATAGTGACTCTCGGTCATTCGGAGCGCACTGGTAGGTTGAAACAGTGGACGTTGTTACACACTATTATAAACTCCTACCTACGGTCTTGGCTTCTTCGTCCCGGCTGCCTGAAACGTTTCGCTTCGTCTCGCCTCAGCTATCGTCTCTTGGCTGCCCGAACGTAGAGACACTAACTTAACTCGTTGGATTTTGCCCAAAGACTCGCTCCTCGCTCGCTCTTTCTCTTTTCCTCTCTCTTTCTATCTTTATGTCCGCGCACCGAGAAATGTTTTCACCCCAGTCTCATCGTGAGACTCGTGACCGATTTTTCAAGAGGCTTATTTAGCGATCACTTATTTCGGAATATTCTCTCGAGTGCCCTCTCGGATGAATTGTCTATTCGTCGTAATTTCCGGATCTTTTCGGTAAACGTTATCATTCGAGCGTCCGGGCGAAACCCAATATTTTCGTCACTGTATGCATAAATTGGTCTAATACAGACACACACACACACTCGTACCTTTGTTGTTACGGGTATAATTTCAGCAGTCATGTTACCGGCTCGTATCTCATGTCCTTATCGTGCTAGGAGCGTTTCCTTGTTCGTCGTTGTATTTATATTTTCCAACGGTACTTATAATTTCGTTTATTTCCATAAGCTCCATCGGTTTCTCGTTGGTATTTCGAATTTCAGTCGGTCAGTGACTGCCTGTCCACAATAAATAGAGTACGACACAGGCTGCCGCGTAGAAAATCAGAAAATACGTCGAAACGAATACCGTCAATAAAAGTTGAAAAATCCTCGTGACATTCATTGCTTCACGTTTGTGTATTCCCGAGAATATCGCGCCTTATATCCGGCGATTCTCGCGGATGTGTTGTAGATGGTTATTAGCACGAATGACAAACCAGCCGTGGAGGTTTGACTCGAGATAGAACAAATAAGTAGTGTCTCAATACGAAGTTAACTCGAGATCTGGCAAGATTTTTTTTCGAGAATACGGTGAACTCGGATTAAGCGAGAGAGAGAGAGAGAGAGAGCGTTCGTTATTCAACGCTGATCTCGAAGTTGCTTCCTCAATCGTGATACTTCGACGGATTCGAGATGTGTTGTATCTGTCTTATTCCTCTTTTGCTTATTATCATCCTCGTAATTGTCATCGTTGTTATTATTGTGATTGTTTTGTTAGTTACTCCGGTTATTTGGCTCGTGTCCCATTACGCTTCTTCCGTGAAGCAAGAATTTCTGGACTGGGAGTTTGGATAAACTGGTGTACGTTGGCTCGGACCTTGATGGATCGTAGCGAGACAAAGACTCGTCGTGACTGAAAGAGAAAAAAGAACCGCGGCCTCTCTCGACGACACGTTCGGGTCTTCGATAATCAATGGTGCTTATATCGTAATCGCCCAGCACCATATGGCAAGCATTAGAACCGCGTTACGGTGATGCTTCGTATCGATCGGTCGAGGTCTTCGAGTCTCGTAAAATTTTCTTCGGTTTATAAATTAATTGTGGAAATAGAGAAAAAAATGGAGCTTACCTTGGGCGTCGAATTGACGACGACGTCTCAACATCGTCCGATTTTGCGTCGAACCTGGACCGCGGGAATGACAATCCTCATGAGGCTCGTCTTCCCCGGCGCTTGTCGCGCTATCTCGCTGAACAGGCTCGTCATTTCCCAACGAGGGACCGGGTCCATTTCCACTGCTGCTAAACAGCTTGACCCTTCGGGCGAGATCTGCATAGCCATGCAATCCTGACTCGCTCAATCTGCAGATAAGCAATTGCGAGAGAATCATAATTAATCATCGAGCTAAAAGATGGTTTCGACCTATAAATAATCGTACATTGTAAATCGTTGGATATAAATAACATATGTACACCAGAATTTTGTATACCAGAAATTCAATATCCGTGATATGAATTTGACACAAGCTTTATCACCATATTTACGCTCGGGATAATAGAAATAAAGAGTTAGCGGATGCAAAAATAGTAGATCGAAGCAAAATATTAAATGATCGTTTTTCCACAGACAAGGAATATTTCTTCAATTCATAAATAGACTTTAAGTTACAAGAACAAGGGAAATATTGTGATTTGTATAGTTTTTGTTACTATTTGGTGCTGATAATTATATAGGATCTATAGATCGATGGTGATTCTTTGAATAATGCTAACGTTATAATTATGAATCGTTTGTTTCAATCGATAAACGCGAATAACGAAACGAAGTAAGAAAATCAACGATGGATAATAATTGTTCAGTATTCTTAATTATCCTTCGCGTTATAAATACATTTGTGCGTTCTAGTTTTAATCATAGTACTAACTATCGTTAATTGTATAGAATTTGTATTTCGTTGAATGTTGGCAACGAAGTATGTATTCCTCACGGTCAAGCATGCCAATTTGTTGAATTACACCCGGAATTATCATTTCTACGTCTATTGTCTATTCGACCGATATTCAATAAATTTCCTTTACGTTAATTTACATTGTTAAGTTAATGCAAATATTATACGTGGCAACTCACCGGACACTCTCGCTCCCGCTGCTCTCATATCGAGCGCTGCTGTTCGACTCGCGTCGCGTTCTCGTTATAGCGTCTCGTATTCTCTGCGACGCCGTGCAAGAATCACCGCTGCCGATTTTTCGTGGTAATGCCGGTGTCGGTTCGCTTTCGCTCTCCCGGGGACTGTACCGCGACGATCGGGTGCTCAGGGGACTAGCTTCGGGCGAGAGATGCTGCGAATAGCGTACAAAAAAAAGATATTAAAGACAAGAATCTTACAAAATTAATATTTCAAAGAAAATCATTGAAATTTAATATACAAACGATTGAAATTTGTAAATGTCATCAGTAAATCGTTCAATTTTTGATTAAACTGGACATCTTTGAGAGGGGAAAAACTCACGCTCGAGGATCGTCGATTGGGCGTCTCGTCAGTGTCGTCTGGGTTGGAGAATTCCTCCTTGGAAAATTTACGACGCACCACTTGCATATCGTCGACTCTTTTCAGTTGTATCGAGTCGCTGGTTAATTTTTTTTCACTTAATACAACACCCACGTTGTCGGTTTCGCTACAATGGGTCGCTTCGATAGTAATATCCTTGCCTTTTACGATCGACCCGATCGTATCGTTTGGTTTTAAAATTTCACTATTTTCCGCTATCAACGCATCCGCAATTTCGATTTCTTCCTCGATCTCTTCCTCCTTCTCTTCAGCATCTTTTTCGATGCTTTTTGTATTTTCTTCGTAACTCGTGACGATCTTTGTCTCGGTCGTATCGAGGCGTTCCTCGATCATCGTCTTTTCGTTCGCCATTGTCGTAACTTGAACGCAAACTTTCTCCGTGTCTTTTTCTTCCAACGTCTGATCACCGACGAGATTTTCGTCCGTCACAAACTTCGGATCGACGTTTTTCGTCTCATTCGCGTTCCTGTTCTCTTCCGCGAACGCCCTCGTACAAATCTTGCCTTCCTCGCTCGGGCACGACTTGGATCTCGTTATCGTTTCACCCACGCGAACTCCCTCGCTTCTCTCCTGTCTCTCGTCCTTGCACGACGACGACAACGACGACGACGACGACGTTTGTTTGACCCTCGCGACGCAGAGACTCGGTAAGCTCGCAGTTTCTCTACCCACGTCCTCGCGGCTATCACGGCGAAAGATCCTTATACCACTTTTCTGCTCCTCACGCAGCACGTACGAGCTCGAAAAATACGAGAAACGATTTTCCTCCTTGTTGGTACCGTCGCGACGATTGCCCTTTTGCGTTTGACGAACGTCGTCACGGCTGTCCTGGCGTTTGAGCTTTTCTTGGTCTTTGTTGCGAGGGGAGAATAATTTTGGTATTAAACTCGGCAAACTAATATCCTCTCGACTCCTTCGAAGATCGTCGGTGCTTCCGCGATATCTGGAAGTAATAATAAAAATTCAGCGAATCAAAATTCACACGTTGCTTGTTGCTTATTATGTTTCAAATTGTTCCGACAAAAATCGTCGGAACAATTTCATCACGAACTTTAGACCTTTTGTTTGGAAAGCATAAAAAATCGCTCTAAGAATTGCAAAGTTGTATAAAAGCAACAAAGAATTACCTCTGCGGTATGAGGGACCGTTTCGCGGTATCCTGAGGGCTCCCGATATCCTCGAACTCTTTGGAATTCCTTCGAAATATCGGTATGCTGGATTTTCTATCTCCATGCTTCGGCGATTGTTTGACTTCCGGTGTCGCGATTTTAGAGATGACACGCGGTGGTTTTATCAATGAAACGCGCGGTGTCGAAGCTTCCGAAGTACTGGAAACGCAAATTTCCGTTTGTTCGACTTTAGTACGTTCGTTCGTCGTCTCGTTTTTTCTTCGTTTCGATAATTCCGAGACTGACGCATCCTCGTATTGTAGTTCGTTTCTTCCCTCGATTCTCGTGGAATTTATCGTCTCGTTTCTCTCGACGATTTCCTCGTGAAACGAGATCGCATTCTCGTTGCGACAATCGTCGTCTACATCGTTGTTCTTGCGCGTCTCGGCTTCGAAGTTCTTTTCAACGATATCGCGATGATTCACTCGCGAATTATCGTCATCGTTCGCTGTCGTTTCGTACGCCCGAGGCAACGGAAAACTCGACTCATCGATTTCGTCCTCGTCGCCAGTGCGTTGATAAATTTTCTCACGTACCGGAAGACTCCGATAATTTCGGAAAGCGGGTGATTTTCTTGCGACTGACCACCGAGCCGGAGGACCTGTTGGCACGATAAAAAACCTTCGTATGAAAAAAAAAACAAGCAACAAAAAGAACAAATTTTCCAATAAAAATTGTAACGAGATTTTGCATCGTAATATTTCGAATATTCTCACCGTTGATTGTCCAAGCTCGACGGATGCTCCGCTTGATAATATCAACAGGTGAATTTTTCTTGGCTAAGACGAGACGAGGGTTGGTCAACGTAGCTGCATCGTATATCCAATCTCTGGTTGCAGAGCGGAGTTCTCTGAAACAGGGAGAGGACAAGCAGCGGTAAAGTATATATAGTTTACGGTATACGAGTCAGCACCCATTGTACGTTCTTTGTTTGATGTAACTACTGCATCTTGGTAGCCGCTTTTCAATGCGGTATTGACTTTCGAGAGAAAAAAAAAGAAAAGAAAAAAATAACGAACAAAAAACATAAGTATTGTCCACGAGTGAGTGTGACTATCTGTGAGTTCTTCCAAGTGTGTCTGGTCATCCGTAAGTCTCCTCGATGCTCCATAAGTGTTCGTGAGTATCTGTGAGTTCTCCCAAGTGTGTCTGGTTATCCGTAAGTCTCCTCTATGGTCCATAAGTGTTCGTGAGTATCTGTGAGTTCTTCCAAGTGTTCTTCCAACTGTCTCTGGTTATCCGTAAGTATGCTCGGTGGTCCATAAGTGTTCTCGAATATCTGTAAAGTTGCTTTAAAGTTCCTTCGACGATCCATAAGTGTACGAAGCTTCGCAGCAGGTGCCTGTAAGTCACAATGGCTATCCCCGAGTGTGCGTATGAGAAATTGCAAGTATCTACGATCATCCACGACCGTAAGTTACTGCAAGTGTTTGATAATGGAGTGCACGAGTGCCAGTGAGTATCTGTGACGATCTTGAAATACAAGCGAGTGTGTAAGAAGCTTCCGCGAGTATTCGTGAGGATCCGTGAGAATATTTTGTTGTAACGTCGGTTATTACTATGTGGAAAATTGTTGGACTCACGCGATCCTGTGGCAAACGGCGCAGAGCCAGTCGGCTCGTTGGTCCCCCTTGTTGTTTGCCCCGTTGGACCCCCTGAACTCACGGCACTGCCTGCACACTCTGTGCCTGCAACGCGGACAGGAGGCCCCGGTGTTGTAGAATCTACCGAAGGCCCCGCCGCATCTCGCGCATTTACGTCCTTGAATCGAGCTCTCCGCGGGACTTCTGCTTGCCGTTGCCGCTGCTGAGACTCCTCGTTTCCTCGACAACTGTTCCTGCTGATGCTGATCACCCTTCGTTCTTCTGCCAATGAGAAATGCGAGACAAAAAAAACCATTATTTTTATGTTGTTTTTCTTTCTTTTTTTTTGTTTTTGTTTACGAGTTTTGTACAGACTCGATAAAAATGATTTCAGCATTGAGAATCAAACAAAGTACATTTTTTTTCATACGTGACGACGCGGACTTGCCATATGATAAGAAAAAATCAGATGAAAACAAAAAACTAGAGGCACGTGGATCGTCAGGGTCACCAATCGAACATGTGTGCGTTACAAATATTTATCGCTTTTCTATCTACATAAATCTGTAGACGTTGGGACAATTTTTTCACAACGTAGCTTATAACGATCGATAAAACAAGTTTACGGTTTCCCACGTATCGTTCGTCTCTCTTTCTCTCCCAAACATCGGCGAACGAATCGAAGAGACGAATGATCGTCGACGGGAATTGTTTCAAAGCAATTGATAATTTGTGAAAGTGACGATGTACGCGATAATAACTGATTAATAGCACGATCGTGCAAAGTAAATCAAATAAATTATTAAAGCAGCTATCGCCGTATATCGTGTTTATAGAAACTTCGTCGTCCAACGGTAATCGAGAACACGTTTACGAAGCTTTAGCACGTTCGACGATAGTTTGATTTATTTATTGGTAATTTCCTCGTCGCATCGACCCAATATAGGAATAATTAAAATCGCGAGAGATATTACACTTTCGAGAGGAGTGATCGAGTTTGCTTCTAGTTCGTTCGATCGCAACGACGACGACGACGACGACGACGAGACGAGTGGTGCGTTTCATACTCGGAGCTCGTTGTACGTAGTACGTCCGGCCGGTAGGAAGTTTTTGCACCTCGCGGTATATACGTGAGCGCGTATATAAAATGCAGCAAGACTCTCGCAAGTTGGTGAACCGACACAGATGCGCCGAGTCTCGACGTTGCGGTGGTAGTATATATTTCTTCCGAGTTATACGGCAACGCGAAGACGAGAAACTGAACGAGCGAAGCGAGCTCCTTCCTCTGCGATATAACTATACTCTTACCTATATATATATATATGGGGCATTCCTCGTCAAGTGACTTTTATTTTCCCAAAATTTCTCAGATTTCCTTCATACTACGACAATTTTCAGTTCTTCTTGAAAGTACTTAGTACTTTCCAGATGCATCTGTTTTCATCTTTATTTATTTTTGAAGAGTTCGATCGTAATGAAGAAGTTGAGTTTAAAAAAAAATGTTTAAATTGAATTAAAATTTGCCTGGATTGGAAAATATTTAAAACGATGGGATTATAATTAGCCGGTTAGTTCGAGAATTGAAATGTTGTTGGTGGCTGTAGCGTACGCATTGAGAAACGTGACTCTTGTACTCCCACCTTGGAAATGATCGCTCGACAAAAGTACAGTCGGAAATAACGCACGAAGAAGAAGTATTAGTGCGCGTAACTACGATGGCACTCGTTCCCTCGAGCTCGTTATTACAATCTTATGCTTTTTTCCCCCTGTTCTTTCACCGATGAACTCTCACGATTGTGCAAATATTTTAATGACTCGTTTGTCAAAAGGGAATTATTTTTAAACGAATAAACGAGAAGATGGAGTCAAATTGTTTTATTTCAATACTTTATGATTTTTGCAAAGGTTATTTCGAGAACGAGCACCGAGAAAAAGCTAGAAAGTATTTCATACTTTTGTTATAATTACTTCTCGTCGATTTCCCGTTCTTGTTTTTCTTTTATCCAAGATATTAAAATCAACGATCTTTCAAAAAACACGAACTCGTCGAGGTCGTTTTTTTTTTTTTTTATTAAATGAATATATTCGATAAATAATCATAAACGAATTTTTATCATTTCTTTTTTATCGTCATTAATATTATTACATAATCGTTTTAGCATCGTCATTACTTTTTACCAGATAATCAGCAATAATCAACTTCCCAATCTATTATTTATAATCTTATTTTCATTATCTCTCGGAATATCGCGATAATTTTTATAATTTTATACGTAAAAGAAGAAAAAGAAGAAGAAGAAGCAGAAGAAGAAGAAGAAGAAGAAGAAGAAGAAGAAGAAGAAGAAAGAAAAACCTTCTCAAACAAATCACAAATCAATGACTAGTTCTCGTTATTCAATACGAATTTCTTGTATCATCGCTCGTCGCAGTCTCGGTGGCAGATTTAAACTACGAGAAAACCGTGGAGAAGTCGATTCTCTTATCGTTACTGCGGCACACTCTCCCGGTACCTTTTACAACGAGTTTATACACGGAACTGCATGATGCGGTGTGTGCTGCAGCGAAGAAAGAGAGAGAAGGGGAGGCGGGGATGCAGCAACGCGATATCGAAGGTATATCGGCGGTTTTAACGGTGTGTGACCATTCGACGATATACGTGCGCTATCGAGTATGCGCGTATATATATATATATATATATATAAACTTATGTATATATATGTATATGTTTATATATCTATACGAGTATTAGGCCTCTTTAAAACACACGCTTCCGTTATCCCAAGATCGACCTGCCGTTATCCGAGGATATTTTTACAGGGGACGACGAAAAAAAAAACCCCAACCACCGTCTTAATCAACTTTTCAATTTTCGATTTAACTCGAAGAACTCGTTTAATTCAACGGAGGCTGCGGCGATTCACGTCTCTGTCGCGCACTCACAAACGGAGTAGTTCACGATTCCGATACTTTGGTACACTTTCTCCACTGTCTGCCATTCGATAGAACTCTCACGGTTATTCTCTCGTACATGTTTCAGTAATCTATTGTAAACGAAACGATTTTTTTGTTATTGTAACGACGTGTATTTTACGCGAACCATTCGTACATTCGATAGAGATTCGATGAGGATATTAAAAATTTCTTTCACGAAATTACGTCATCGCACAATTTACGATCCCATTATGACTGAAATCATGTTTTGTTGTTTTTGCTATTGTTGTTGTTGTTTCGACTATTGAAAATGTTGACCATTGCGAAATCGTACGACAGAAAGGACACTTTTAAACTCGTTATTCATTTGGTACATCGTAAGCTCCATTCATTCTTCTCGTTGCTTTTACGGATTTTGTATTATTATTATTAGCTGTACAATTTTTTATCGATTGAAACGAAAATTACAATTTTCAAGTTACTCGACGAAGAATTATTCGAGCGAGGGAGATCTTTTGTTTTTGTTTGTTGAAATTACTTTTAGAAATGGTGATTATTGCGAAATGGACCGTAAGTTCGAATCGAAATCTCTCGATTGTTGGCCAAGGAAGGTTCTGCTCACACTCTCTCTCTCTCTCTCTCTCTCTCTCTCTCTCTCGCCCTCTCGTCGTCTCTCGAGCACGAGAGTCTCTCACCGGCACAGAGCTGTACACTAACCGCGTTCGCTTTCCGACTTGGTCGCGCGGATACGAGAACGTGTGTGTTCCTTCGTAAAGGCAGCGGGGGCGTCTAAAGTTTCTCTCTCTCTCTCTGTAGCTCTTTTTTCTTTTATTTTTTACCTTTCCCGCTCTCTCTTTCTCCGTCTCGTGGGATATAAAACATACGTGTGTTCGTGTGCCTCTATACATGTTAAATATATAGGCTTCATACGGAGTCAGGCTCGGTGTGTACAGTATATTTCCAATGCCGAGCCCCCTCCGCCCGAGGGCCTCGTCACCTCTTTCTCTTCTCTTTGTAAACTTTATATTCTACCCTCCTCTCTCCCTCAGGATCTCTTTCTCGCCGAAGTTCGCTCCGCAACAGCACTCGCAACGAAATTTACTCTCGACTCTCGAAATTCTGAGTGATTCGCTAACAATTTTCAAGCTTCGAGGGGGGGGGGGGGGGGGGGGGGGGGGTTAAAAAAATCAATTCCATTTGAGAGTTTTCGAGGTGTTTTAAATTTGAATATATATATATATATATATATAAAGTAGAAAATTAATATCGAGGGTTGGAGAAAACACCTGTTTTTTGCTGTACAGTTATTATGAGTTTATTGACGATAATCGATACATACGAATAATACGAATAATAATGTTTAATTAATACAGACGAGGCAGAAATTAATTTGAAATTAATAGAAAATTCTAGAAGTCGCGATTGGCTGCGGTATAATTCGCTGATCCGATAAATGTCTTTGCTGCTGTCCTTATTTTTCTCTTATCACGATTCAACGCCCAAATTGATTTTTTGTCGACCTCGTTGAACGAGCCAATCGTCGAGATTGAATCTTTTCTTTCGTTTCTTTTTTTCTTACCCTGGCGTTATTTCGCCCACGTTCATCCTGACTCGTGTGGGCAATACACGGTCCTTCTCTCCTTGAGTGAATTCTTCGCGGTCGACAGGAGCTCCGCGCGATAGGCGGTGCGCGTTACTGGCCGATGACGAGAGAGATGCCCACATGATCGGCATTGTCCACGTGTGCGAAACGAAAATCGCTTACACCTTGGACCGAACGACGAGAATATCTCATAATGAGTTCGCGAACGATTGCCAAACTTTATACAAATTATACAAGAGGCAAAAATTTGTATAATCAATAATGATAAAATATCATAAAAAATATATCAAATTAATTATTTTACTCATAAGCATTAATTAATAACCACCTACGAGTTGAAGCTTTTTAAACCGTCGCGTTTTATTTTTAATAATTAAACTAATTTTTATATTAATTTATGTATTTGGTAGTTTTCCTTGCACACTTTTGTAAGAAGGGTTTTTACAAGCTAAACTAATTTTTATATCAATTATTCATGATTGTTTTCGGTAGAAAAATATTTTTCATCGCCCCAGTCCGATATAAAAATACGACAACCCGTACGTAGGATACGAGAGTCGCGAGGTGTAAGTGTTATTCGCATCTCTGTATTGTGGCGAGCGAGGTTCTGCTAAAAAAATTTATTATCAATAATGATAAAATATCGTAAAAAAAAAAACAATTGTTAAATATATCAAATTAATTATTTTACTGCCAAGCCATAATGACCACCTACCAATTAAACCTTTTTAAACCGTCGCGTTTTATTTTGAATAATTAAACTAATTTTTATATTAATTATTCATGATTGTTTTCGTTAGAAAAATATTTTTCATCGCCCCAGTCCGATATTAAAATACGATAACCCGTACGTAGGATACGAGAGTCGCGAGGTGTAAGTGTTATTCGCATCTCTCTGTATCGGGCGAGAGAGGTTCTCGAGGCACACACCGCATGCCCATAACGGCACGTCTCGTTGCAGGATACGTTAGCGATCCGTGTAAGGGGACCGTCGTTCGTCGTCGTCGTCGTCGTCGTCGTCATCGTCTTGTTCGCTCTCTGGATCGTTGGCGGACCTTTCATTCGGATAATTTCTCGATTTGTACCATCGAACGTTTTCGATCAAATTTCGACCAAATTTCAATTAAACTCGTACAACAATTTTTGTTTATCGATTAGTACGAAAAAATAAACAAATCTTTATATATTTTTCGAACGATCCTGTTGTACTTCCGGTTACACACCGGTGTCCGAATTATGCGTGGGTTTTTCACCGTGTTACCGTTGTAAGAGAACTCGAAGGACCGATCCATCCGCGCCCCTCTTTCTCGCACTCGCTCGATTCTCGCTGATACGCTCCCACTGCTTTTCCTACACTGGTTTTCAATTTATTACGCATTCGCCACAGGATATTGCGATATACCTGTCGAATTATTTCTGTATACCTACTTGGTCAGAAATAGAATTTATCACATTCTTCTTTTTTACTTAAAAATTGAACGGAGACTCCTCGTGGAAATCGAGCCAAACAATTTGCGACGAAAATAACGCGTTCTGTGATTTATTTCCTCGATAAATTTTTAACAAGAACAACAATGTATAATTCGATTTTTTCCGAATTATTCGACCAAGTCGGAAACTCTCGCGAATTATTCGAACGAAAAAATTCGTTTTCTCTTCTATCGAAAATTACATCGATGTTTCTATGGGAACAGGAACTCGTAGACTCGGTCCGAAGTATTATTTCCTGGACGTTTTCGTAGTCTCGGAGCGTCTCGTACGGCCCTGGGTCAGTAGAGTCGAGGAAGAGACGAAAGAGACGAAGGCGCTCTCTCGTCTGTCTCCGTTGTGTGCAGGAGTAGTATCCGGGACCGTGGTCTCTCCTCGTGCGGTTCGTCTACCTATGGATGACGAGGCGACGAGGAGATACGAGAGTTTGCCTCGTGGCTCGCACGAGGACAGTGACTGTGGTCGAACCAAGTCAGTGTCGACCGTGTCGTTCTTTCCTATGTGATACGAACGCACACCGGTCGAGAAATAACGACGCGAAGAAGGTGGATAAAGAGACGGACGAAGAAAGAGAAACTATGACGAAGAGGGAAATGCGAGACTGGAATAAATACCACTTCGGGAGTCTAAGAACGACCGAATATACTTTAGGTCCGTGCATATATTAATATTTTCCATTTTACCAAGAAGTTTATATCGAATTAATTCATTCTGGAAATTTTCAACGATTTCTGATAAATCTTATCGATTATAGAAATTCAGCGATGAGAATTTATTCGAGTTTCTTTATTTATCGATCGAATCGCCATTTTTTCAATAACCCGGAGTAATTCCAACGATTTCAATAACGAAAAAACAATCGCGATCGAACGATTAATTAACGTAAAAAGAGCATTCGATCGTCACTCTCGGTCGATCGTTCTCGCGCGACTATGTTGACTTTACAAACGAATCGGGATAATTCCGTTTCTAAGAAGGAACTACTCGATCGTCATCGAGCGTTAGTCAGTTTTGCAACATTGGCTAGAGAGTTGTGGCGAGGATCCGGATGAGAGGGAGAAATGAGCGGTGCGTTTCTTCGTTGGGTTTCTCGCGACTCTCGCGGGCCTCTTCGGTGAGAGTCCAGCGGTGAGGTGACCGCGGTCAAGACGGGTTTTCGATTTTTTTCTTTCATTCTTTCTTCTTCTTTTCTTTCATCAACCTCGTGCATCGTACCGCGAGAAGTCGAGGAGAGGTCCTCTCCCTCCCACTTGCTAGCGTCTGCAACCTGGCATAGAGCACGTACTGTGGAAACACTCGTCTAGCCCGGAGATACAACAAAACTGATGGGACTGTAGAGGGAGAATAGTGAGTCGTAATCTCACTATTCGCACGTACGATACTCGAGCTCCGTATAATATATCATATTATATAAATGGACGTACACGTTCGATGTCTGCGACTAGAGAAGTACCGTTATTCAACCTTAAAGTTTTAACCTTAAGGGGCATACCAGAAACAGGTAAGAGAAATATCATTTTTCTATCATTTAATTTTATCGATAAAACACGTTTCAGCGAGATACGTTGCTATTCCAATTTCATTCGAATTCGATCGTTCGAATAACAATTTATGAATATATTTTTCACAGATTTTTATCGACGAGTAATTATGAGAATTTTCGATAATAGCAACGTGTCGTAAAACCCATTTCCTTAGATTAAACGGTAAGGCGACTCTGTAAAGCCTGGGTAATCGGTACACCATGCAAAGTTTAATGGCGACCGGCCATTCTCTTTGCCAACACTTTTGACTCCCGTCTGGCGATGTGCGTGTACAGATAAGCACGACGAGAGACCACGGTGTATATCCAACAACGTTTTGCCCACTTCGAGGTCGAGAGGAATTTGCCGGAAAGGAAACACGAATTACACCGGGGAGGTTAGAGCCGAAGTGGTTTTGGGATATCGAGGCTCTCGCCACTCCGGCGCCGTTAATTCCTTCCGGCGCTATCTCGGACTTTGCTACTAATTTCTACCGTCCTTGGGGCAGAGAGAAAGAAAAAGAGAGAGAGAGGGAGAGAGAGAGCGGGATTTTCGTTGCACGGTGTTATTTACCGTATAATACGAGTTAATAGCTCATAATTGCTCGAATACCGTACAAATTATTTTTGCGAAGAACGAACGAGACGCTGGCTATTTCGCTAGTGTTTAAAAATTATGAGAAAGATAATTTGCGAATTTCGATAACGTTTTTTTCGTTTTCTTCGTACGGCTATTAAAATATTTGTAAAGCATCGATAGGCTGATACATATTCCAAGTCACGAAAATTAAAAACAGCAGTCATTGACATTGAGAGAGAGAGAGAGAGAGAGAGAGAGAGAGAGAGAGAGGGAGACAGAGAGAAAGGGAGACAGAGAGAGAACAAAAATATCCTCGGAACGTGACTGACACTGTGAGGAACGCACGAGTCTCGGGTATCCTCCCTGGTTGTATTATATTATTATAAAGCCGGCAGCAAAAACGGGTTCTCCATGAGCTATATTTCATACTACGATACACACACATATATATATATATATATATATATATGCATGTCCAGAAGAATTCCACAATGCGTGTTCGCTGCCAACGAATACCTCGACTTCTACGATCAAACTTTATCGACCGTATTATAAACATTGGCATCCAAGTTAAAAATTCAATTTTGTGAAAAATCCAGGGTAATATAACTTATAAGTTATTGAACGTAAACAGCATCGTTCTTTCGTAACTCGTATCGCTATGCATACATTCTTATCTAGGTTGATCATCGTTTCTATCAAACGCCAGAAGTGAATGATCCATTGAAACATTTCTGGGTCACAATTTGTAAATTCTAATTGAATAAATAAAATTAATTGAAAGTTAAACTATATTTCCTTCGACTTTTATTGAAATTTTAAAGTAGATGTTAGTTGGGTTTGGGAATTTTCTAAGTGGGAAAAGATTTTGGGGAGAGGAATGCACAAGTTGCATTTTTCATGGTTTTTCTTTCTTGGATTGAGTTCGATAATTTAAGGTTCGTTCGAATTTGAATATTTTGATAACTTGAATCTTCCTCTGGGAAAAATTAATGGTAATTGAATTATCGATCGCGAAGATGTTTTAATTACCCGTGATGCTGCTCGTCCTCCGGGGCCGTAGTAAGCAGCCTGCTGCTTATCTGAAGCTGAAGGTTCGTCGTTGACATCGTTCGCGTATTGTCATGAGGTCGACGAATTCTTCGGCTAGGTCTTCTTTATTTCCAACGTTTCTTTTTTTGTTCACTGACACATGCTCGTCGGGCATCGGCCGTTCAACCGACTACGAGCAACAACCATCGCTTCGATACGATCGAGAAACCTGCTCGATCGGCTTCGCGACAGTGGACCTCATATTTCTCGCCAAATATTTTCTTTCATCCGCGCGAGACGACGCACAACCGGTTCCCGGATTCCTTAATTTCGCGGGGCATGCAGTGATTCGCGTACGCGACTATATTCGTTAACTGGAACAAAAGAATCGAAACAAAAAAAAACTATTCTTTATCGTCGTGATGTTTTGAGATCGAATGAAAAAAAAAAAGATAAACGTTTCGTACTCACCTACGCGCACGAGGAATCGATCGCGATTCGTGGAATATTGAGACACGCCTGATGCTCGTATTTAGAATCAACGAGCGTCGAATATGAGTATGAGGGAGGGGGAAGTGAAAAAGCGCGAATATATACGCTCGTGGTATTAATGCGGTATCTGTCGAGGCAATAAAATCATTCGCGAAACGTTCGTAACTCGAGTCTGTCGCGAGTTTCGTACAGCTGACGCGTTAAAACTTTGTTTCCACACTAAGTTTCAGTCGTCACGACATCCGAGACATTTGTAAACCTTTTCGAGAACGTAGAACACAACTTGGCACAGTCTCCAACACGCACGCACTTTTCACTCGTAGCGCTTCGTACACACACGCTCGCGCGCATGCGTGCATACGCATACACGGATGTACACAACACTTTACTCCAAGAACTTTCGTTCGTGTGAAAAAGTCGCCGCACCCCTGTTTCTCCCTTCCCATATTACCATACACGCAGGGAATGTCTTCGATCGCGGGACACCGCGTGCATATACGCTTGCACTTGCTCGTTTCTTTTTCCTATTTCAGGAAAGACTGCTGAAAATTTGACAGTATGGTTTATACTTCTACCTCCTAGCGCAGACTAGCCGGCTGTGAGGAAAATCTTAAGTACAACGCCACCTTTGAGATAACTCTTAGGACACATGACAGTGTCAAGAAACGACACGCACACAACGCACTACACAGGGCACCGCGGTCTTGATGGCTGTGGAGATTCGTCGCGATCTAACCTTGCTGTTCGTACAGAAACTTTGATTCCTCTTGTTTAAAACGAAGGTGCGACCGAGATGAGTGCTTGTTCGATATCCTCTCGACAATAAACGTGCAGCGTGACTCTGTTTCGTCGAAGCGATCGCGAATGATCGTAGCGACGAAACAATTCAAAAGCAAATAAAAGCGTGAGACCTGAGCACCTACCTGTTGCACTCGCTCGGGACGCGCGCTCGCACCTCAGTCGCTCCTGCCCCCTGGCGGGGCACAACTGTTACCTTCGTAGGTATGAACATATAGATATATCTATGCACTGGGCTGCAGCTTTCGGGTCACATACACAAACAGCGCACATCCATGCATCCATACAGCCATAAACGCGCCACGCATACCCACCTTGCGCTATGTAGCATGCCAGCAAGATCTCGAAGGTATCTACTGTCCGTGAACGGGGGGATTTTCTTGCTAACCATGTCGATGAGGACGAACGGATGGAAGAAGGGAGAATGTGTGTGCGAGGGAATTCCGTTTGCGGGCTTATATCGATAAAAGAGTATATGTATACATTCGAGTCACGCTCGACTCCGGATGGTACTGGACAATCGTGTGTTGATACATGCGCATTCTCGCGACCAAGGATCACGTTTATTATATAGCAGGCACCCGCGTAAATACGAAATAAGAACAATCGCTCTACGTTTGAATTGAATGGAATATCTCACGCAATCCAAACTAGTGCAATAAGCTGCGATTAAAATATATATTTAGAAAAATATATAAAGTTTAATTCTCGCGTTTGAGAATATTGTACAGAATTTCTATCTTTGGCAATTCCGGTTGCCTTCAGCAAAAACGCATTATAACAAGTTGCTTAATAATGTTTGATTCTAAAGTTACGGATGATAATGCATTCGCGCTTTGTATCCATCGTATAATTCGCCGCGAATTTGGATGACAAATCGGACGAATGATTTTGTAGAGGTTAATTCGACTATCGTGGTATGCGGATACGACGTCAAACTATCAGCGCGGTACCCACAGCGTTTGTCTATTTTTCGTAGGAGATTCTTTAGAGAAGATCGACAATCGTTCGAGAAACCGTATATTACGTTCATCGATTTCATTTAAAACTTCAGATCGGATGCGAAGAGAAAGACTCATCAACGAATCACGTTGTATTAAAAAATCAGTATGCTACGACTATTTATATGATGCACTTTGTCACGATAGTCATTTTCTCTCGATCATTCATTCGTACGTAACCAAAGGCAAAGTATTTGGTCGTTTAGTGTAGTTGAGATCGAAAAACACCTTAAATATATCGCAGGAAATGTTTGATCGCAGTTGTGTATGTTTATATACGTGAATAATGGAACCACAGATAAGATCTAGTTTGCTCATTCGGTTTGTAGCTGCGCGCGCACACGCATATACATATGCACATATATACAGGAAGCCTGGGATGCCGGATTTTCGTTGGAATATTGGCGATTCATTTGACTAACGTGGTGTGAGGTTATAGCCTCGAGCGACCAGCGCAGTACCCACGACAATAACATTAGAATTGTTGATGTACTTTCTTTGGAGGAGATCGACGATCACTCAAGGAAAAAGAATATTACGTTTATTGATTTCATTCCAAACTTTTGATCGCACGTGAAGAAACAGAATCATCGGCGCATCACGACCAATTCAAAGGTTAGTGTACTATAACTATATATATTATACACTTTGCCGCTATCGTCATTTTTTCATTTATTGATTTGTTCGTAGTCGCGATAAAATTCGACAATTTTTCGCGACGTTTATTTCTCTCTCGCTCTGTGATTCAGAATAATCGTAATTCATGAAACAAAAGAACTGTTTCTCGGTTACTTACGCACATGTTTTTCTTTTTACATTTCATGTGTATAAAATCACCATGCAATTCACCGATCGACGATCAAAACATCGTATTGGGTTAGGAGTTGAGCGATTCAGTGAGAAGTTGTACAATTCGATCTGTAGGATAGAAAAATTGACCGTCTCAACATTTGTTTTTACGCGAAAGATTCTTCAGAAAATCTTTTCGATTTTTTTGTTGCCAATTGTGGGTATTTGTTCACGAGTTATAGAAATTGTTCGTTTAGCACAATTAAGGTCGAAAAGGGCTGTAACAGCCCACAGAAAAGTTTCGTTCAATTGTGCATTTGTTTACATACTTGAAGAACCAAATCGTGGCTAAACTCTAGTTTGCTCGGACGATATACATATGTGTATACCATATAAAGCATTTGCTCCATTATTTCCCAAACGCGGAAACACTTACAGAGATATGCCACTTTCGGTATCTCCGTACATTCTCTTACTTCTCGTGTTAATTGTCTGATTCGCATTTGTCCTCGTACACGGCACACATACACACACACGCACACACGCAGACACGCACACTTTTAATCAAAAAGTTAAGCATCACACTTCTAATTCATTATCGCGATTCGGCTTTTGTTTTGGGAGGCCTAAATGCTTTCATCTTTTTCGGTTTTTTCTGTTTGGTCGTGGTACCAGAACCCGATTGAAAAGCTTTCCAACTATCGACTCGTGATTGTCTCGACTCTTCGAAGTTTCGCTGCCATTCTTTTTCCATCGCGGCTTGTGCCTCGGCCGACAATTCCTCCTCTCGTTTTCGTTTACGTTGCTCGGCGTCTCTTGTTGCTAATTCTCGTCTATGAAGGAACAAAATATACTCGGTTGTAGGATAGTTCAATGAGGTAGGGCTGTTTCAATTTCAAAGTTTACCTTCTGCGTTCCATATCCGCGAATAATTTCATTGTCATGACCCAGACAGCGTGCGTATATCCCTCTTCTGTTTCTTCCTCAAGGGCATTAACCCCGGTGCCATCTTTTCCTTCCTTTTTGAGCTTCTTCTTTTTTTCGGCGATCTGAAAGGAGAGGGTTAGAATAAAGACGAAAAATTGTCGGAGTTCAATGAAATGTAAATTGGGTCGGGGTTTTTTTTTTTTGTCAATTTCCTTTATTTACCATATGATCCGTTCGTGCTTTTGCTTCTTCTATCACGTCCATACACTTCGCTCGGGTCTCCTCGTTCTCCAGAGTCTTCCATGCTTTGTTAACGACTGAGACACACAATTTGATCGGTATAAAAAAAAACGAAAAATGCCAAATTTCATGCGATTTTGTAAAAGTTTATGACGGAAATCCATTTTTTATTAAAATTGAAAAATTAAGTTTCGTAGAGAAACAACGGTCAATCAAGAGCTCAAAATTTATTTCTTGAATGAAACTGGACTTCAATTTTGACATCTAGCGAATTTCTGATTAGTATCACAGTCAAAGAGTAATTTATTAACTATTAACCCCTTCCCGTGCCATTTAGCTCGATGAAATCCATGCTCAAGTGAAGTGGTAACAACTAAATCACGATTGTAATTACGAAACAGATATTTCAGTTCGGTATAAAATTTAAATCACGAGTCAGACTCGTTACATTACGGCAAGGGGTTAAAGGATCACTCACTTTCAAAAGCTTGTTGAGCTCTTTCTGCATCATCTTGATTTTTGTCAGGATGTACAAGTATGGACATCTGCGGAGAAAATATAAAAACATTGAGCCGGTGCACTTTTTCATATTACAAAAAAAGCTTAAAAAATTTAAAACCATCTTACACGACGATACTTCTTTTTGACTTCATCGACAGTCGTAGCTGGATCTATTTGTAATACTTCAAATGGATTGAGATTGAAGTAGGAAGATCCTGGCCGTAAAAGTCTGTCTATTTGTTGTTTTGGTGTGAGGACTGAATCGCGCTTTTCAATCTCTTTAACCTGAGGTGAAAAATATCAACTTTAAATTACACCCACACGAAAAAATTCATCCAGTCTTCAATCACATTGTCAATATTTATACAACACAGTGGGATGCGTGAAGGTTAGGAATTTCCCTCAAGTTTTCACTCAACTTTTGCACAATTGGTGAGCTTTTTGAGGTTTTTTCTTTGAGTCGGTAGACGGGGATAGTGATGAAAATGCAAAGATTCGATGTTGGAAACGTAAATTATAATTAACAAATGTAAAATCGTTGATTAAAATATCAGTGACGTTTCCGGAAACCTTGGTGAAGGATCGATGATTTCATGATTACGTAACACGACAATCCCCGTACTTTGGGTTTCAAACGAATCTACGAAAAATAGTATATTTCGTCACAATTATCGTAACGTACGTACTTCAGTGTAAAATTCGTTAAATTCATCTTCTTTCTTGGCTGGAATTTCACTAGATAAACTCGAGTTGGCAGCGGCCATCTTGATTGTTAATGCTTTCGTAAGCGTATGTTGCGCCATCTTCTGCCGGCACAACACACTCGACTTTCTTACCGGCATTATAATCTCCTATTTTACCTTACGAAAAGCGTTCGTAGTTTCATACGACTCCGTGTGATGGCAGTACCCACCAAATTTCGAACAAATCTATGCCATACATAACCCGTCCGTTTTCGAACGACGGAAGATGTTAGTTTAGCGTCTCTGTACAAAAAAGACTTCTTATAATACAATTAAAAATGCATCGACTCACGGTATGTTTGAGCCTCTTCCAACGTTGAAAGTGTTATCAGTGCCCTAGCGGATTCTACAACCGGAATTTCGGTCGTAAGTGGAGTAGTTTCTACCCAACTTTTTCGGTCGTCAGACCGAGCACCGGGTTTCGCTCGTGGGTCGTTACGACTGAAAATTATTAGTCGCAACCACCCATTCCGGGGCCTGTTATAAGTCCCCGTCTGCTGGTCATATTCGTTACTACCAGAAAATGTTTCCGTTGACCGAAAAAATTCGGTAGAAACGACTCCAAGTACGACCGAAAAATTCCGGTCAACAAATCCGCTAAGGTGACAACGTTGTCAGTTATATCATGGATCATAACCTATGCAATTCTTCGCGGTAAAACGTGATTCATTCGGGAGATCACCGCGAGCGAAGCGATTGTAGACATAGGCGTGCATATATCGTACGGTAGTCGTACATTCCGGATGTACGTTTAAAGTCTTGGCCCATTTTATTCGGGTCGACACCGGAGGTAATAGATATAAGTTTTAAAAGACGTATAGTAGCGAGAGTCTGGGTTCGGTATAATTCAACCGATATATATATATATATATAAAGGGTGCAAAGCGTCGGCCATCTTCTTTCTTTTTAACCTCGTAATTTGGTGGCGCTTGGTCGAATTCACACGATAAAATCGACCACCGTTCAAAGGTGAGCTTTCCAATAAAATTTTATCCTCGTCGACAAGTGCTTGCGCGTTTTTACACGTACGCGTGTGTCTGTGTGCGCTTGTGGCGATAACTCGTATAAGATTTTTCGCGATATCCGTCGTTATTCTGGAGATAAATTTTCTCTTCGTCTTCATCATATCGCGATGCTGTAAAAATTTGCTATTTCGTAATATCCATTGACGCCGACACCATTGTTTCGTCGTTTCTCGTAGCGCGTAATAAAATAAAATCTCGTAACGCGGGAAGTTGACCTCGAGGAGGTTCAAGGCTGGCACGGCCTGTTTTTTTTTCATTATCTACTCTTACGGTTCCGATTTTTGTTTCACTCGCATTTTCGTCGTGTTCCCTTCTGCTTAATCACGCGGTGTGTTCACGGCTCTTGCTAGTTCCTTCGTTTTTATACTCCTACACGATAAACTCGATGAGAGTCTGCCGGTGTCATGATCGTTCGTGTCGTGAAAGAGAGAGGGAGAAAGACAGAGAGCGACGAAGTGATAGAGAGGGCGAGAGAGAGAGAGCGAGCGCGCGAGTGAGAGAGAGAGCGAGCGCGCGAGTGAGTGAGGGAGGAGGGGGGGGGGGGCGGGGTGGGGCGAGCCGAAGCGCGAAACGCAGAGGTGAAGTATGAAAAGAGGTAGCAGTGGCGGATGAAGAGAAGGAGGTAGGAGGCAGAGGCGCCACGAATTTGCTATAGCGGTCGGTTCGCCGAGTCTCGGTTCGCGCCGTTTGGTGGCGCCCCCCTTCGCCCTTCAGCCGCGACACGTTATACCGAGCCGAGTCTCAGCGCGCGCGGCATCGGTTCGTTTAGTAGTTTAGTACGCCGCGCGCTGCCACGCCGGTAAGTTCTTGAGAACGAAGTGTGGGTGCCCACGTGAGCACGCTTTTTATCTAATCCACATATTCGTGCACAAGCGGCGAATCTGTATATTATCCGTTGTTTCTTTATGCTCGTCGAGCGTACTATCGTTGGAGCGGCAACGACAGAGATAATACAAAATTACGAAAAAACAAAAAACAAAAATGAAAATCGTGAGTATTTAATGAAAATAATAGGTGTGAGGCAAGACGATTTCGCAACGTGGAACCATACGACATAGTTGAGAGAGTGTGTAATAATCGGGAACCTTGGAAAAATCGCGAGGGCGACTGTAGGAGTGAGAAAAGTGTAAAAAAAAGACCTTATCGGCTAAAGAGAGCGAGAAAGTCGTGTTGTTCCATTTCAAAACATTCTACGGAACCACGTGGTGCGTACTCTACCGTTCCACCTTCCTCGTCCGTTTATCGTCCTTGTGAAATAAGAAAAGAAATCTCCGTCGTCATTGGGGCATCATTCGGTCATCTCGTTGACGAGATATTCTTTACTAGCTTGCACGACGCAACGGGAGAGTGGTGAGATTGGAATAAGAGAGCGCGCAGCTGGTAGCGTATTGCGAACCAAAACTCGTATAGTTCGCCGCCGCGATCGGCAACGAGAGAGAGCGAGAGAGAGAGAGAGAGAGAGAGAGACACCCGTATACACATACGCGAGCTACCAGGAACCCCGCGTGCGCGTTGTTCGTCTCCTTCTCTCGCGAAGGGGTCTCCTTCCACTCCTCTCTCTTTATTTCTCTCCCACTTGCTCCGCTCGTTGGCAAGTCGTAACCGAGCTCTCTCGCGGTTCGTACCGACGACCTCGCGAAGAGAGTTCAACGTGGCGACGAGAGCGCGAGTGCGAGCGAAATAGCGCTAGTACAGGGAAAAAAAGTTCTCTCGCCGATACCCTCCTCCCCCTCCTCCACGCTGTCGCTCTCTCCCCGCCCGCCGCGACTCCGTTCCTCACCTCACCCCCGCCCGCACGATCGCAACCTCCTTACTCTCTCACTCCTGCCGCGCGGCGTTCCATCGCCGCAGCAGCAGCGCCGGCCACCACACGCCGTGGAATTCTTCGAACGGGTGTGTGCTTGTACGAGACCTCACGCCCGAGAGGAATTTCGCGTCGATCCCGTTGCGTGATTTTTCGGATTTTCTTTCGCCTTCCTCATCGTCTTGGATCACAGTGATCAACACAGTGTCTCAAGTATATTTCACAGTGAAAACCTTAAAACAACGGCGATTGTAAAAAATAATAATCGCAAAACTGGCGATAACAAAAGGAGAGAGAGAGAGAGAAATCTTTCAATTCGTAAAAAGTGTACGACGGGATAGTTGTTCTTTTGTTTTGTTTTTCGTTTCGATACGTGAAGTGAAGTGGTAACCATCGTCGACGATCGTGTCTGTATCGATATACATAGGTATATATGGCCATGGTGAGGGAGCGCGCGTGCGCTACGAGCCGGTCCCGCGCGCGTTAACGTCCTTGAGATTCTTCATCGGTTAAAATTTCGAGTGCGAGGCACAACCAGTTGGCGCGAGTGAGACCGAACGTGAGTTACACACACGCGAGGGCGTATCAATGTACCGTGTATACATATATCTGTGCGCGTCTATATAAATATTTAATACATATAAATATACACACTCGTGCGTGTATACGGACGAACGTATTTCCCGGCAGGGACTCGTATCGTCAGGCGTGAATTTACGTTTCGTCATTTCTATATACGAAGAGAAACGAGTGATACGCGCATACCTATATACATAGATGTATATGTATATATATATAAATAAGTGAAAAAGAGAGATAGAGATGGATCGAGGCCGGAGTGGGAACGGTTTAGGGCCGCGATAGAGACACGGGAAGCGTCAAGCGGGACACATTGATACAGTCCAGAGGATATACTCCCTATATATACGTGTCCGTGTCTATATATACACATCGTATACAGATATATCGAAATAGCCGTCCGTTCTTCGTCCCGAGCCAACGACTCGCGAGCTTCTTTCCGTGGATCAAACGATATTCTCCATGTCCTCGCGATCTTCTCTAAATACGTAATATACATACGAGAACAAATACAAAATACGGAACAAAGAAAGAACACAAACAAAAACAACGAAAACAAAAAGAAACGTTTCAAGTGCAGCGCAAATCGTAATAAATTGTGCGAGGAAAGGAACCGACGATAAATACGGATAAGAGTTAGAGGAGACGTACGTATCGTTGAGCGAAGAAATAAAAATCAGCGAAACCTCGTTGAAGAAGCGATAGAGAAAGCATCAAAACATGGCCACGTGACCCGAGTTCGCGGATAGTAGTAAACGAGTCAAGGAGCGCTACAAGCCGAGTTCGTAAACACACCACGTTGAACCACGTGTTTGTAGCTCCCTCCACCGGTACACCTCCCACTCCTTCTCCCCAATCGCCCCCCACCCCCCTCTCTGCCCGCACAACTCGACCGTCAACGCCGCCGCCGTCGCAGCCGGCTCTGCGATCCCACCTCTTCACGACACCTCCCACCTATCTCGCGCGAACCTCTCTTACTCGATCGCCTCGCTTCGCGCGCGCCCTCGCGGTCGCTCCGCGCAGCGCGCCTTTCCCCCTCCCCTTTTCACTGGAATCCCACGCGATAGTCTCTTTTCTTTTCGCTCTTTCTCCCTTCGTCGACTCTCTCGCATCCCTTCCAGTGATATCGGAGACACCGGAAACAAACTCTTTCCCCGGAAGTTCGCGAATCGCGTTGTTTCGTTTATTTTGTTTTTGGTTTTTTGTTTTCCCGATATTCTCGAAGAAAACAAAAACGACACGAGGAAGATTCGCATCGGCTGTGCTTAATCGTAAGATCTATAGTTTGTTGTTTCTTTTTGCTCACTGCCAATCGAGATAGGCTTTGATTTTGTTTTATCTCGAGAAATCGATCTCTTTCGAGAGAGAGAGAGAGATTCTTGTAACGGTACATTTTTTTAAAAACCCTCGACGCTAGTGTGTTGATAATAATAAGCAATAATAATAATAAGAAGAAGAAGAAAGGACGAGAAGATCGTGAAACGATCGACGAAAGATTAGGGAAGTTGGGATTTTTTTGTTGTTTTGTTTTTTTAAATAAAGACAACGATAAAAAATGGACGACTCGAGCATGATGGACTTGGCTCCGGCGACGGAAAGTACCACGATACCGGTCACGGTACAGCAACAGCAGCAGCAAGGTTTGTCGTTCGATCTCGAGAGCGGTTTCGAGCCACAGACGAGAGCACGCTCGAACACGTGGCCGTTGCCGAGGCCCGAGGGTTACGTCGATGGTAATGTCGTCGGTGGGATCGTCGTTGCCAAAGAGGGCTGCGAGGGTGGAACACCACCTCAACAAGGACCCCTCGGTCAGGGTGGCGGTCTTTTGCCCGTAAAGAAGAGCTCGTCGAGACGAAACGCGTGGGGAAATTACAGCTACGCGGATTTCATCACACAAGCTATTACGAGCGCCCCGGACAAACGTCTGACCCTATCGCAGATCTACGACTGGATGGTACAGAACGTCCCGTACTTCAAGGACAAGGGGGACAGCAACAGTAGTGCCGGCTGGAAGGTGAGTTTTTATTATTTCTTGAAGAATAAAGAAAGAAAAAAAAAGAAAACAAAATAGATATTTTTCAATATTTCACAATGAATTTTTTGTAACGTGATATTTATTTATTGTTTTTTATGATCGTGCGATGAAAAACAAAAACTTTAGAATTTGAAATATAAGGATCGAATCTTTATTTTCGAGCTAATCGTTCGAAAGACAAACAGCGGGTCGTTTAATGCGAAACGTTATTTCATCGTTTGTCGTTATCTCGATTAATAAATTTATCGGTGATTTGTCGATTAAAGGATTTTTCGACCGAACTATTGTAGTTATTAGATTTTTTGTATGCTAAGAAAATTAACAATAATAATAATAATAAGAATTAGATAACGATTAGATATCGAAAACAATAATAATAACGTTTTACGATAAATTACGAGTACGATCGTAAAATTGATTTTTTTTTTCGACATTGATATATTTGCATATACGTAGGATGATTATACCGTTAAATGATCGTAAACGCATTTTTCGTTACCGATATATCTATTCGAGCTCGAAAGTACAGAGTTTTATCGGTCACATCGATAAGAACTCGCGTATGTGTAACGGATATATTATGTTACAACGAGCTTCGCGATCTTAATACAACGCGTACGAGGGTTATTTCGGATTTATGCATGCGTCGATACCTACATGGAATGTATACATATCCTTATATACACGTATTTATGGACATATATGGTTGGGATTTATGGGTCAGCAGGAATTGGTCTCTCGACGACGACTATATTGCTTGTATAGTCGAGATCACGAATGCTTCGTCTCGTTTCGAATATATATCGACGAGTATCGGTATCTCGTAATGCCCATATACATATAAATATACACAAGCTCGAAACGTAGAATCCAAGTGAAAATTGGAGATTATATATATGATTCGTGAGCGAGAAAATTTTTATCACCGTACGCAACGTTATAGTTTCGTTCTTCTTGCTTCGAGTAATTTCTTTTCCTTCTCTCTCGAGACTCTTTCGCGTTTCGTTTGTCTTTTTTCTTTTTTTTCTTCACTTTTTTATCGCTCTCGCTATCCACGATCGATCTGAATAACCGGGCGAGTTACAATAGAAATTCTACCGCTTTAACGTTTCGAGCGACTTTTGGTGCTTTCTGTTTTTCTTCTTCTTCTTCTTCTTCTTCTTATTTTCTTCGTTCGTTCGTCCTCGCGTTGACCGACGGGTCAAATAAGATTGACGCACGACTGCCGCACGGAAGAATCGACCAAGTCGAGGATGGAACGATTTTTCGTTTTGTTTAATTTACATTCGAACGACACCAGGGAAATTGCGAATACGTAAATTTTTGTCTTCGAAACGATAAAACTTCCAGTCGAAAATTTCCGTGATTTTTCAAGATTAACGATTTTTAAAAATACTCCGAATCGGTTAATATATAAAAAAAAAGACAATTATTCGCCTAAATCTCTCTGTTATTTAAATAAAAAAAATAAATCGATCAATGATCTCCAGGACAAGAAGGAGGTCGATAAGTTGTGAAAAATTTGCCGAATCGCACGGTCGATTTCCGCGAACGATCGTTAAAACTATATGCGCTACGCATCAATGTCTCCGATATCGATCCAAGTATCGAGCGTCATTAAAGCGAGAGACACACCGCGAGAAAGAGAGAGAGAGAGAGAGAGAGCGACGGAGAGAAAGAAATTGAGTGTAAAAAGCGATATCGCGAAAAGATGAGAGGCGCGAGAGTCGTCTTGCCGCGTTGACCAAGGCCGCGAGAATTCTCGAGTATACCGATCGCATCTGCATTCCCGCGTCACTCTTCGACCCCCACCATAGAGCTTGAACGCATACGTTGACGCACACAAACCGTTCACTGGCAAATACACAACGGACGCAATCCTATATCGGTACACAAGAAGACAAGAAGACAAGAAGGCAAGAAGGCAAGAAGACCACGCGCGCTCTCGCGGGCTTCGTTCGTTGCGTTGCTCTTTGCCGAGAGCTGCGTAACTTTCCGTTAAGTCGGCGAGCGAATCGCACGTGCCCGTTTCCCCGGAGAGGAGAGAAACGCGAGGAGGCCGTGTACGAGCGAGCCGAGAGCGATAAAGAATAAAGAAGTTTGACGACTGTCCGTATGATACGCGTAAAGCCTATCTCGTATATCTGTGTGTATATATATATATATTTATATATATATACGTCTCTGTATTATATGGGACGTTTTATGAGGAATCGATACAAATTTTGTCACACTTCGGATCTGTCGCGTAATTTTTTTTAATAACCAACTTTTCGAAATCAACGTTCAGGATTTTGTTTGTAAATTTTTTGGACCATCGGAGATTAATTTTTATTTGAATTTATCGATTTTTTTAGAATGTAGAGAAGTCTAATGGTGCAAAGACTCCTGGTATATCTTTCAACAAACTTTTTTTGACCTCTTTGCTAAGTAAAATTTATCAAATTACTTAGGAAAATAGTGATTTTCATTTTTATAATTTTTCCTAATAATTGTTTTATCTTTGTATTCTGGAGACAAAATTAACGTTCGCTATTATCGACCGTCGATCGATCGATAGATTTCGAACTTTGCTTTCGTATTTTAATGGACTTTGCTGGATTACGTTAGATTTTGCAGAATGTTATTTCGTAAATAAAAATAAGGTCGAATATAAAAGATATATCGTATTATAATAATTCGTGTATACTTGTATACGAAAAAAAGATCGGACGCAAAACAGGAGTTTGTTGTTTTTCGAGGAGTATTCTGTGTGTAAATAATTATCACTCGCGTTTAATTGTAAATGATCGATAAATTTTGATCGAAACGTTATGAAATTTCCCATACGCGTTTATAAATATCCATAAACGCGCACCTGCATATAATAATACTTCGACGATCTTAGATTCGCGCAAAACTATGAATTTCTTCTAATTTTCCCGCTCAATGCCATCCAAACTGCTCGTAGGATATCGAATTGGTATATTTGATTCGTTTTTAATTATTGTAAATAATTATCACTCGCGTCTAATTGTAAATAATCGATAAATTTTGATCGAAACGCCGTGAAATTTCCCATACGCGTTTACAAATATCCATAAACGCGCACCTGCATATAATAATACTTCGACGATCTCAGATTCGCGCAAAACTATGAATTCCTTCTAATTTTCCCGCTCAATGCCATCCAAACTGCTCGTAGGATATCGAATTGGTATATTAGATTCGTTTTTAATTATTGTTATCTCGACTATAACGCTGAAAACCATTCGACCAAGCTGATGATGATGGAATGATAGAATTAACATCCTTAAAGTCGATACAATTACATTTGATTGGAAAAAAAAAACAAAAAAAAAACAAGTCGAGTCTCTGCGTGACGTAGGCGCGAGACGAGAATTCTCTCTCTCTCTCTCTGGGTCCGAGTGACTGGGAGTATTTCAAAGTGGCGCGCCGTGGCCGGGTGATTCCTTTCCGCGTTATTTTTGCACGAGGCGAGCGCGAGAGGGATAGAAGAAGGAGTGAAGGGAGGAAAGGGAGAAAGAGACAGAAGAAAAAGAACGAGAGAGAGAAAGAGAGAACGAGAGAAAGAGAAAGAACACACACAACACCCGTGTGTGGTCGAGTGGTTCTCGCCTGCGTCGTTGCCGCGTTTCTTGCACGCTCTTTTCGCACTGCATTGTCTCCTTGGCTTCTCCCACGTTGTCGAGGCATCGTATAGTGAGTTAAACAAGCGCGAGCGTGTACATTAGTCCCGAGAAAGAGAGAGAGAGAGAGAGAGAGAGAGAGAGAGAGAGCAGCATTGAGAAAGAAAAGGGAAAGGGAGAGAGAGAGAGCGAGGGAGAGGGAGATAAGTACTCTTCGAGAGACCAAGAGACTCTGCGTGTGCCTGAAGTTTAGCTCTTGTTGCCTCGCGCGTCTGCTCGGTACGATCCACTACTACTGCGACTACGTCGAGTCCCTCGTTACTACTAAATTCGCCTCTCACTGTCTCGAGTACGTAGCGATGGCGTGTTTCACCTTCGGGGAGGAAGAAAAACGATAGTTTACGAAATTTTGTGCCTCGGGCGCTTCTAATGTAACACGGCGACCCGCAGGCACGCTCTTCTTCGTTTCTTTATATATCCCTTCTTTATCCCTTACACACACACACACACACACACAGACATACGTACCGATGTACGCGACCAGCCATGAGACTCCCACGGATTTGTCTAACGCCAAAAGCGAGTCTACGAAAACCCAATGAAATCGTCCGGTGCCACGCGGTCGATTGCTCAATTCAGTATCCAGACGTTCTCTTGGTTATCAACCAGTGCTCGATTTATCAAAGCCTCCGGGCGATTACGTTATTACACCTTTAATACATCGATCTTTTTCCGTTCGCATTCGTTTTTCAACGAGGACACAAAATCGATCGATATCATTTTTTGATCGTCGAAATTGATAGATAATTTCTTATTTTTTAATTGAATTTTCGATCATACCGTCAAAAATAAAAAACATTTCTTTTTCTCCACGTTGATAAGCTAATCGAAATAATTAAATTATGGGAAATTATTTATAGATTCGACGTAAATATTACGATCGCCAAATTTAAATGACATTTCTCGTTGATAGCAAAATCGATCGTTGTTCCTTTGAAAGTTCGATCATTCGCGCCTTTTTCATTTTTCTTTTTTCTCCTTAGAAAATTCTAATCCAGTCGATCCCTATCTCACCGATGACAATTTATTACGAGAGAAAAAAAAGAGAGAAAAAACCACGCGTATCGAAAGTCAGGAGATATCACAGATTCCTAAAAGTATCTATAAATAGATACGATATTAGCATATATAGTTTCTCGTATCACGATGTCATATATATATATATATATATATACCTAACACAGACATACGTTATTTCTTCACGGTTAAAATAGTGTCATCGTCGCTCATGCGTTTCACCATCCGGGTTTGCCCGTTTCTCCTGCAAGACTGGTGCGCGCTCGAGACGAGTATGCGCCGCGAAGAGGCTTCCCGGCGCCAGCTCGGATCGTACGGCAATGCTATATCAATCGCACCTTGCCCGGAGCAAGGCCGTTGCGCGATTTCTTAGCGGCAAATTGCGAGTGACGTTCTTTTCTCTCCGTCTTTTTCGCACGGCGATACTTTTGATAGAGCGAGAAAGGAGATTTCGCGACGACGAGATGAACGGATAAACAGTCGTGTGTGCGTGTCTCGTTTCTCACTTCTCGAACGGCTCGTCGACTATCGTTGTGCATCGTTTCTCGTTATAGTATTTCACATATATATATATTATTATATATATATATATATATGTGAAATACTATAATGTTAGTTAGTTATATATATATAACTATGTCACGTGTCTTATATATATGGCATACTACTCTTGCCGGTGTATCGGACATTACACGATCTTTCTCCGGACTCGTATTCCTAGCTAAATATCTATATAGGCTGAGGCGTATTCCCCCTCTTCCGACTTCATCTCGGGATTCTACCACACAAGAGTTTCTCGGCTTTCGAGTTTGCCTTCGCGTTCTATATTTCGGGTTGCAGTTGGGTCTCTCGATTCGAATCCCGACTCGATCTTTTCGCGCTCTTGGAAATCTCACGATCGTGTATTTAAATTATTCATGAATTTTTCGTTTCTTGCTTCTTTACGGTACGACACATTTGAATATTATACTTGAAATAGATGCGGGTACGTTCGTCGAATTCTCGATAAGACAAAAATAATAAGAAACGAAAAATCGTTTCTTTTCTTTTTTGTCAAATGTTACACGCAACTGTTTTTTTTTTCATTTTAGAACAATAATTTCTAGCCGTGAATAAGTATTCGCGCGGCAGTTTACTTTTCTCTCTATAGTTACGATTAATTGTGTAATATAGTGATTGAAGATATACCGATTGGTATATGTAAATGGACCTCGAGCAGCAGGCGAGCAATATATCATACATCGAGTTTCTAATTGAGTCGTTACACGTGTACACGTGGTATCATATCGTATAGTCCCCGTCGTATATACAGATAGCGCCATGGTGTGCATTTGTGCGTACTCATAGTCGCTCTGTGGTGACGTAATACAAGACCGAGAGCGAGTGAGAGAGTCAGTGAGAGAGAGAGAGAGAGAGAGAGAGAGAGAGAGAGAGAGAGAGAGAGAGAGAGAGAGAGAGAGATATGTAAGTAAGAGAGAGAGAAAGAGAGGGAGAGAGATATATAAGTAAGAGAGAGAAAGAGAGGGAGGGGGTGAGAGACAGAGAGAGAGAGAGAGAGAGAGACGTGCAACAGGCGTGCGAGCGAGTAATCGAGGGCATACAGGTAGTGTGGTATAATGTATATAAACGTTCTGGCGTTCGTCCTCACGTAACTTACCCTTGACTCTTCTAACGAGTGTTTCACGGCGTGTTAGTTGCCTGATGCGGCAATCGTGAGCGCGTGTTGAACCGTAATGCACGTGTATTATGCATATATATATATACATATATATTTATGCGTACACACGCATACACAGACGTATACACAGCTCATACATATACGAGAAGATACTTTTGAGTTATACCGCGAAGAATGCGACGTATCACCTATATATTATGCACATGCTCATAAATTAATTTGAATAGAACTTGTATGGGGCCTTTCGCGTCGCATTTGTCTCATTCTTGAAGACGCCATTTTTTTTAAAATTTTGTTACCAAAAGCGGGAATATATTACCGAATGTAACGCTTTAATGTTAATGATATTATGTATTTTCTTTTTTTTCTCGGCTTATCATTTTTCATCTTCGTTATTATGAGTTTATTATTATTGTTATTATTGTTATTATTATTTTTTTGATAAAATTATCATGCCGTTGGCATTCGCTCGCGGTTTAATGAGAAATTTGGCTCGATTTTTGCGATACGTCGATAAATAAAACATTATTTACATGCGCAAATCCTCGTTTAACATACGCGAGATATATCGACGTGTTTATAAAAAGTTACGATCCGCGATAAAGATATTTTACGATCGCGGTGTAAAATTATTGGTTTTTCTCGTATCTTGATATATAGAGAGCGATTTATTACGGGGAGGAAAAGAAAATTCCGAGTCGTTCCGAGACGCGTGTGAGGAAGGATATATAGAGAGTGATCCTTATGAAATTATCGAAATGAGACAGTGAGAGATAATTTCAATTGTATAAATATCGTCGAGTTTCGTTTTCGTAAAATCGCCGTGACATAATAAACCTTTAATTTCGTTTAATACGAGGAAAGACAAAACGTAACGTTTCGTTTCTTCTTTTTCTTTTTTTCATATTTTATTATCTAAAGAATTTTCCAATGGCGTTGAACCGAAGGGAAAATGTAATGATAAAACGATTAAATATGACGATTTTTCGTAGGGATTTCATGAAATATCGCGTACTAAGTATTTCGTTTCGAGACTCTTACGATGCGACGTTCTCGATGAGTTATCGAGAGATACGGCTGACGATATATAAATATACATGTGTGGGCTACCGCACCGCGTGATACATAATTCACAGCTGTTAATCGCGAACAAAAGTATGAGTTGAATTTAAATAGTCCCAGACTATATATCGTCGGGCCTCGATTTTCCCGTCCGTGCAATCGTCGAAAATTCAACGAGATTTTTCTTTCTAATTAAAAAAAATCGTTCCTCCGTTCAACGTTAAATGATTATTTTATCAAAATATTGTGATCAAGATTTCAATTAATCACGCAGCTTCGCGCTAAATTTCTGCTCGTCGTCGAGCCTTCCTTTCCGAGGAATCCAAGTTTGAAAAATCGCAACGTTGGAATTGGAACTTTTTTTTTTGTTTTTGTTTTGTTTCAACGCTCTCTCAAATTATCCAATGTTTTTTTTCTTCACTGTAAACAACGTGTTATTTTGGCGGTTTGTCGTTTCATGATTCGTAGAAGGATCTCCGTCGTTATAAACGTATGTCGGTCTTGTCTCGCTCTCTCTCGTTCGCGTCGGTCTCTCCGTAGATCGATTCGATCAAATCTGATTCAGGGATTCACGAGGCAATGACCTCGCGTGCCATTTATCCCACTCGTCTCGCTCTCTTCCCCCTATCGTGGCTCGCCGCAGCGTCCTTTATCCCCCCTCTTTCTCTCTTTCTTTTCACAGCCTCTTTTTCCCCCCTTACTCTTACATACGCACTCACAAACACACACACACAGACACAAACACACACATATATAGTCTAAGAAAGAATAAATATATATATATATATATATATATATATATATATATATATATATTCTTTCTTTGACTCTCGCAACACGAAGCGAAGAGGAGACACTCCTCTCGAGAGAGCATGGCAGCTTTTGGTCCAGCAGGTTTTTCAACCGGGACGAAATTCATGCTCGTCGCACTCTCGAGCCTCTCTCGGTCTTTCCCTCGTTCCTGCATTTACCTCCCTCCCACTCTCTCTCTCTCTCTCTCTCTCTCTCTCCCTCTCACTCTCTCTCTTGATCTCTTTTTACCCCCACTCTTATCTCTTAACCCTTCCCTCTACTCATTCGTTCCAATCACAACGCTCTCGTTATTTATACTCTTAACTTTATCTGTCTGTCTCTCTTTCTCTTCCTCCCCCTCTGGCTCTCTTTCTCTCTTTTTCGAGCTCTCTCTCTCTCTCTCTCTCTCTCTGTCTTTCTCTCTTTCTCTCTCTTTCTCGTTTCGATTGTCGAACTTTGTGACCGTTGTGTTTGTATCTGCCTCTCAGTCTTGCCCTCACCAACGAAAGCACATTGACAAAATCCCCCTCTCCCTCACTCACAAATACAGTAGTCTGTATGTGAACAGGAGTAAAATCATTTATCGAGTGAGAGACGAGAGGGAGAGAGAGAGAGAGAGAGAGAGAGAGAGAGAGAGAGAGAGAGAGAGGGACTAATTGTAAGTACCCCGTGCTCTCCCTCGCGTCTCTTATTGCGTCGCAGTTTATATATTTGGGAATTGTCGAGGCGCTCGTTCACCAAGACGAGAAACGTCATAATTGTTTCCACGTATGATCTCGCGGAACGTTTGTACGAACATTTTTTTTTCCTCCCGTTTTTATCGATACGAATAAATTATTTTTTTTGACGAAATTACGGTTCGCGTTTTGCGCCGCGGTTTATCGTTATTTCTGCAAAAACGACGTAACAAAATTCTTCACGCATATGCCAATCGGAAAATACTCTAATTACCGGTAACTTAAAAAATTCAGTAAACGATGATTGAAATGTGCGAACATTTTTCGATAATTCTCGAAAATTTTTCTAATTTAAAAAATTAAATTTTTTTTTAGTGTTTTTTTTGTTTTCTTAAATGAAAATACGTTGTCTTTCGAGTATGAAGTTTTGGTAGATTCTCGCATCGCTCTTGCGCGCGAAATCGTCCACGAGGACAGCGTATACCGAGAGATGAAAACACTACTGGGCGCAACAGATCCTCCCCCCCCCCCCCGTCTCGTTTCTCACTGTTCTACGTGGCGCGTCGCAAAACTCCTCGTTTCGTTTCAATTCTCGTACGCGAGGCAACCTCTCCTCTTAACCAGAACACGTAAAGAAAGAAAGAAAAAAACAATTTTTTTTAAACCCCATGTCCATTCGGCCCCGTAAAGAAATATTAACCCAGTACTTTTTTTTATTATTATTATTATTATTTTCAAAATAAACAAAATTAACTGATCGGAATAAAAAAAATAGAGAGCCTTGGTTAAAATCCACTAATTAAATAAATAATTTTAACACTTAATAAATAATCAATCTCTTAGTGGAAAGAGCGTTTAATGAATAATTTAATTATGCATATTATTTTTCATTTATTTATCTATTATCATTATTATTATTATTATTATTATTATTATTATTATTATTATTATTATTTTATGATTATTATTAAAGCGCCAGTATCGAGTAAAAATAATATTAAATTTTTATATGATTTTAAGATTTTATATAACGAGGAAAGGCGAGAGTTTTGCGCCAGAAGTCGCGAGGGTAATAGTCGACATAGAAATACGCCCAGAGAATGCGAGCGGTAACGAGCGAGTAAATATTCCGATTTGGGTTAAGCAAACTTTATTCATACGTATATATGGGTATATATGTAAATAACTTGATGACTGAACTTGCTGATAATTATCTCGATGCATCGGTGGTAAATTCATGCCCAAGTATTTCTCCTCGTGGTCAGTACACACTTTGTTTCCCACTGTTGCGACACGCATCACGTATAGAACTACGGCCCTACATTATTATAGCGATCCGCAATCTTTTCCACAGAAATGCAAACACTCCGAGCGGTAATGATCACGCCACTGAGAATATAAAATAATAAACAAAAAACCATTTACATACATATTGATAGCGATTAATCTCGGAACTGGGAGAGACAAATAGAAATTGCGTGATGAGCAGTTAGAGAGAGAGAGAGAGAGAGAGAGAGAGAGAGCGGCGAGGGGTAGATAAGGAGAGGGGGGAGAGGGAGAGAGAGAGAGATGTAAAGAGAGCGAGAGAGATAGGTGGAGGTGGAGATAGTTCGAGGTTCGTACACGATATATCGTTCGGATCGACCGCGATAGAATACATTTTTTTACATCTACTAAACCACGAGACAAACTTTCATCAAGAAAATAAACGTTGATCGTCGTCGAGATTAGATGAATTATTTTTATCTCCGTATCTTCCGGTGAAAAAAAAGAGAAAAAAAAGTGCTTATCACAGAAAAATATGTTGCGATTGAAATTCTTTTTTGCATACCGTCGTCACGTGCGAAGAAAAAAGATTCTCGGGGTTATCAGAATGATTATTTTATCAGGAAGAAGAAAAGAAAACAAAAATTATATTTCGACAGAAATTATTAATAATAATATTATGATTTATTATTAATAATTGGGTTGAACATTATTTTTAATTTATGTTTTTCCGTCGTCGAGATACGCGCTTTGTGGTGAGTCTAGACCGTACCGGGGTGTCTGGCAGCGAGATGTGTATTGTTGTAACAGATGAGCAGAGAGCCTGTGGCCGGATCATAATACTCTCTGGTTCTTTCGTTCTGTCGTGCTTGGACCAATCGTTGACTGTAACGAGAGGGGCCCGACCAAGGCGATGCGTAGACTATGCACGTGCAGGTTGCTCCCGGGTATGTTAGAAGAGAGTCGTCAAGTTTATATTATATATATATTATGTATATGGACACAGTCATACGCCACGTACAATTTAATACATATATACAGGGTGTCCCATTTTAAATCCTTCTTCCCCACTTGTGAGTTAAATATCTCGAAACATGAATATTTTTTAAAAATAACAATGTTTTTACTATTTCGTAAACAAATTTCAAGGTTTGAAAGAGGACGTACAATGGCATTATTTGTTTAATTGTTAGGTTGAGTTTTTCTAGATCGTTTCAAGATTAACTTCTTCTTTTTTAACGTGAACCAGTGTATTTTTTTACAAATTCGTATTTTACAGAAAGAAATAAGTTAGCGTTTTGTTTCAAAGCATTTTTTCAGAAAATCACATATGTTTTTTTAAAGATAATTAGCATAATTTGTAGCAATTTTTGGATTTTCGTACATGTTTTTGATAAAAAACTGAAGCTTTTTGAGAGAAGTCGTCAGAGATAAAAATATGCTTAAATTTAGGTAGAAATTCTTAGTTTTTGAATAAAGTAACATTACATATTATTGTTAAATTAATTTAAACTTTTTGAAATATTCGTTACGAATTCGTGCTCGAGCATTTTTGGGCTCTCACGACTTCTCTCAAAAAGCTTTAGTTCTCGAGTAAAAACTTTATGAACATCCAAAAATCATAGCAAATTTTGTTAATTATGTTAGAAAAGTTGGATTTTCTGAAAAAATATTTCCAAATTAAAGTTGTCAATTTTTTAAATGTAAAATACGAATCTGTAAAAAAATATACTATTTCCCATTGAATAAAAAGACAAGTTGACCTTGAAATGTCCTTAAAAAACTTTAACTAAGATCAAATAATTATGCCATTTAACGTTTCCCTTCGAGTGTTGAAACTTTTATACGAAATTTTTTCTTAAAAAATGCTATTGTTCACAGATATTTAGCGACGGAGGAGGAGAAGAGGGCGGCTTAAAATGGGACACCCTGTATGTCCATACAACACAAACTCATGCAGCTCCATCTCCTTCTTCTATATTCTCGCTATTTATCTCGCTATAGATCACTCGATTCATCACTCTTTATGACGCTACTATACACACGCTTCTCATTCCACACTTGAAAAAAAAAACTCGATCATAAGATTTAAAGTTCGAGCAACGTTCGAAGAAATTCGCTAAGCGCTTTAGTTCACGGTTATTATTAATATGTCTCTTCTCTTTCTTCTGAAGAAAAAACAAACTTACGTTTCAAATCTGCATTCGGGAAGAAATATGAATTATTATCGTTACCCTAATTAATTTTCCGTTGAGAAAACAATGCTTTTTTTTTGTATCCGACGAGATTAAAAAAAAAGATAAAGATAATAAAAGGGTTGAAGGTATAATGTGGAATGCGAGAAGGAATATGATCGATCGCGACGAGTTACGGTAGTTCGTGCGGTGTCGGATCTCCCTTTGGTCGACGCTAAAATAGGTCATGGGCCGGTGCGCTATAAAACCCGTCGGAAAGTCCGAGAGGGCAAGAAAGAGGGAAAGAGAGAGAGAGAGAGAGAGAGAGAAAGAGAAAAAAAAATCATACGCCCACCGGATTGCGAGGCTTGTCCCACTTAACCGGTGAAATCGTGAAACGTCGAGGAGACCGCGAGAGAGCCCGTGTGATAATTATGCGGGTCGACTTTTATCGCGGATGAACTCCAGAAGCTTCTTTATTTCTTCCCTCCCCGCCCTCTCCTCGCACCACTCTTCACTTCTCGACCCTTATGATCGTTACAATAATTCGCCTGACGAAGATCCTGGTTAATTATTCTTTCAAGGTGTCCGTCGATCGCACACGATCGATCGTTCGTAATTCTCGAAAGTAAAACGAGCGGGTTAATTATAAATTTCAGCATTACGTAAAACGCGTCTCGTGTCGAAAAAATGAAAAGAATTCGATGGAAAATATTGTAACGATCCTACAATATAATATCGACGATAATTATTTATTCATCAATTATCGAAGAAAATCGATGAAATGATGATTAAAAAATGTTGAAAATTGGTAACAACCAATCGTTTCTTCGATCTAAATAAAAAAAGAATTTTCCTCGCTATAGTCAATATAATCAGCTGATACTCAATACATCATACAAGTCAATACATCATCCGATACTTCAAGCCGTTACAATACCTAAACCTTAAGATTTTAACTTTGGTACACCTCTTCGATCGTTCGGTGAACTAAAAAACTACGATAAAATCTACGTATGATGCAGATCATGATAGTCTGTACGTATCGCATCAGCGTTGACGTGATCATAAACTTGATCTCATCTTGTCCTTTTTGTATATATATATATATGAGAAGTATATATATATATATTATATGAAAATTATATATATATATATATATATATTATATGAAAAGTATATATACTTGCACCGAGTCGTTTTTGATAGTATTAAGATACTCGAGAGATACGTCTCTTCCAGTTGCTCGTACGGTAGTAATAACTGCGCGCTACCACGTAGAACGATGCTCCAGAGACAAGAGCGATAGCTATTACGATTTATGCGAACGAGAGCGAGTAGGTATCTCTTCGCTATCAACGAGTGTTGGGTCATAAACGGATCTCGAGTCTGTCTTCAGACACATCTCCTCCTCCTCTCTTTTCTCTCTCTCTCTCTCTCTCTCTCTCTCTCTCTCTCTCTCTCTCTCTCTCTCTCTCTCTTTTCATAACAATTTAACATATGCACACATCTGGACACGCTTCTATGGGACGTTCCAGCAAAAGTCAACAGGTTCATGTCCTCGACCCTCAAATTCGCTCGTCACTCGTTTTGTATGCTCTTCACGATCGTAAATGTAGCAACAATTATTTGTCGACACTTTTGAAAATTAATTCTCGCAAAAGGTAAAATATTACGAAAAATGAAATAAAATAGGAAAATACAAAACTCACTACTCTTCCCTCGAATGCAATCCATCTTATAATTGTCATCCGGTAAATGGACGCGCGTGTCCGCGTGGCGAAATTCAATCGCGTATGTCTTTTCAATCGCGAGCAGCTCCCACCTCGTTCGCCGCGGCGACATTCTCGCGTCGCGGTGATCCGCCCCTTCGCGCTCTCGTCGTCATTTCGACCCGTCGTCACACGTTTCGCTCGTATTCGACAGTGTCCATCCGCATGCTCGTGTGCTTTTTATACGCGGCTACTTCCTCGGTATTGCAGGATTCGGTTATATCGAGTCGATGGTACGACAAGTATCTACCGCGAGAACTCTCTCGCCACGTTCTCGTATATGCGCGATACACGAAGAAGAGAATAAAAAAAAGAATATTGCAGATATCCATTCGTCGCACAAATTGCAGGTACGCGCGATAAATTTGCATCGGAGAATACGTATCGCGGGTCTCTTGTTATCCAACCCGCGTCGGTTCGCGCATAAAATCGTGGCTCGTGTGTCGAAGAGCCGCGGAGACTCGTTAAGGCGTACGGCAAACTCGTTCTACATATGTATATATATATATATATATATATATGTATATATTAGAAAACGGAGAGTGCGTCAATCGGAAAATTTTGCGATCTGATCTTTTTTTATTTTTAATTATCTTTTTCAAAATTTCTCATTTTTCCAAAGTCCGTTGTGAAACTTTGATCGATTATAGGTATACCAATGAATTTTATTAATCAATATTTGTGAAGTCGGATTACAAAATCAGGTCGAGGAAAATGGGTCAGCCTCGTTCGATTAGATCATACGATTTGTATTCTTCCATAATTTCTCGAAAATATACATTTATTCGTATATATATATATATATATATATATATATACGAATTAATGAATATTTAGTCTAAGCCCCGAGCTACGTAAAAGTGTTCAACGGTAAAACTTACACACACACACACACACACACACATATATATATATATACGTAAAGCTGTCGAACATATTTCTCTATCGTACAAAATTTCGACTCAAATTTCATTAGCGAGTCACCATCTTACATAAATATCAATCTTTACAAACTCGAGGAACGTTCCGCGTGCGTTTTTACTAAAGCGTTTTAATTCTGATCGTAGCAAAGTCATCGTCGTAACGCGAAGGCAATGTATACGTTTATGTGTCACGGAAAGGCTAGTAGGTGTGGGGCGGGGAGGAGGGGGGGGGGAGAGTGGTAGCGCGAAGTAAAGCGTTGCGTAACGGCGCGACGCTGCGTGCGTGACGTTAGGACGACGAGCCCTCTTGCGCAGCCGCGATGGATCGTTCCCGCGCGTTCGCGAGATGCCCGATAGATCGTGCGGGGTCGCGCCCCCTCGGTATTCTCGCGCGTATATAACCGCGACCGGAAGTTTACCCGTATTTATACGCTACGAACTCGGGACTCGATGCATTTTCGAACGAACCAACGAAAAAGAAACGATTATGCAACACGATCGAGCACGAAGAATCTTCGTACATCGTAACGTCTTTTCTCCATCCCTCGTTATTCAATTTCACGATCGATATTCGAGATATCTTTAATCGATTATCGCGCGAAATAATATTCTGACGAAAAAGAAACGAGAACAAAAAAAAAAAACAAACAAAAAAATCAATCGTGAAATTTTCCACGTTTCGCGATCGCGATAACGATTTTACGTCGCGCGTAAGAACGAAAACGAAGAGTTTCTGTTTTCGTTGCGGAAGGGGCGAGTCGTTGGGACGTCGATTACTTTATGCATTGCAGTAAAAATACCGTGATTGATTAGTCGCTGGTACGAATTCGATTGGACGGACGTAAATACACACGTTGCTCTGTATACGTTTGCGAGACAAGATTAATAAACGGCGTATATCGATATATAGCGGAAAAATAAGGAAAGCGTGATCCATTCTTCTTGCAAATATGCAAATCGGTCATGAGTCGTAATAAATAATACTATTTCGCGTAACAGATACGTTTTTTTTTCTTTTTTTTTTTCGACGTATATATTGAGATGTATACGAGATCGATTGGTCCGTCGATCGCCCATCGTTGTACGAGCATCGTGACACTACGTCTTAACTAATATCCTGAGTCGAGTGAAACGACGTCACGCGACCTATGATTCGCGTATAGTCTCGTTTATATATCTATATATATATAAATATAGATGTCTGAGTACACAGGCGCGCACATATACGTACGACGAGTCTCCTTGTTAGAGGGAGAGAACTCACGACTACTCTCGAAGTCGGAGCGTCGCACGGCTCTCCCGTCGGTCGTTTCTTGCATGCGTAATTGCAAATTATCGCGACGTCGACGTCGTTGTCGCGCGGTCCTCGTCTCGAGCGGGGGCACGTGTTGCGCAACCACGGGCCATTCGCGCGATATATAGCGCGTACTCGCGAAATATTTTATTTATGAGAACAAAAAAAAAAGGTTTCGTTCGAGACTCGTCATATCGTTAGAAAAAAAATCATAATTAATCGATTAATCGATTAAAAAAAGGTTCGGAAAAATTGAAGGACGAAATTATTCGGGGATATAAGAAATTTGACGGCGTTTGATCGATCTTAATTTATTTAACGGGTAATGACGAGAAAGAGAGAAAGAAGAAATTTTTGAAATGAGCGATTTTGTGAATTTTGTAAAGCCGATACGATCGTATCCGATATAAGAGATACGAATCGTTGAAAATATTGTTTTCATTTGAGACACGATTATTTAAATATTCGTATGTTTGAAGAGAAAGGCGAAAAGGAGAATGTTGATTTTGAAAAGCTCGTGCGAGAAATAACACGCGAGAGAATATAATTGTCGCTTCGTCCTCGACTTTTGACGAACACGCCCATTCGCTATCTAATTCGCGTCCAGCTCAACGAGATCGAGCTTGCGGAATATCACATCCGACGAAATAAACGATCGTCGAAAATAAAAGCCTCTATTTTCCATTAATATTGTTTAACGATGCTGCGAATATTTTTAAAGCCGCGTCAAGTACGAACAACGCGTTAAAAGAAGGCGTCGCGATCGAACGCGAATTGCTTTCTTCGTGATTATTATTATTTTTATTTTTTCATAATCTCACGATCGCCTTTATTCGCAATATTAATGAAAAACCGACGAACGCGTATCTAAAAAAAAACGCAAAACAAAAAAGAATCGTATCAATCTCGACGAGAATCGAGCGATTCGAGCGACCAACGCGCCGATGCGTCGCACGATAAGAGGCGCGTCGAGATAATAACGAGTCGATCGCGATTTCTTAATTTTTTTTCGACAATTGTTGCGAAGTCGGGTAGTAAAAAATAAATCTTTCATCATCTCGCGGCGCGTTGGATCGCGAGGTCTCGTCCTTCGACCGTTCTTCCTCCTCCACGATTTTTCAAAGTATCTCGCACGACTTCGCTCGTTCAATGTCTTCTCGTAAATATGTATATTTAACAAAAAAACAAAAAACTAAAAAAAACGAAGAACAAAAAAAGAACGCGTATATGTATATCGTTGCAGGAATCTATTCTCGCTCTGTGGATGTCATCGAGCAGCGAGCATGAGTTAATACAAGCGAATTGCAGCGAGGGACAAGTCGTTAAATTCTAATAATACCGAAAGGCAACAAAAATGAAAAACTTGTAATTTTCCTGGCAAGAGTCATTTTCGTTCCACTTTACAAAAAAAAAAAAAAAAAAAAAAAAAAAGAAAAGAAAACAGCAATACCAAACCACATATATTTAAATTCATTTTTCTTCTTTGCCCGCGTCGATAAATTATTCAATAAAATATTGAATAAATTTTCCGTTGGTACGAGCATGATAGTTTATTGGACAATTTTTATCTAGTCCTGGTCTCCGAGATTTGGAAAAGGTACAAGAGGATACGGGAGGGGGGGGGGCAAGAGATGAAACATCGTACTGTATAGAAGTATGAAATATTTCTATGTACTCGTATATTCTATGTGTATATATACACATACACATTTCTTTCTCTCCTTCCCTCCCTTGCTCCCCTCTCTAAGGTACAACCGAAATATCGTCTCATATGTCACGGCAATGACTCTGTTTTCTTGCGACACGTGTGACGCATTGCCTCTGTACGCGGGGTCCAGTGCGCGAGGTATATCATACATTTGTATATATCTACTACCCCTTATACATATATTACATATCTATATACACTTACTTTTCTTTTATATATATATATATTTCGTATTTGAGTCTATCTAACGGATTCCTGCACTTTGATCCCTAACTGCAGCAAATATGGCAAAAAACAAAGTAGCGAGAGATTGATATATTTATATATTCGTTATATATATATATATATATATATATATATATATATGTATATATCTAGGCAGGAGGCGTCGGCTGTTTAGACACAAAATTGCGAGTCTTTCTCTCCGTCACTATTCTGCCTGCGCGCACGAAACGCTGAAATGTATTCCATTTCCTTTTTGGATGACGACCATACGTTACTATATATACTTGATTTTCGTTACTTTCGACCTTCGCCTCGACGTTCGCTCCAAGATAAGACGAATATCTCTCGATGCGAAAAACTATGTCGTGCATTATCTACGTCGGAGAATGATACGTAAGATACGTAAGAATGATTTTAATATTACCCGGAGAGATAGATTTTTTTTGTGCGATATTAATTATGTGAATAATGCCTCCGTGTCCGCGAAGAACGGCTCGCTCGCCTCGCGTCCAATCGTTGTTATCAGACGCATTGGATGTTTAAAAAAAAATTGGGGTTTTTTTTAATGATAACCACGATCTGAAACTGCAGGCGCGACGGGCTACGACGCAGTGCTCTCGGGATGATTAGCGTTGAAAATAATTTTCCAATAAAGGATCGACGTGAATTAAATTCGTAAAAATTTCATCATCGATTCAAAGCGTTATAAACGCGATGATTTTATTACCTATTTGTAGTCGATAAGGTCGTTGCGTATTTAAAGAAAAATTTTGTATGAGAGAGAAAAGAAAAGAAAATGTTTGTTCGAATGAGAACGAAGTCGTACACTCGCTTCTCTTATCGATCTCTCTCGCTCTATCCTCCTTCTTTCTCTCGTTCTTTCCCGTTGCACACCCGTATTATTGCATAATTCTCTCAGCCACAGCAACACGAGCTATAATTACAGCGATAACTGTGAGATTTAAGAGAGGAGACGAAGAAGAAGAAGAAGCAGAAGAAGAAGAAGAAGAAGAAGAAGAAAAAGAAGAAGAAGAAGAAAAAAACGACAAAAAATGAATGCTTCGAGCAAATCCAACGCTTATCAGTCAAAGAACAGAGTCGTAATTCGGCTTTACAGAAACAAAGAAAAAAAGAAAATATACCGAAGTAATGAAGGAATCATAGTAGACACGCGTGCAGTTTAAATGGAAATAGGTATAAAGTTTTGCTTTATCGCTCGTAGACGCGGAAGTGCGAAGAGCTCGTTGAGATCGCGTCTACACACTTTTAAAAAAATGCTCGTTTCATCTAGGTGCTTTGACTTATCTATATCCATATATATATATATATATATATATATATATTTTTTTTTTTTTATTATACTTATAATATAGTTATAGTTATAATTATAAAATAGTTATTATAATATATATATATATTATAATAACAACGAGCAGCACCTGTTCCGTTATGTGGACTCATTCAATCATGCAAAAAAAAAAAACAAAAAGAATAAAACGTGAAAAGTCTTCAACAAAACGATACCGAAGACCTTCTACCGAGATATTTCGAGCGATCGTCGATTGCGAGATACGTGAGTGTGCGCATAATTTGAGAGACCGCCGAGGGTCGGAAAAGAAGTTAAACGCGGCTAAGGGCCGCGTCGTACGAGAATTTAGGGACCGTGGGAAGTTCGTAAATTCTTCCGGTCGACATTGCGTTCGATCTCGTTCGCGCTCGATGGCCACGTAGTCCGCATAATTTATCCAACTTGTTCTGGACCAAAAGGCGTCGTCGAATTATTCCCATCTTATTGTAGCTCGCTCGGCCGATCTCACCTTGAAAAATACGTTGCTCGATCGCTGTTTCCTCTACGTGTCGGTCAATTTCGCGCTCTCGGTCTCTTAAATCATTTTATAGCCTTTCGGTCACAGACTCGTGTCTACGCCGCGTTGGACGCTTTTATCGGACGATTGATTACGTAAATAAGCCAATGATCGATCGTAATCGATGGTTTTTTTTTCTTTTCTTGTATTTTTAAATATTTATTATCGATCGTATTGACGAACGATTTTAAAAGTTTATCGAGCAAAATAATATCGTTGTTACGAATTATTATTGTTGTTCGTTTAATATCATCAACAATATGTCGATAATGAAAAATTCCTTAAACACGTTGTGTTTTTTTGAATGAATATTTGGATCGTTCGAGACGAAAATGAGAAATCAGCTTATTGTAGATTTTGGGAAAATCGTTCGACTCGGTATTGTCGTAAGAGAGGAATAGCGCGGGGAGATTGTTGGTTTAAACCGTTTGGGAGATAAGGGAGCAAGCGCCGAGTATACACAAATACAATCACATATACATGTATATGTGTATATATATACATATACATGTATATATATATATATATATATATATATATATATATATATATATGTATGTATGCACTACATGGCAAATATGTAGCGTGTTATCGATGGAACGGACTCGAGCTTCGCAGGGGTTATCGTTCCAGACCACGGTTGCCACGGCCTTCGAACGTCGAGCATATACAAATACACACAGAAACACGGACGATTTTGAGTTTCGACAGAGTACTCCGATGCTTATAATATCCACTCGTCACTCTTGTCTTGTTTCTCATTCTCCTTCTTCATCTTTTTCTGTTTTCTTTTTTTTTCTCCACTCTCATTTCTCCCCCCTGGGTACCAAATTTTTCCGACTTATAGATACATTTATAATCGATATATCGATATCGGTTATTATCCATTTATTGACAATAATTGAAAAATTTAATTACAATTGGAGCAATGAAAAATGGCTTTTCAAGATAGATTTTGAATTATTCTTATATACGTGAATTATCGATTCTTTTTTTTTTCTTAATCGAGCTTTTTATTTTTGACTTTTGTAGTACGGGAAATGATACGAGGGTTCGATGGAAATAAAATATTCCTTGCGATATTTCGGTAGCGAGGCCGTAGAAAAGAACGGAACAAGACGAATAATTATGCTTTTCGTGGTCGTTAAACTGTCGCAAGCGCATATCCCCGGAGCAAGATCTAAAAATACGCGAGTACCAACTGCGCCACTAATTCCATAACTCTTCCATTTCGAATCATTTTTCACTTCTATTTCTATCGATTTCGGTAAATCGCGCTTAAATATAATCTAAATCCATGAAATTTATTCAAATTCTATAAAACAACAATTACTTCGAATTCTTCGATAAATAACAATCGCCCGAAATTAACGATTAACACAAAAATCAAAGAATATCTAATATTCTAGATTTACGATTTTTTTTGTAAATCATAAACCGAGCGATATTTATGCAACCAGAGATAGAAAACGTTCCAGCCGCAATTGCGATATCGCACACATTTCTGTGACACGCGCGAATAGCGAGAGCGAGGAAATTGTGCGAAAAATGTGTGAATCAAAGCGTGTCGAGAGCTGAATCGATGGAGGAAAGTCTACGTTTAAAGGAAAGTGTGTATACATATATATATATATATATATCAAGGTATACGCATCTGGCGCGACTGCGTTAATGAAATTCAGTCGTGAACTTAATTGCAACGATGCGGAAGAATAATTCATTTTAGCGATAAGTATCTCGAGCGAAGTTGGCGAGAGCGGATAATTAATAATATTTATAGGACTGTGATCTTTGCGAGTATTTCGCATTTCTGGTGATTTTTGTTTTTTATTTATAAATCTAATACTTGTGTGTAATTAAACGTTAATTTAAGAACGAATTTAAACATAATTCGAGCCATGATTTCAACGAGCGAATCTTTTCCTCGGATCTTTATCCTCGCGCGACAATTGGACTCGAGGATTTCCGGTCTCTCGACGCCGTTGTCTCGGTATTTTCTGTACGGAACTGTACTCGTCGTCTTCTCTCTTATTCTCTCCGTCTTTGTTCGCTCGATCGACCCCTCGCACACATCACGTAACGCCGTTTGTCGCAGACAAACTTCTCGGAAAGTCTCTCGCTGCACCGATGATCGTCGAACGTGTAATTAAACACGGCAACGTTGTTATCACGAGGTTTTCGTGATAAGACTGGCCGAGAAATTAGATGCTACACCGTGATGAACGAAATAGTGCGTTCGTAGTGACGAAGTGACGAATTAAAAGTAGATTAATCGAACAATAATCGTAAATGATGATTTGTCTAGTGACGATAAAAAGTAGGCGTTCAAAAAAACTTACGATCTTCGTTGACCCATTGAGATTATCGATAATACACAGAGTTTAAACAAAATCGATTTTATTTTGATTTTTTCGATTAAATCGTAAAATTTGAATTTTTCAGAGTTTTCGATCGATAACCACGAAATGACGAATTAAAAGTAAATTAATCGAATAATAATCGTAAATGATGATTTGTTTAGTGACGATAAACAAACAGGCGTTAGAAAGAACTTACGATCTTCGTTGATTCGTTGAAATTATCGAAAATACACAAAATTAAAAAAAAATCGATTTTATTTTGATTTTTTTGGATTAAATCGTAGAATTTGTATTTTTGAGAGTTTTCGATCGATAACCATAACAAAAATACTTTATCGAAAATTTGTTTCTTTTACTTCGATCGAGTCGATAAATTTGTTTAATTAAATGAATACGAAGTTATTTCCACGAACGACGTTTCGTTCGACTCATTGGCTCGAGACTTTTCATTTCTTGAGAATCAATGTTTAAAGGAGATGGAGAAAATGCGTTATCTCGATGCGGTCGGTGGCTTCGCGGAAGTTTCGTGGCTTTGCGGCAAAGGGATATATGTATATCTGATCGAGGGTCTTTAGCCGGAACGTGATGAGGCACACGCGTTCGATAAGAGGGGTATAATGAACCCGCATGGAAATGAACGTGCCACGTTTCCCCGAGGCATCGATCCTCTCGGCAAGTCTCTCTTGTTGCCACATTTTTTCATTTCGTGACGGCCTCATCGAGAAACGGAAACCGCGAAGACATTTGCGGCCAACCAGTCGAATATTTATAATCTTTTTGGTGACTTCCTCACGGTCGTCAACGAAACGACCAGAACTACGTATAAATATAAAAAAGCGGGCTATTGGGGAAAGAAATGAGAACAACAAATCATTTAATTTCAAATTAAAGAATTGAAATTAATTCAATTTTGTATTTTTCGATAATAATTCTTTATCCAATTATAATTTCGGGTCAAGTGATACAAAAATATAGACGAGTAAATTTATGATAACTCGAAGGCATCGTTTTCTTTGTTATTGAAAAAAGGCAAATTTTAATTATAAAAAACAAAAAATTAGTTTTGGACGTAGGATTTTTTTAAACACGTGGACACATTCTTCTCTCTCTCTCTCTCTCTCTCTCTGTTAGCGAGAGAGGAATCGTACACGTGACGTGGGGACAAAGAGGCCGGAGCGTGGCGAAGGCCCTCCGGCATGCAGAAAATCGAATGGGCAACTTGTTGCTCGTGGGGTTCGTCCCTCGAATCTGTCTCGCTCTTTCGCTATTCTCGGTCTATAGAGATATACCTATATATGTAGGTACTTACTCCCTGTTTGCACCCTTTTGCGAATATCTTCGCTCTATTAATACACACAAACACGTGTCATAACATGCTAGTTTCATTTTTTTTAAATAAAAAAAAAACAACATCAGGCACAATTAATATTTTTTCAACATTTTTTCAATTCATAATAAAAATTGAAAATATTTCTCGTTTAGTACCTAATTATCGAATGAAAATTAATATTTGGTAGAAAAATAACACGGTCATATTTGAGTATCACTGTTGACAAAATTAATTTTTATTTTAATTTTTCAAATTATTTCAAATTATTGCTATTCAGTTTGCGTCTAAATTTTACTATTATTTTTTTATTAAATAACGAGCATCGCAAGTAATTCGATACTTTCAAAGAGTGCTAATTAAGTTAAAAAAAAAACGTAAGATTTTCTCGTCCCTGTAACGACGGATGCGAACGATGTTCCTTACAATTTTAGGGCCGTTCTTCTGGCTACGGAGCCAACGGGACATCCGCGTAGCTCTCGGCCAACTGGGACGACTCCAAGTGTGTCTCTTTACCGAAACGAAGTTCTCACTCTACGTTCGTATTAGCGAGAGAAAATTACCGTCCGATTACCGGGATTCCTTCTCTTCCGAGATTTTACTCTCTCTCTCTCTCTCTCTCTTTCTCTCTTTCTCTCTTTTTCTCTTCTTCTTGCCTGGAGAAATTTCTTTTCTCCATTCAACGGCAAATTGAAAAATAAAATATACGTCATTCCTCTCGCGTTCCCTCCGACTGGCACAGTTCCCAAGCGAATTTTCGCGTTCGCCTCGCGCGTCTCGACGAGAAAAGATGAAAAAACAAAAAACAAAAAAATAATCTCGCTCACCAAGCGTGACGTTTTTGTGCACGTAGATACGTCGATCGTTTCGTTAATTCATTTGAAATTCCCCGTGCCAGCGTTAATCGCGACAATTATCGGTCAATCGTAATTAAATCGATCGGTCATTGGGGACACGCGATTCGCTCGGGAGAATTAGAAATTACACGAAACAAATTATATTTCATCGATTCAAGGCAAAACGAAATTAGTACGAAAGTTAATTAGATTCGTTCGAAACTTTCTTCAACGGATAATAACTCTTTTTATTTGTAAAACAAGATTTTTCTTCGACGATATTAACAAATATATCGTATTTTCAAATAATTTTGTTAATCGCATCGCGTTTCGGGTTTTTCTTATTGAATTGCGTCGTTGTTTGCACCGATCTCTATCTCATCGTCCTGTGCTCGTGGATAAAGTACGATTTTCTAATCTTCTCGCGTTATCGAGATACCGAGAGTGCTCGCTCGCAAACACAACGACCCGTCCTCTCCCTCAATTTCTCTTACTTCTCTCTTATCGTCACGAACCTTGTCTGAACACGCCCACCCTCTTCACACAATACCGATACATCAATTCTTCCAACATATACAATATCCGTCGATACTCGACCTCGCGTATCAAGTTCCTAGTGTGAAACTCGAGGCTTATTGTTTCTCTCGCGTGCGTTTTAAAATTTGCGAAAGACGAAGGGTAGTTGTGGCAAAAACAAAAAATAAAAATAAAACAATTCGTTCGAATTCTGAAAAAAAAACAAAACAAAAATGATAAATATTCTACGATAGATTAATTATTATTATTCACATTACATAATCGAGCGAATAAAAATAAACTTACGATCGTAAAGAAACGTTGGAGAATTTCTCAAAATATTCGCTATGCTTTGTTTATTGTTTACTATTTCTTTTTTCGATTCTTTTTTTCTTTGTTCCGTTTTAAAGCCGGTCCGTCAACACATCGTAAAAAGCGCGATACTTTTTTGGCTCCGTTGAGATTTCGTGACTCGTAGAAATCGCAGGAAGGTCGCGTCGTGGGTACAGGGGCGATATTACTCGCGGCGTTGTGCGTCGCGACGGAGCGACGCATGGCGAAAACGACGTCGTCGTCCACGTCGTCGTCGTCGTCGTCGTCGTCGTCGTCGTCGTCGTCGTGTCGTCGTCCACGTCGTCGTCGTCGTCCACGTCGTCGTCGTCGTCGTCGTCTTCGTCGTCTTCGTCGTCGTCTTCGTCGTCGAGTCGCGGCCGCGGATCTTTTCTAAATATATACGAATCACCCGGATATTTATAATGCGCTCTGTCCCCGAGAGACGAGACCCCCATCGTCCGAGCGAGCGCAAGCATTGAGGAAAAACGCGATAAAGAAGTGCGAGCCCACTTTTTAACCCTTCGCCATAACTCTCGCCTCTCTTTCTTCGAAATATATTCACATTGACGCGTATTACAGCGCACCTTTCACTCCAATTGTAAGCAATTCTTACTCGAGAACGCGATAAATTGATATATATATATACATATATATATAGGAATTTATCGATGTGTATATATAAATATATAAATATATGCATAGAATTATACGTAATAATGATAATAATAGTCTCGTTGTTTGTCTTCGATCCAAATGCACCCTGAAAATGAATCGGCGTACTCATAACCGCTTGCGACGCAATGGCACGTTTCATCGACACAAAAACGTATCGAACTTCTCCGTTCGCTTGAAATTTCCGTCGTCATTTATTTCCCAATTGATCGATTCCTTCATCAATCGTTTTTCGTATATCTTTTCCTTCGTCGAATAAAAGATCCTACGTCGATTTTATAAAAATTCCGTCGTTCGGTCGTATTTGCCATTTTTCTTTTTCAATATTCATGAATAAAAACAACGGCGTTATGATTATTTTAAAAAAATCAACGATAATTTAATATTGTAGGTTTTTTGTTTAAATATATTAAAAAAAACGAAAAAAAAAACAAAAAAATAAGTCTCGTCGACGAAGTACAATCGTCGGTTTCGTCCACGACGTTGGCAAGTTTGCAATCGCGCGAGAGCGAACGATCTTCCCGAGGGCTTCTCATACATTTCTCGTTCGCTTATATATTCGTTCGTCCGCGTTTATTTGCGTCCAATATCCGTGGCCGAGTGAGCGCGCGCGTCTCTGTGGGAGACAGAGAGAGAAAGAGAGAGAGAGAGAGAGAGAGAGAGAGAGAGAGAGAGAGAGAGAGACAGAGAGAGAATCACGCAAGGCTTGATCCTTGATCCACGTGTTGGTAATATAAATGCCGTTGATATCCGCGAGTCTTTCGTGGTGGTGGAGTATGCGCGGAGTCGAGCGAGAGTACGAGCGCGGGTGCGCACGTACGACTCGATCTCGTGGCCAACGCGCGCGAAACTACGACGACGACGACGACTTTACGAATGCTGAGGACTATTATGAGCTGCTCTCTCTCTCTCTCTCTCTTTCTCTCTCTCTCTCTCTCTCTCTCTCTCGCTCTCTCTCGCTCTCTCTTTCGCTTCCATCTCTCTCGCATCGTCGTACCAGCAGTATGGATAATAGCAGGAGACATTAAGAGTCCCCGGAGTGTATGGAGCGGTTAGATTATGTAGGCACTGGCCTCTCGACTTTGATATACATATATATGCGATACATGTATGGGCCGTTCAAGACCAAACGTAGAGGCCCCTGACCCTCAGGCTCTAAAACTTCAGCCTCAATTTTTTCCATGGATATTCAGTCCCCGGAAGAATAGTTTTATTTTTGTTTTTTGTTTTTTTAATTTATTCTTCATTGGCCTAGATTTCATAATTATTATTGGAAATAAATAATATTCGTGCGAAATGAAAAGTTAGACATACGTAAATACAGATCCTCTGTGGAATTTGATGCGCAATTTTGTTTATATCGTAGTCCAGTTCTAGAAGTTTTTATTTTTTATTTTTCGAGTACACTTGGGTCTGCCAATTATTTGGATATAAAAAATAATAACAAACGAAAAATTAAATATTTACGCGCGGATGAAATATTCGTATTTATATAGATATTTTTTAAATTCGAATTTCGAGAAATTTGTCGAATATTTATTCGAGTCGTGCGACAAACGAACATGACAGATAAAAAAGTCGTGATTTTAAAAGATCGGTTCCATGTTAAACGGGGCATTAAATTTTTATAGGAATTTATAATGGAGTGGGTCGAACGAGCTGCTACATTCTAAATAGAATATACGTAGGAATGCACATGGCGGCCGAGAGCGTTTGGTGGACGAGCCTGGCAGAATGAGAACCCGGGCGGTTCGCGGGGTGATGTCATGCCGCGATTAGAATATTTCCACAGTGGTTCTTCGCTTTGTTGATACTCGGGAGACCGATCGAGGCAAAACCGAATGACGACGTCTTTTTTAAATTAACACAGCTGATTAATCATACCTGAACTTTTTCTTTGACTCGACTCTCAATTCTAATTAACTTCTTCCACCGAATATTCGCGATTGACTCCCTTTGAAAAATATATTAATATCCATTGTACAAAAATGCGATCGTCATATATTCGAAAAACGTAACTCTTGGAATTTTTTGTAATTATGTAATGAATTTTTTTTTTTTCATTTTTATCATAAATTGGGTGCCGTTTTCCATTCGAGCTATTCTCGTCTCTGCTCGGTCGTGACAATATTTGCAAAGTTTTCAAAGACACGTTTCATATCACTATCGGAGAATAATTATGTATGTGCGTTAAATTTTTTTCGAACGTTCGAAATCGTCCGAAATTTCACGATTTTTTTTTTTTTTCATTCATTCATTTTCTTAACGACGTAAATATTTTTATTCGAAGTTTTTAATTCGATTCTCATTCTTGGATCGTGGCGATGTTAAAACATTCGTTCGCTTATCAATGTACTGGCGCAGCTGTGGGTTTCCTCATTGCGTTTGTGAAAATAATCACGATCTCTCGAACCCGAGAAGGTCTCTCGAGTGTAGCTTGCAATTTTTATTTTTTTTTTTTATTTCCCTACCTTTTTTCTCCCTACTGTTTTCGCTATTTACGCTGTAATAATATCCGGTACATACCGTTCTTGTTGTTTGTTATTTCTTCTTTTATTTGTATCTTGACCTGTGCGTTTATAAATCGCGAAAGTGGGAGAAAGACAGAGGTAAAGAAAGAGAGGGAGAGAGCGTTAATGAAAAATAGTGCGTAGTTGAGTGATTTTCGAATCGCGTCACAGAATGTGTACTCGTGTTTATTAATTCATGATATCTCGGCGACTAGCAATTCATCTCGTGTAATATTGATTCATAGCTCGAAGCCAAGAGACAGAGAGCGAGAGAGAGAGATAGAGAGAGAGACAGACAGACAGAGAGAGGGAGGAACAGTAAGTGTCTGCCATGTTAGAAAGAGCGAATAAGATGGACCCCAGGAGTGAAAAAATTCTCTCGAAGGTAACAATACCCTTCGTTGATCGGTGACGGGGTGAAAAAAAATATCTTTTCCTTTTTTTTCAATTCATCGAGTTTCTCGTCCTTACGGCAAACTTAGCAGGCGAGGGATTCGATCGCATCGAAGATTCTCGTCGTCTCAGCCTCGCCACGCTCGATTCGGTATCCGATGCCTTCCAGTTGCGACGAAAATATATCCCCCGTTTAACCTACGCGTTTAAACAAACAAAAAAAACCATCGGTCCCAGCTCAGAACTCGAAGAGATAGTTATTACCAAACAGGTAGTCTCAATCGCGAATTACGCGATCGAAGATTTATTTTTAAACCAATTTTCGTTTTTTTTCCTTCGACGTCGATAATTCGACCGAGAACCAAATATTTCGTAACGTCTAAACAATCGCAACGAATTTTTTAAAATATCGACCGTTGTTTCATCGTTTCGATTCAACGTTCGATTTTTTTTCCGAGCAAAAATAATTATAACTTTACAAACTATTTTTTCGCATCTCAAAGCGCAGACGAGCAAAAAATTAAATCGCGTTCTACGTTTTATTCATTCTTTTTTTCGCGCACTTCGACGAAATTGAACGATTCACGAATTATCGTTGCGCGAAAAAAAGAAAAACAAAAAAACAAAAAACAAACGAAAATCGCGTCTCGATGCGAATTATTTTTCGTAGTTTTTTGCGAACTCGTAGCCTCGCTCGCGTTTTGTTTGCATTCTCGAGACGCGACGAAACGCGTTTCTTTTTTTTCTTCTTATCAACATTCGCGGAACGCGTAAGAATGCGCGCGGCGTCTCGTCGCTTTTGCTCGATTCGTCGTTACGAATTTCACCAAGTCCGGACCTTCCGCAACGCAATTTCGCAGCGACCCGAGACACGAGCGCAAAGTCTCACGCGCGGTCGCGGTGTCCTTGTTCGCGTCTCACCTTTCCAAAGATATCATTTTTATTACTTCACACACGAACACACACGCGTTTTTTCCTCTTCTTTTTGCTTCACGTTTTTGTGTCCTCTTCTTCTTCCTCGCGGTTCTTCCCACGTTCCTGCGATGATGCCAAGTCGCGGTTATCGGACTCTTTGAACGTTTCTTTCAAATTACGCTCGGCCCACCTTCAATTTATTTCCTCGCTCTCTTTCACGAACTCTAATGCGACCGAATGACCCAGTCAGGGTCATCGGCATGATGTATATTCGTGAAGAAGCTCGCGGCATTTGCCAGTACGGGCGGGAGACCGTCACTCGTATTTAAATCCCGACGGTTCGGCCTTTCAAATTAAACAGAAACAAACAAAAACAAAACAAAAAAACCAACGAAATAAGAAAGAAAAAAATCAAGACAAAAAAATGCATACATTTTTGTCTAGACGTTGAAACAAAAATTCGGACGAACCTTCGGTCTGGACAATTTTTCCTGTTCGGAAAGGAACGTCGCGAATTAATCGTTGCACGTTTTTCGATCGTATCCAATGTGATCGATGTAGTTTTTTTTTATTATTTTTAAATCAATACGGAGTTCGATAATTCTAGCGAGGTTTTCAGAATTTTCAGAATTTATTCGCGATCGGCGGACAGGTGAGTGAAAATAATTTTGTCACGCAGTGCCGCGATACACCTTTCGGTCGAGTGCAAACTTCAACCACCTGCCCCGGCCAATGTTGGTTTTTTTTTGGCGTCGATGTTAGTTTTTTTTCTTTTTGTTTTTTTTTCAATTTGTTTTTTTTTTTCAATTTGTATCGAGTATCCGTGGCATTCGTGCGTTCTCCCCACTTCGGATCGTGGCATAAAAGTCACAAAGGTTTTTCGAGCCGAACTCGCGACTCGCGTTACACACCGTGCACAGAGTTATATTTCCGTACGACGATGATTGTACGCGATGAAACGGAAAGATCGCTCGTCGTTTTACGTTCTGAACCGAGCGACATACGCCTTTATTATTATTAGGCTTATGTTTCGCTGCGTAGCAGCATACGAGAAACGGGCCGAGCCAAACGCGCGTGTACAATTTTCAACGTGTTTGCGAGGATAAGGCTCGTGCGTGCTTCGCCATCAATTCTACCTCGTACGAGCGCGTGGAGTATTTAAAAAATAATAAGAAAACGCGACGGATCTCTCATCGTACACGTTTCGTGCCGACCTATGCCAACTCGCAAATTTTTATTCGCAAATCGACGATCGTACGTTCCTCGGACGTATCGAGACTGCCATAAAAATCATCTAAATAATCGAGCGTTTTTACGGTTTTTTTTTTTTTAATTTCGTCTAAGTAATTATTTCTTTTGAATTCTTTTTTATTTCATTCCAGCTCGATCATGAAAATGAATTTGTATTTTCCGTTACGGTGAAATAAATTTGTGAAATTAAAGCAAATTTGATGAAAATCGAACGATTCGAAAAGCAATAAAGTGAGAAATCGATAATATAATAAAATATAAATAAATAACAAAAATCAAATCGACAGAATTGAACAATTTTTGAAAAATCGATCGTACAGAATTTAATGAGAAGAAATATGTTTTTCGATTAAAGTAAAATTAAATATCGTTTAATTCAGGCAAATCCATATTTCTCTTCGTAACGACTCGAGATTGTTGCGAAGATAGCGGTCGTGCCTCGCTCCTAGTTGCACCTGTAAGCGCGCGCGGATATAAGCTCGATACACGGTAAACGATGAGTTCCCGAGAGAATCCGTGAGCGGCGAGAACGTTACGACGACCACAACGAGGCGGTAGAAGAGCAAGCTCTCCCGCGTTGTCTTCCACACAACCCACACACGCGCGTTCCTACCGAACGACTCGTCGACACACGCTCAAACACAAAATATTGCGCGTTATTCGAGGTCGCGTTTCTCAAGGCTGCGAGTGACGTCATCGCCGCGACTCACACGGTCAGCCGGGAGAGAAGATCCTCCTCCCCGAGAGTTCCTCCGTCTCACCTTTGCACACGTCGTTTTTCCCCTCGTTGTGGGCCAGTCGGTTCGTTCGTCGTTCTTTCCTCTCCTCCTCCTCCTCCTCCTCCTCCTCCTCCTCCTTCTCCACCGCCTTCTCTTATTTCGTCGCTTCTTCCTTCTTCTTCACCCGGATTAAGTAGGAAGCGTGCTGACGTCACCCTCAAAGTGGACGTACGGACGATATGGATTAGTGATTCGTTCACATGTTTCATTCGTCCTTTTTCAGGACATACGTCGTCCTTGGTTATATAATTTATTGACTCAATAATCGAGCGATTTAATGATTTGTTAATTTATTCGACTAATAATCTAATAATTTGATTATTAAATCATTTATTATTATTATTATTATTATTATTATTATTATTATTATTATTATAAAATTATAATATCGCTGTACAAGTGCTTCGATACGAATTCTTCTAGAACTCCTGAAAGTCGCGTTTGATTTGTTTTTTTTTTCTTTTTTTTTTCCACCGCGATCAAATCGCTCATAAAACTTGTCCAAGCTTCGTTAATTCATTCAATCGCATTCCGACCTTCCACGCTCAATGGATTTTCAGCGTACATGCCGATAGATTATACACACGTACGATCAAACACACACACCCACACACAACCATATATATCAATATATATCCAACATTTATCGGCGTATACACATTGATCAAACCGCGTAAGAAAACCTGCCTGGCTCACCGCCCGATTCGTTTCGCTCGCGATGAGATTGCGTTTATTGTCTTACATCGGTAACACGATTTTTTTTACGTAATACGCGTGAGCACGAGGAAACGAGAATTTTCAGAGGAGTGGAACGAGACGTGCGCGCGAGTGCGTGCGCTTCAGGAATCCTTGTTCGTCGTACGAGGCACGCACACACGTATATATATTTATATATATATATATTTATATATATATATTTATATATATATATTTAAGAAAATAACAGAAAGCCCCCGAGGCACGAGAGAGCAGGTCTCGTGCACGCAGCATTGATAGTTATAATGATAGGTTGTGGACCGTGGCTATAGAATGTGAAGAAACACGTGCACGCGTACTATCGGTAACGTGTGACGAGTGTGCACGCGCGTGTGTGTATGCCCACGCATTCTCGTCAAGGAACTCGACGAGGCGTGCGTTCGACGTGCTCTACCCACTTTCACCCTGTCGTTTTCCTCCCTACGAAATCGCATATTATAGACGGCCGCACGCATCGCGGCTTATACGTACGTGCAAGCGTCGGGCATAGCGTCGAACAGTTTATAGCTCGAGTCCTTATCCTCCCTCCTTGTGGGAAAGAAAATCAGTGCTGGACGAACGTTCCATTGCCGTGTTCAATAAATATCGACCTGATCAATCGATTCTGCCGAGTGACAGCAGATTGACGGATAGATTTATTCGTTTATTGAATTATTAATTAATCGATCGATTGATTTATTTAATTATTTAACCATTTATCGATTTATCGATTCATTATCGGAATTGTTGGAATTTTGGGTGTAATGTGTTGTTGGTCGGTCATCAGTTAAACGAGGCATATCGCGAGTAGAAGAAAAATGCATTATCCAATGTTATGAAATTTACGATATGGAACGAAATGGCACGAAACAAACAAAACACGAAATATTATTATCGCGGGATTGGGCTTGTCCGTTACTTTCGTATTTTTGAGCAAGGTCGTGATTCGTCTTCGAGGGGGATCGCGACAATAGCCGGCTAGACCGCGAGATTAAATATATAACTAAATAACGCATTAACGAGAAAAGGTCATCGCGACGAGTGCGCGCATTTTGTCACCTACGTTTCCTCGTTTCGCATATATATCGCTCTTTTTTTTCTCTCTTATCATTCAAGAATCAGGATCTTGCTTTATATAATATTCGAAGGAAATATTTCAAAGTATATCCTCGATTTTATTCGCGATTATTTCTTCCGGATTAATCACGATCGCTTCGGTCGAAAAATAATTTTTTCGTCGAGCGAATCAAGCGTCGAGGATTTTTTCTTTTTTTCCTCGAATGCATACACCACTGGATAATTACACGTCGAATGTCCCAGGCGGTGCATCATGCGTCGTATTTGCGTTTGGAGAACGCGTCACGACGATGACTGTTTTTTCATCGCGTACGTACACGTTTATGTTTATGCAGCCGTTGCGTGCATTTCTTTGCGAGGGAGGAAAGGGGCCGAGAGAACACTTTCACACCCGTTTTACATTTTTATGGACAACCCTCCACCCTCCCCCGCAACCGACAACTCCCTGTGTATTTACGTACACGCTTATACGTTTATATATTAGTATGTGTGAGTATGTATTTTTGGCTTTCACTTTCTTATATCCCCGCTAACGCGAGGCTTCAACACGCTCATTAATTACCGTCTGGTCGTTAATGAGAGGGCAAAATTTTCTTCGCCGCGCAATCGGTGCATGACGAAACGTTCTTACTAGCTGGATAACGATTACAAGTATAGGGTATCGGAGCTACGATAATAGAGCCTCGTACTATTTTTCTCACTCGCGATAAAGCAAATATTTATATATATATGTACAGGGTGCTCTATTTTAATTTTCTCAAGCTAATAACTTTCCAGGGTGAAAAAAACGTGTAAAGTTTTCATCCATAAGACATAAATTGCGAAGGGCGTATTTCTTTTTTTGGTGAACCTCTCAAGGTCAAATGGAGATTAACTTCGCTTTATTAAATAGAAAACCTCCTTTTTTTATTGCAGATTCGTATTTTAAAAAAAATACGTAACTTTTGTAAAAAACCTTTTTTTTTTACCTTTAATTCTTTTTAATTTGTAAAATTAACATGATCAAAAAGTTGATAACGATTTTTGAAAAATCATCAGCGTTGGTTCGTAAAAAAACGTTTTTCGTCTCTTACATTTTTTGTTGTATCATTGTTTGATTTGATTTAAAATCGTCACAAATTGAAATTCTAGTAAAACAAAAAAATACAAATAACGGTTAAATGTATTTTTCTCGAAAAATACGAATCTGCATAAAAAATAGAGATTTCTATGCAAAACAAAATAAAGTTAACTTCCATTTCACCTCGAGAAATACATCAAATTATGAGCAATTGTTCATAATTTTTCCACCCTCGAAAGTTATTAGCCTGAGAAAATTAAAATAAAGCACCCTGTATATATCTACCTATACCATTATATTTTCATAATCGATGATAATAATTATAATTACAAGCCATTAATTTACATGTCTATGCAAATTTATTTTCAACGTTCGATAAGCACGATAAAGTTCGATCGCGATGTAAACATTTATCACGCGATCTTCCAAGTTACACTCTCGGAAAATTCAGCTTATGGAACCAAAATCCGATCTGTGCGACGCTTATGGGAACATAGCAGGATTAAAAGAGCCATCGGGCTTTGTGGCGATGGTACAGAGTCCTGCCCTTGGGATCTACCTATTTACTATACACAGAAATATATGTATGGATAAATGGTCCAGAGATCCTCGCGACGACGACCCGTTATACCCTTCTCTCACTTCTCTCATCTGACCGGAAGCATTCTATTTATATATATATGTATATATATATATATATATATATATACATATCTGTATACACGTATAGACACAACCCTTTCTACGCTATATAGAACATCCTTGGCTCGCCATTCATGGCTCTCGTCTTCTCTCACCCTCTCGACTCTCCTCCCCTCTTCGTCCTCTTTTCCACTATTCTCTCGCACGCGGTAGCTCTATATGGAACTTGTCTCGCTGGAATGCGTCCACGAAACCGTCGACGATCTCTTGTGCATATACAATCCCCCCTCTTTCTTTACTCTCTCACTCGCGTTCCATGGGAATCCAACGAAAGGGTTTTTGCCCGTACGCGTGGGCGTTAGGGATATCGAGATACAATTCGGACATCTGCTTCATATATATATATATATACGTTTGTCGATGAAAAAAAAAATTCTTCTCGTTCTCCATTTTTCATCTTCTCCATCTCGTTTCTCTCGAGGAGTTTTTGGACCTAAATTCAGAACCGCTGGCACTCGTAATCGGTGAAAAATCTGTCGAAACGAGAGAGCGTCCAGGGTTGTTCAGGGTAGCACAGCTGCTTGGTCGAATCGTCGTGGCGTGATTCGATCCATTATTCGCTTTTTCCTCTTTTATGCGAAATATACGAGATCGTTTCATTCGTGAGTGCGGAGAAAAATTGGGAAAATGGAGTAAACGTACGAGAGGGTTGAAGATTATTCTCGAGGGTTGCGTATTATGAATGAACCCGCATTTTCCATAATCCCCTTGCAACAAAATTTTCCTATCCGAAGCTCGATATTGTTATTATTACTTATGTAATTCGGGGTAAGTGCAACGCGACAGTTGCATAAATCGCACGCGATCAATTCAACGCGACAGATGCATCGGAAAATCTATATCAATGAGAAAATACGTGGGAGGGTGACTTTGATCTTTTGACGAACGATGCAATTCTTGCGTTACGCGCCGCAGGCACGAGCCAAAAAGGGTTCGTTACGTTTTTCGTCTGTCATCGATGAATCGATCAGCAGATGTTGAACAATTTTCCTGCAAGATCGAATATTTTACTCGAGACGTTAGCGATCGAGATAAACCCGATTTTTCCCACAAATGGCTGTTTTACAACAAACTGCTTTACCAGAACTGCGTGCGTGTAGTGTAAAAAGCTGGTATCGAACGGTTCACTCCGAGTGAAAGATGCTTTTTTCTTTAATTTCGCGTTCACGCGACACAAAGCAATAGAAATGAACATTCATTCGCTCATTTCCGAAGGAATTTAGACTTCCTTCACATCAACTGTTGATGTCTTTGAAGAACGAGGGCGAGCCTTGATGAGTACGATGTGCACAGGCGAAGAATCAGAGCTCGCTTAGATGGAACGAGGTGTCTTCGGGTTAACACAAAGGAGATGATCGCGAGGGTTGGCACGTAATGATTTATTTAATTCAATTACAGCGTTTTTCACCGGATGCGAATAATAGTTCTTCGTTTTGAGACTATTATCCCGTTTGTAACGCGCGGTCTACAACTAGCGTAGTAACTAATTATACAGAGTTCCAGAGAGATTACTTCTCTGCACGGGTTACAGTTAACGAATCTAACTTCGAAGTCGCTCTATGAGTCGTCGATGCTCAATTATTTTGTTGGAGAGTGATGGTGGGAGCTCAATTAATTTATTGAAAAGCGATGGTGGGGCAGCGGTTGACATAACTGTTATCTAAATTCGTGAAACTAAGGCTCGTTGGTACGTTTACTTCTCACGGGTATCCAGAGTGATCGTCTCACGCCATAGGCGACATAAGATTAGACGATGTAGACTAAATACTCGGTGTTTATAATATATAGAGACTATGCGTCCGTTTGTTCTATGAGACGTATGGAGTTTCCTATGTATAATATTAATCTATCGATAAAAGAGTATGGCATTTCTTATGTATACTTTTATTCTTCGGATATGAAAATAAAGGGTTTGCTTTAATTAAGGCAATTTTAGGCAGTTGGCTTGATACAATAATAATAAAACGTCCCGTGTCATCGTCTCGTGCGTCGCGTGGCTACTGGCAATGCATTGATGTATATTCTCTTCCCCCATACCTATTTTTCGTCCATTCGATGCACCAGTGTGCGATGCTTAGTTTTCGAGATATTACGATTGCCCAAATTACTCGATTGCTCAACCAGGCCCAACTCTACCCTATTCTAAAATTCAACGTATGTCATTTGGCCAAAGTGTAAACAACGGGGGGTTTTGTTTATAGTGTTAAAAATGTCGAAATAGTCGTGCCAAAAAAAGAGTATTTGTGGAGAATTTTATTACACTACTTTATTCGAACAAAAACTGCAACCTGAAGCACACAGAATTCTTGTTGAGACTTACGGCGACCATGCTCTGTTGCAAATAACACGGGGAGATTGGTTTAGATGGTTAACAAATTTTAATTTTCATGTTCAAAATAAAGAACGCTTTGGCGCACGAAAAAAGTTTGAAGACGAAAAATTGAAGGGATTACTTCACGAAGACTCTTGTCAGACGCCGAAGTTGTCGAAACATTAGAAGTTAATCTACGCAATAGTTTGAAACGTTTTAAAACATTAGGAATGATTCAAAAGTAAGGACATTGGATATAACTCATTAATTTTCACGAAGAAACAGCGATAACTTATTAAACGTCCTAATGTACTTTCTTTATAAAGCAATTAAATATAACGAAATTATCGAAATCAAAAGAATATACTTAAATGTTGTGATATGAAACTCGTGATATTACCCGAGAGCGAATTCGCGATATTGCAGTGACTCGAGAGTGCGAAAAAAAAAGTTATAATGAAAACTCGAGGATTCGTTGATTCGAAAGAGAGAAAGATATAGAGAGAACGAGCGAAAGAGTGTGTGTGTGAGAGAGAGAGAGACAGAGAGAGAGAGAGAGCGATAGAAAGAGAGAGTGTGAGGTCAAATGTGATAACCCGAGTTGGATCGGAGGTCGCGACTCAGCACCGAGTTTATTATATTCCTTTCAACAAAGATTTCCCACAAACGCGAAGTCGAACTCGCGCATATCCATATTTCATTTTGCGTCGTAGCGAATCTCCTCGAACGAGACAACAATAACAACAAAAATTGCAACGTCCAACTACGCGTAAAAGAATTCGTCCGGAACGATAATCATTTTTTTTTTTTCGAATCCCGATAGATTTTAGGTTCTCAGCAACAAACTCAAAATACGAGATTCGCAAGAAAACAAAATAATTTTCACGTCCCGATCGCGAATTCGTTTGTTTCCGATAGATCGAGAAGTCGAGCAGACTCGTCGATATCGCGATATCGATCTTTCATTTTTTTGTTTTTTTTTTCATTCCTTACGTATTTGTCCGTAGCGATGCTCCCGCGCTCCTGCCGAAAAGCTCGTTTGACGATTCGCGATATTATCTTCGTCTTCGTTTCCTTGAATTTTTTTCGAGCGTTAAACAATGATCGTTAAAAATTATGACTTTTTGGTGGTTTTTATTATCGTCCGGTAATCACACGTGCGGTGGTTGTACGAAAAGATAGTTTCAATATCACGCGCGTATGATATTTCACGTACTTTGTTTTATAATTATTACCGCCTCGGGGGCCTCGATCGACGTTGGTCTCATTCGCACACGTGCAAGAGCCACTCAATTTGTGAAGAGGGAGAACAAAAATTTCAACTTCTATTCTAATAAACTACCCTATATATATATATATTGCCTCTGTCCGCTAAAACTAATATACATGGTACAGTATAATTTCGATTCATAGGTATAATACTTCGTTTATATGCAAATATACGCTGGTCGTCGCGATTGTACGACGGGCTAGACATATATGATCCACCGATAGTGCGTATCGACGCATCGAGCATGTTCGAATATGCTTCGTTTTTTTACATTGCCCTTTGTACAAAAAAAAAGAAGAAAAAAAAAAGAAAATTCTGCAAATGCATTACGAGTTTCAGAAATATTCTTCGCGTGGCTCCAAATAGTTCGAAGATTGCACGAAATTTGTTTAATATTTGATTCCGAGGACCGATATTGTAGATTTTCATTAATTTAACTAGTTTATATATCATCGATAATAACGATGGGAATATCAACGATGGAAAAATCTAAATTGCTGGAAAAAAATATCGTCGATGTACGTCGATGTGTGTGAGTGTTTTTTTCTTCGCGCTAAATGTGCTCCGTCGCTATGGAACGATGTCTATCGTTTTGCCACTTTCGAGAGTCACAAAGCCCGCTGTATACGAGCAAACAGCGCTACCGTGTATGTTGTAGGTTGCCGGGAAGCGCGTATAATGATATCTAATCGTCAAAGGTGAATATTAACTGCAGCCCGAGCGTTCGGATACGCGAAGAGATATTTCTCGTTTCATATAATTGTCAGCCCTTGTGCGAGCGCATGATTTAGATGAGAGGATCGTGTATGGCGCACACAGAATGAGTGAGCGAGCGAGCGAGCGAGCGAGCGAGCGAGCGAGAGAGAGAGAGAGAGAGAGAGAGAGAGAGAGAGAGAGAGAGAGAGAGAGAGAGAGAGAGAGAGAGTGAGAAAGGACGATGTTTATTAAAATATCTTGTTTTCAAACTCGACGACATCGGATTGTCAGTCACGAATAAAATTTATATTACACAGTTTGAAACATCGAATAACATTATTTTCCAATCGATCTATATTTGATTTTAATTAAACATCGATAATCGTTAAAGACTTTAAATTGACTATCTATATATAAATATATATATATATATATATATATATATATATATATATATAAATATATACAAAAAAACCTATCAAATCAAGACAAAATTAAATTAGACTAATCGTTTGAATATTAAAAGATTTGCACACGTTGAATGACGGTCATTCTTGTAAAATTTAATTTGCAAATCATTGTAAACGCGCGGTGATAAGTTTCCAGAAATTTATTCTCGCGTGAGATATGTGATAGGTCGAGGAACAAAAAAAAAGAGATTGCAAAAACGTTGGGAAAAGAGTGTAGGCGTCTGGGTAAGGGTTAAGTACAGGTTTATTGTCGATGTTCTCGACCGCGTCGTGTCAGCTCTCTTCAACGTAAAATGCCACACACGTACCGTGCCATTAACTTCTACATACGTGTGTATAAATATATATATATTTTCTCTCTCTCTCTCTCTCTCTCTCTCTCTCTCTCTCTCTCTCTCTCTCTCTCTCTCTCTCTCTCTCTCTCTCTCTCTCTCTCTCTCTCTCTCTCCAGTCCTCACGTATAGAGACACAAACGATTTAGATCCGTAGATCTCGTCCAATCGGGACAGCCCGATTTCCATTGTTCGCTGTCGTGCTTTCTCACCCTCGCCTCTTCGCGTTCAACGCGTCGATCGTCCGGTAATGTTTGCTTTACGACCCCCGTTTTCCCTGCATACCTGAATTATTGATGCCAGCAATTAGTCACTCCGTGAGGTGTGTGGAAAACGTTGTCGCACGTGAACTTCTAGGCTGATGTTCGAATCGGCACAGTGATTGGTCACCCCTGCGAACAACGATACAAACAATTATTTCTTTTAATTACTTAGGTAATAGAAATAATAATATAGAGATAAAGAAAATGTTTCGTTAGACAAGATATGCGATTTCGTATGTCCGTGATTGTTTAGAAACGCCTAATTTTTAATTATAAAATTTTCATCGACTCAAGTTCATTAAAATTCATTTTGATAATGATTAGAAAATCGCACTTGTCTCGATTAAAGTTTCGTAATCAAAAGGAGACAATGTATCGTATTTTGAATAAAAAGAGCGAGAAAAATTAGTGACATTGAAAAAGAAAAATGATATTTGTGCAGGGTGGCCAATAACCGTGCCGGACCTCGGGATCCGTTGCGATTCCGTGCGCACGTGTCGAGTATGCAACGATGCGAGAGAAACGCGAACTAATAGTCGAGACTGTCGTTTTCACGTCGTCTATCTGGCGCGCGTTTGTTTTTTTTAAATCCGCAGATTCCAGCGGATAAAAAATGATGAATCGGTGTGTGATTACGGAGAAGAGAGTTCCCGTTTACGTTTAATCGCAGCGTGCGACCATTCGTGGCACACCTCAGGCCTGTAATCGCACTAGGCGTCTCGACGATTTTACCAACTGAAACATGTCGAGATGCGGGCATGTATGGGGCCTTTCATCTCGAATCGACAGATCCTTGAGCTTTTTAAATTGAATCTCCAATTTTTATCGCGATTATTACATTCCTGACATCTTTTCATTGTAACTTTTTAAAATTATATCTCAGCTTTTTTTTTACATAAATTTTTTAAAAGTCAATCGTTATTGAATAAGGAAATAAAAAAAAAACACAAAAAAAAAATCTCGTCAAACATTTGCTTTTTGCAAAAATGTCGATTCGACCTGAAACTCCTCATACGTGTATCGATTTCTTATCTACGTACCGTCGAGGGTCTCTTATACGTCACACACGTATTCTTTTATGCACCAGACGTCGTGAACCGAGGGAGTTCGAGGGAGGTAACGACGTTCACAGGAGGGTGAAAAAGGATCGGTGCTTTTCACCCATTTTCGCCTAATTTCGTTTCATTCATTCGGATTCGTTAATCTTGTCAAATTCGGACGTGTCTTCCCACGTATATCGGATTTCCTATTCGTGAACAACGATTTGTCATTTCTGTCGCTATTACGATTATTTCCGATAATCACGGGTTTGTCGAATCGTTCTCGTCGTTCGTATCTACGCAACGACGAGAACGTTGAATGATTATGAAATTCCTTCTTTTATTTTTCATTCGATATAAAAACTCACCTGTCCCATTATGGGCGAATAGTTACGTATTAGGGTCTACACGTTAAATTCTTTCGAGGTGGAGGTAGCTCAGATTCACGGTCGAACTGTTCAAAAATTAATTGGCCATCGAGTGCCGACATGTCCCACAGGAGACGAGTAAAAGTATAAAATCAAGTTAGGCGAGATATAATCCGCGGTGAAACGAGCGACGGAGTGAAGGTCCGTAAAAAGATTAAGCCTGGTTTTACCGTGGAAGGCTTGGTCAGAGGTACGGAGTTTCGTTATACCAATGGGATTACGATTAAGAAATGCCTCGTTTCGTTCGCTGTATCTCTTGCCCTTTTACTAATTTAATTCTTTGTGAGATCCGATTGCTATACGAAACTCCACGAACGGACGACCCTGAAACTAATTAACGAACATACTTTTTTCTTTTTTTTTTTTTTTACATCGATTAAACAAAATTTCCATATGATAAACAAAAATTAGATCGAACAAAATTTTATTCGCGTTAACGAAGGGTGAATTTATTGTTTTAATTTTAATTAATTTCAAATATTGGAAGCTTGACGAATGACACTTGGGTTCGTATTTCTCGAAGCATTGAGAGAGAGAGAGATCAATTTTTTCGATTAATTTGAACGTGTAAATTTTGTTCATTAGCTAAGTCTGGGGTAAGATGGCCATAGTTTTTTCAAAGTTTTGTCAAAATAAAAATAAAAACAATTCTAAACTTCTTTTAGTGTATAATCAAACTTTAAACATTTGTTTTTAAGATAATTAATAAAAACTTGTTTTTAAGATAAGTACATTTTTAAAAAAATCGCGGTTGGCCGTCTCTCCTGGGGTATCCGGGTGTGATGGCCATATGAGTAAAAAAGAGATGGCCACACTTTACTTCGATCTTTGGATTCCTCTTTTGGTCTATGCGTTCGTTTGCAATGCCCTTCTCTTCGTCTGATCACATTTAGAACACATATAATCAAATTCGGAACAATTTTCGTGTACCCAGAGCTGACATACAATACACTGAAACCAGTCTTTGACGAGACTGGTTATTTAATAATTTTCTCCACCACCAACGCAGTTATCTTCTTTGGTCACATCCTCATCTGATAAATCACACAATACAGGTTCCCCGTCTTCGCTACTCAAGGTGGCCATCTCTCCTAATCTTCCGGGTGAGATGACTACGCATAAAAAACAAACAAATAAATACAGAGTATGTAAAGTTTTGAGGTTATAAAAAAGCCGTGTTCGTGCACTCTTGAAAAATGTAAAAAAAGGATTTTTTTTCTTCAAAATTGTATCACCACGACATAGAATATCAGCTCTGAAGAAAAATATTAGCGGTAGACAAAACAATTAGTTGAGATTTTAGTTACTTTTTCATTTGTTTTCGGTGGAGTTTTTGACGTGCAATTGCAACTACACACAGCGTGAAGTAAACTAAGCCAAAAAAATAACCCATATTTATTGAATATTTTCTGAAATATTATAATTGGCCATTTCTTCCGTATGGCCATTTCCCCCGGACTTTTTTTTTGTGTTAGAAATTGATAAAACAAAATCACACTTTGGAATAATATTTCGAAAAATATTATCACTAAATATTGATATCGCAGATCCAGGAAATTATCATAATGGATATTGAAAAAATAGCGTCACAAAGGCTTTGTCGACTTTTCTCGGTACAGAGGATTTTACACATAGCGTGCGTTTTTTTTATCATTGCTCTCGATTTTTTAAGCTCTCGTTGTGCTCTGGACCGTCAACATGATAATCAGAGAGAGCTTTAGAGAGCGTGAGAGGGAGAGAGAAAGACAGATCAGACTTTAGCGTCGCGACATTCGAACGCGATGATAGCGGCGATGTTGCTAGTTGGCGTGAAAAAGGTGACAGCGAACCGGAACGCATTTATACAAGTGACGAAGGCGCAAGGGCGAAAGCGAAGGAGCGAAGCTGGAATACAGAAAAAGGTATTACGTACATATGGTCCGTTCCACGCTCAATCGAGCCACGATTTAAAAAGAAAATTGTTTTCCCGCCTGAAGACAAAAAACAATGAGCACGAATTTTCCGATTTAAAGAACGAATAGTACAAAACAAACTTGGCTATTTCCGGAAAAAAGCCTCGAATTATTTTTTAAAACACGAATTACAAAAATTCGTTGGTTGAAAAACATTTTTTTAGAAACGTTTGTGAAGATAGCAGAGTCGTTTTATTTCAGGACGCAGAGACGAATATAAATGAATTTATCGATTTGATTAAAATGAATTTTTCACTTCGCACGGAACGTCCCATACGTAGAGAGTGTACGTTTTCTCGGATGTTCGACCGACGAATGAAGTATAGAGACGAAGTGGGTGGAAGCGGTGCGATAGAGTTTCGAGCAACCGAACAAACTCGTTCTACGGAGTATCGTACAAGTGGAGAAGCTGAGAGAGAGAGAGAGAGAGAGAGAAAGACAGAGAGAGAGAGAGAGAGAGAGAGAGAGAGAGAGAGAGAGAGAGAGAGAGAGAGAGAGAGAGAGAGAGAGAGAGCGAGAGAGAGAGAGAGAGAGAGAGAGAGAGAGAGAGAAGAGAGAGAGAGAGAGAGAGAGAGACAGAGAGAGAGAGAGAGAAAGAGAGAGAGAGAAAGAGAGAGAGAGAGAGAGAGCGAGAGAGAGAGAGAGAGAGAGAGAGAGAGAGAGAGAGAGAGAGAGAGAGAGAGAGAGAGAGCGAGAGAGAGAGAGAGAGAGCGAGAGAGAGAGAGAAGAGAGAGAGAGAGAGAGAGAGAGAGAGAGAGAGTAAGACGAGAGATGCTAATTTGCTCGACATTACGCGGGGTTTACAGCTCCTTCTTCATCCCTGGCCCCACTAAACCCTAGTGCTCTTTGCGTTATATACCTATATATATATATATATACATACATACATATATAGATATCAACCCCGTAGGCGTCCTCGTTACATTTCTATATACTTTTCTTCGTGTATTCGTTATACTCGAAAGGAGCGTGTCCCCGCCGCATAGCAGTGCCTCTCAAATTCTCACGACCACGAAAACACGATTGTCGCGTGGAATATTTTTCCGTCGGATGAAAATCCCTTCTATATACGTCTATGTTTTTCATCAACGACGGCAAAAATTGGTAAGGTTTACCAGGGAATATGAATAATGTGGCATGGGTAGATGGCAATGTGATAATTGCAAAAGCAAAGAAAAAAAAACTCACTAATAATTCTATAAACGGTCGGAAAATTGTATATATTCGTTTTATATTAAATTTTCATATTTTGTTTCTCCGACAACAGTAGATATAAATACATAAATATAATATTCGCATATTATTTTTTTATTGGCCTATGCCATAATATAAAAATATCCCGTCGATAAATTGATGGTACTCGATTTATCGTTAAATAATTGTATTCCGGTTGTTTTGATATCGGTGAAAAATGTGCTCGTCCACGTCCTTATTTCTTTCCTATACGTAGAAACACTATATATTCGGTATTGAGATCGACCTTGCGTATCGTACAAGAGGGAAAACAAATTCGTCGGTTCTTTGCGAAACATTGAAAATTTATTAATTCACCAATGGAAATACAGCAAGACCTCGCTTAACTCTGCTTCGTTTAACGCTGTTTCGGTATTACGCGCTAATATTGGGATGTTCCGTTTAGCCCTTAAACGTATACCCCGCGTTAAAGCGGGTCTACGTACAAACAATAGGATTTTATTTTTCCTCCAAGTTTGATATGTATATTTTCTTTGTGTTATTTTCTTTTTCTTTTTTTTTTTTACCATCATTCGATATTACTCGGTAGTGTATCGCTCTGGGGGAGAGCAGTGCTCTCGTATCGGAGTAGCAAGCTCCTATTTGAGAGGCGCTGCCTAGCAACTGGTGTCCTCGCAACTTCAACCCTCTTCTCAATTTCTCTCCCTCTTTCCTTTCTCTCTCTCTCTCTCGTTCTCCGGCTCACGCATTCTCACCTCTCTTCATGTTCTCTTCGTCTCGCTCTCCTTCTCATCCTCGTTCTGGTCGCCGCGGCTTCGGTTTCACCGATGTCGACGCCGACACACCCTCTACGGTGGGGATTCCTCCTTCCCAGATCGTCAACCCTTTAACGCTCATAAACCCATTTTTCGTAGTAACTTAATTATAGCTGTATAAATGTCGTTGTGGATGCAGAACTCTGATATAATTAAATATACCTTATAATAAAACAGAAAGAAAACAAAAAATGAATATTACGAAACTTAATTATAAATTCGATTATAAACTTTTTTTTTATACACGAATTTTCAAACGTCGTTGCATTGATCGTTGTCACGATTATTAAAGATTTGTAATTATGGTAAATACTTATACAGTGTTAGTTGGTTTAGAAAATTATGCATAAATCGAGTCGTCGAGACTTTTCAGACGCTTTGACGTTGATTATCTTGCCTCGAGGGTCGAGAATTCCACGGTGTATAAGGGGCGGTGCAGGGCTGTAAGGGTTGTAGCACTTGTTGCTCTCGCTTCGACTACTCTCGTAGCAATCTTCATTCTTTTTTTTCGCTTTCTCCCTCTTCCAGATAAACCAAGGGATGTATTTTAACTACGTGACTGTATTCTATTTTATTCTAGTAAAAATTTTGTCTACCCTCGATACTTGGCATTAGTTAGTCAAGGAGACTGTTTAACGCTCCGGTAGTTACAGCGAGCTATGAAATTTAATTCTGCGCTCTCTTCTTCGGGTGTTTTTCAAGAAAAATCTCGATTCAGTAAAATAGACGGTTCTTTGTCGAGATTTTCTTTCGCTTTTTTCACAGATCGTATTTAAATTGTATCTCCGAATCAAAAAAAGATAAAGTTCGTCGCTATATATACGATAAAGATAATAGAGCCCTGGGAAAATCACGAGTTGCGACAGGTTGAGCTACGTCGATGCGATAATAATTCACATCGACATGCATTTATTAGGATATTAATTATATTCGCTGTATGGATTCGAGCAAAGAGGGAATAAGTCGGTAGTTTTAAGAATATTCTCGATATATTCTGTATTATCTTACGAGGGTACATTTACTGACTTTCCATTTTCGTCTTGAAGCAACAAATAACCGCGCGAAGATCGAGAACGCTTGCGATATAAAACAAAAAAACAACGTATGTATTTTATTCGATAAATTGAAATTAGCTTCGAGGGAGTAGGAATTATTTCAACGAAGCGAATCGTCGATCGATTCGAATAAATTTTATTCGATCGAATTAACGAACGGTAGCCTGAATTAACTTTGAGGCATTTATCGAAAATATATTCGACGTCATTTATTTTCTTTAATTAGCAATCGTTTTTTTTTTTACCAATCTCGGAGTTTCTATTATTTCACGCGATAAGAGGGTCGTACTTGCAATTTTCTATCGGATTAATCGCGATAGGGAGAGCCTGGGTAGATTCGATCCACGCACAATTTCCCAGATAAATTCGTGTTCGAGCCTTTCGCGTTATAGATATATAGAGGAAGAAAGGTTTCCTTACGGTTGAGGGGCCAGAGGTGTCTCGGGAATTTCCGCGAGCAGCTGGGCACTGGAGTAAAATTAATCAACCGTCATTTGCCGATGGGTTCTTGGCCAAGATAAGATTCGAGGATCTTGTCGCGGAACACAATACGGCAGGCGCCTTTTGCCCGTCTTTGTCCGCGAAACGAAGAATGCGCAATGGAATTCGAAGCGAGTAATAAAATTGTCCTATTATCCGTTTCAATGTCGTAGCTACGCAATTGCAACGGAAAAAAGCCATTCATCGATTTCCTTATCACTTTTTTTTCTATCGCGAAGCGTATCATCGGGATTCCTCGTCGCTCAATAAACATGGGATTTTCCAATTTTTTTTTATCCCACTTCGTCTATTCTCGCAGCTTGTCGCACATTTTAATCAAATATCTTTCGTCGCTTCTCGTTTCATTAGTCATTCAGTTTTTAATCACGAGATTAATTTATTTCACGCTTTTTTTTGGGTTAAATGAAAAGAGTAACTTTGCTTAATTTGTCGAGTTTCAGTTGGTTTTTTTCGCTCTTTTCGAAGACCATGTGAAACTTGAAGCGTAAATAATTGTTCGAATATATTTGAAAAAATTATTTATCGGCTGCGCGATGAGAAATTCATAGCGACGATTAATCTTCCCTCGTTTTCGCGATGATCGTGCGCGAAATTTCTTTTTCGTCAGCTCGAAGCGTTTGCCTTGATAATTAAAAATTTGAATAATGACGCTGTTGTTCGCGCTTATGTCTGTGTGTTTGTAATTTTCATTTTTCGTGTTACTCGCAGGACCGAACAAAGCGTTTCTTGCTTGAACCCTTTAATTTCTTTTTCTCCCGTGCCCTTTTCACCTCATCATCACCCCGCCGTTAATATCCTTTGAAAATCCCGGCGGACCTCGACGAGGATATCGAGCTCGTACTCCATTTATGTATATATAAATATATATATACGTGTATTACGGACCCTCATCGAGATGGGCAAGAAATCCCTAGTTCCTCCCATCGTCGAGGCTAATCTCCCGACGTTTTTCACCAATTAATCAAGCTCCGCTCCATCGAATTATTTCGTTACCAATTTGCCTACGGACCCCGTCCCCTCGCCCTTTTTTTCATCCTTTCCCTCTCCGCTTGTCTTCGTTCGCCAGCCTCGTTACATCCTCGAATATTTTACCGTCCGGCTTTTGAATGAATTTCCGACGATGTTTGCCCAATTTTTGATCCCTTCATACGTCATATTATCGAAATTTCTGAGAATTAAAATTGTTCATATTTCCGAAAAATAATAGACGCGCACGATATAGAAAAGGAATTTACTTTGTTTGGATAATTTCTAAGTTTTATGAAAAATATTGAGAGACTTTTTCATAAGAGTAAATCAATAATTTAGATATCATTCGTTGGATTAAACGACATAAAAATGTCGATTTCCGATGAAAACGTTCGTAATAAGGTTTGTCCGTTACGCGAATTCGTCTCGAGTATCTAGTTTCTCGTACTGTTGTTCGCCGACACTCAACTCCGGTCTGGGCCAGGGTTGATTCTTTCTCGAAGTGTAGAAACCATAAACCGCGTAAGAGGTTTCCACGACTCGCAGACACGTGGCGCGAGTGAGTCGGTTCCTACGATTCCGTGGTTTCGGGTTAGTCATGTAGGTTATATGCCCTCGTATAGGCTTGCTCGATTCGTTCGCCGCCTGAAAGGTACACCTCGGCTCAACAGGTGGGTGAACGGAGCTCGTTCTAGGAGAGTCGAAAAAGAGACAAACCTTGCAACCTCACCATCTCACCTTCGTATCTGTATATACTTATCGTTGGTTCTTCGACATTTTTTCTCTCGAGCTTGACCCAAATTTCACTCCTGAATTTTCGTCTATCGATTAATTCTGCAAAATTATTCACATTTTTTATATTCGACGTTTCTACCTTATTTAACCTGTCCATATTGGAGATAATTTGAAGAAATAATCTACAACATAATTATCTAGATAATTTTGATAATTAATGACTATTTATTTATCTCTTTAACGAACTAATAATTAGAATTCATTTTTTACGTGGATAATTTTGGGCACTCGTCTACGTCGACACTTACATATTTATCTACGAGCATTTTCTAGTACTTATCTACACGTATAGATATTACGCTTTTTTTGTAGATCAATTTCATTGAAGTTCCCGTACGATATTCATCGTGGCCAAGTGGCGACTCGTGTACGAGTGTGCTTGCCTCGTAAATTCTCGCGAGTACTCGAACGATGCATAGTTATCAGTGGTGTGGATCGGGTTACATGGTTATGCAACGCCGATGACTACGCGGTAAGGAGAAGGAGGGGGTAGGCGAGCGATTGAGACGGAGGCGAATGTGTGATCGGGTAGAATAAATCGGTAAATTCACGTCAGAGAGCGCGAGAGGGACATACATTTCTTCACACAGAAAGTACAGCCACCCCGAATTACACACACACATATACACACCCGCGAGCACTCATATATATATATATATATTTACACGTGTATAATATTGACAGACTGATATATATATATATATATATAGACGCGTACAGTATTGATAGATTGATATAGAGAAATAGAGAGATAGCTAATGCACGATAGAGTCAGGGAGGAAGATACGGATAAAGAAATATAATCCGATTGGGAGAGACGACAAAACCGAGCGGATTACGACACGCATACACGAACGACGAACGGACACGCGGAGATGAACTTTTCTTTTCGTACTATCTCGCAGTTGTATCAATCGAGGGAAGAAAAAACCCTTGAAAGGAATAGAGAGGGACAAAGAGATAGAGATAGAGAGAGAGAGAGAGAGTGAGAGAGAGAGAGAGAGAAAGTTCATAAAAAGAAAAGAAAAGGAAACGTATCGCCCAAGTGATACAATAAGTGAGAGGGGCGACGTCGAGAAGGGCGAGGAGGGCGCCACTACGAGATGATAGTATACTGGGCCAAAGGGATGGGAGGAAGAGAAAGGGAGAGAGAGAGAGAGATAGAGAAAGAGAAGAGGGAGAAATCTAATTGAGATCAATTGCGACTTTGCCAGGGTCAACTCACTGTACTATGGGCTTAAGCTACACCACAGTGCCCGACGAGAATTCTATTGCGAGAACGATATATACATACCTCTATATATATTTATATATATATATATACGTACACTTTCGTACACTACGTACATTACGTATGCGTCGCTCGTGGCGGCCAATGCACGCGCAACTCGACTCACCGTTTCTCTTACTTATCACCTATACATATATATATATATATATATGTGTGTACTTATATATATATATGAATAATTTTTTAAACAGCTGTAGGTATATGTGATACAGTCTACGTCTGTATTGGCTACATGGATATAAAATTGCTTGATTTATATATCCTATATCGTATCCCGTGCACTAAGGTCGTCCATCGCAAGTAGAAAAAAAATTAAAGATTAATTGGCACCCGGACTCACGAGTCATGAGAATACGTTGGCATTTATATGTTGAATAATGTAATATGTATATATATATATATATATATACTTATATTATTTTCACGCGTTTCTTAGCATTTTCCTCGAGGCCCCACCATCATCGCCAGATCGGCCTTCCATTTTCTCACTTTACTGTTTAGTGCATTAACACAATTATTATTACCTCTTACGTGTTAAATTTACGATTGATCGCTCGATTAGGTATGCACGAGAGTTAGAAACCCGTGTCTCTCCGACATCGATGGCGAGAATGCGTGGGATATCTGTTTCGCAAGATTAACCAGTCCTTGCAGGTGAAATTATTATCGATCTACGATGGTTTCACGATATCGATTTTTTTTGTCTAGGAAAAATTACGTCGACGATAATAATAATTGCAAGTATTATATTTATCGCTACTTCCAAAATTTAATTACGAAAAATGGCAAATTTGTCAATCGTTGACAAATTGTATTTTTCTCGATGTAAGTTTCGTAGTAATAATAATAATAATAATAATAATAATAATAATAATAATAATAATAATAATAATAATAATAATAATAATAATAATAATAATAATAATAATAATAATAAGTTTATGGTACATGTTATTTGTCGTATATAACAAATGGAATATTAACGCTTTCCTGAGTGTCGCCGATCATGACCAGGAGAGACTCGTACATGAATAATCTCACATGTCCGTCTATATTATGAGCTCCCTGAATGCATATGTATATATATATATATATATATATATTTCATCACGACCGCCCCAGCGCCGATGCTGCTGCGTCGCAACGAAACAAAGTCTAATCTCACTCGTCTCGTTGCTCTCCCGCTATGCACGCGACCAGAGTGGACGTATCAGCTCCGCGATGACCCAGTTTGCTTTCCATCCCGACGCCAGTAACGCCGATCGTGCGTATACACATACTTACATATGTATGTATCGACTATATACAGGTTACAGAATCGCACAGCCATCGTGAATACGATCCCTTTTTCTTTTTTGTTCCATACACGTATGTATTCATCCGTTTCTCGTTCTCTCAGTTTTCTTTGCCCACCCCCGTGTTTCTCGATATTACAAGTTCCCTGTATATCATTCTTCATCGAAGATGGAACCAAAACCCTCGACATCTTTCACCTCAACTTCTTCCTCGACTTTTCTTCCCCTTGAGAAAACTTCTCGTAAGATGGAAACTCTCGGTCTCTCTCTCTCTCTCTCTCTCTCTCTCTCCTCTCTCCCTTTCTCTGTCAATCGTTCTCTACTTCTTTTCGTTCGCGATACTAACTAAACCAGAGCAACTTGGAGATATGTATATTTATATCGATATTTATTCTTTCAACCAATATTTATCGTACTTCGGGAATTCCCTCAACCCACAATGCTCACTTTTTTCAGACTCGCGCTCACACCCACCCTTGTCTTTCTTAATTTCGTAAAAGTTCTTTACGGTAAAAATAATTATATATAATTGCCTTCGACCGACGCGATTTGAAAAAAATGTAATCTTTCGTGACGAAGAAGTTTTAAAAATTAGATTTCAACGATATCAAGAATCATCGAAAATCATTAAATTCTATGTCGTTCTTGTATCATATTTTTTCTAGGTACGTATTCTACTTGCGCCCCTCGCCAAATTGATTCTCGTACCAACTTTGTCATTCTCGCCAATAGCGTTCTCTCAGCCTGTCTTTGTTTTCCCACTGTCTTTCTTTTAATCATTGCTCTCTTTGCATCTCCGAGAGTCGAGAGTTTAAGAATGCCCACGCACCCTCTCCTGCCTCCTTTATTTCGAATTACGTTTCCCCCGGGACGTTTATGGTCGTGTCTCTACTGTCGTGTCTACCGTGTGACCGAAAGAGACGAGAAAGACAAAAAAAAAGATAAAATCACGGGTAAGAGATAAAAAAAGGGAGCGTAGGCAAAGAGTTTCATGGCGAGTTGCGCGTCGCGAAGAAATCAACGAACTATCTTACTCGTACATTTACTAGCGCTTCGAACGATTCTTTACAATATTACGCGCATGCGCGTAGGAGAACAATATTTAATCATCGATCTACAACAAGAAATTTGAAAATTATCCAACGATTGTCCCGCTCGAACGGACAACGATCAATATAAAATTATCGATCACGAATTTATCTCCCGCGTATCGTACAAAAATTTACCCTTCGTTCTCGTATCTTTCGATATTCGAGCAAAATTATTACCCGTTGCATTTTCTATCGACGAAAAATATTGCCAACGACAAACGAGAAAAATGTCAAATTTCACAAGTGTCACGTTCGTTTTCCTTTTCTATCAATTTTCACGACCGATGCCCGAATTTTCTTATTCGGTATGGCCTTCGCCGCGCGTTCTAAGACGCCTTCCCTCCTTCGACGCGTCATCCCCTTTTTGCCCTGCACACGTAAAAGAGCGTCAACGACGAGAGATCGTGGCACAGGAAGACGTTCTCACACACGAGAGGACAAGGACGACGAGAGTCTCGCGAACTCCTCGACATGGGGCGAGAGAACGCGTTAGGGCGTTTCTGCGCTTGAGCATCGCTCTGTAGCCACGTGGGCGTGTGTACGTGTGAGCTTGCGTCTATGTGTATGTTTATGTATATATATATATGTATAGGAGTTGTACGTGGTATCAAGGGTAAAATCGGATGCGGACGCGAGGTGGTCTCCCTCCCACTCTCTCTCTCTCTCTCTCTCTCTCTCTCTCTCTCTCTCTCTCTCTCTCTCTCTCTCTCTCTCTCTCTCTCTCTCTCTCTCTCTCGCTCACTCTCTCGCTCACTCTCTCTCGCTCACTCTCTCTCGCTCACTCTCTCTCGCTCACTCTCTCTCGCTCACTCTCTCTCGCTCACTCTCTCACTCTCTCTCTCTCTCTCTCTCTCTCTCTCTCTCTCTCTCTCTCTCTCTCTCTCTCTCTCTCTCTCTCTCTCTCTCTCTCTCTCTCTCTCTCTCTCATTCGGGAGGCGATCTCTCCTACTCGTTGGACGGAGAGGTGGACGGCGGTTGGGGGGGGGGGGGGGTTGCTCACGTCGCCGCCGCCGCGACGCCCGGCGCCGCCAGACTTTGGGTTTCAGATTAATGGATCATTTTTCTTCCCTCGACTCGAGTCGAGAGTCGCGTGCGAGCGAGAAACCTATAGTTGCTCGATGTATAGAACGAAGGGCGAGCGTGTGAGAGAGAGAGAGAGAGAGAGAGAGAGAGAGAGAGAGAGAGAGAGAGAGAGAGAGGGAGGAGAGAGGGATGAAAGAATAAGATTCGTGGGATCTTCCTTCTCCCTCCCTCTTGTCTCTTCGGCAAACTTCTCGAACTTGGGCCACCTTCGTGCTCTCTAAGGTTACCTCCTGCACCCCCTCCTTTCCCTCATTTCTGGTTACTGGTTCAATAAACCAGTGAAAAAAAAGGTTCACCGCCTTTTTTTACATACGTACGGCGTTCTTACGATTTGTAACGAAAAACGGTAATGATTTTTTTTTGCGTTCGATCGAGTCGCGATTGAAAACGAAATATCGCGAACGTGCACACGCACGCGGATGTGGAAATGGAGATGGAACGAGAGGGAAATATACGAGATCCTTGATATACAGAAAGGGAGGAGGGAGAGACTGAAAGAAGTAAAAAAAAAGAAAAGAGAGAAAGAGAGAGAGAGAGAGAGAAAAGGAGCAAAGCTTTTTCAGGGTAGACGGACGAAACAGTCATGGAAATAGGGAAGCCGGCGACTACTACGCGCCCGTATACGTATAATACGTATATTCGGTGAGTAGTAACCCTCTCTCCGGGGCGCGGAGCAATTATTATGCTAATACGAGAGGCGAATAAAACTCGACGGGTTCTCTCCTCTTGGCACTCAATGGCGTGCCCCCTTCGTCTAAACTCCTTTCTCTTTCTCCATTTTCACTCTCGTCTTCTCCTCGGCTATATATATATATATTACGTACAGGTTTATACAGAAAGAAAGAACAAATAAATTAAATAAACTAAAAATTGCTCGTTTTTTGCTTTGCTCGTAAACGAAGGATTTGTTTCACGTAAAAAAGACAAACAAAAAAAGACAAGTTTTCGACCATTCGATGGCTATAATACTTTTCTACCGTTATAAAAAATTGGAAAAGATTTTTTTTTGTTTTAAACCGATCGTTAATAAGAATGATATTACAATGATTCGATTAATATTAAATGAAATTTTACGGTTTGCGAGACTAATATACCGAGAAGGAAGAACGATCGATTTGTATCGACTTGCATCGAGTTACTACGTGGCGACCGTGTGTGAGCACAGGGTGAAAGGGAATCCTCCCTTGGGGCATGGAAAATGGAAAAATGTGGAAGAGATATTGGAGAGGCTCGTTCCGATGCTAATACCGCATAAAGAGGCCTCTGGCCATTCTTATGCATACGCGCAGAGGCATTCACGAACGTATATACAGGGCATTCCGTGTCAACGCTGTATAAAAATCGATTCTCGTTTAACATCGAGAATCATTTTCATGATTTCTCGATGTTAAACAAAAAAGAAGTTATTAACACGGGCTCGTTTCAACTAGTTCCTCAAGTTCCGACGTTAAAACGAAGAGATTTAAAAAATCAGACCTTGACGAAATTGCCACGGAATTTCCCATACGTTCCATAAAATTTTCGACGTGCCATACACGTGAAGAGTTCGCTGAGCAAGAAAAGCTTTACGCATCATTTTTATATTCACCCGACCTTCGTTTCTCGTCCCGACGTTTCAAAACTGCCCTCTCTTTGCATATCAAAGTTATTTTCCACTTCCGTCTCAAAAATTTGTCCCGATCAATTCACTTTTTCCGATCGAATATTCTTACGAACCCTGCTCTTTCTTCTTCTTTTTTTTCTCTCACAGCGACGATCTTTACACACTGATTTTTCTCCCCAACGACCTCCTTGTCGGCGGACGTGTAGACATTGTCGATACACAATTATTTTTGCGCTTCCTTACGTCCGTTCTTCTTTCCTGTCGACGCGAGAGCTTTCTTTCTCGTTTTTTTTTGTTCGTTCACCTTCCCGGCTAAAAAGCTCATCATCGCTGTTCTCCTGCTAGAGAGAGATTCTCGAGAAGTTGGCCGCACCTTCAAGTCCAGCACGAACGCGCTAGAGCACACTTCGCCCTGGCTTTGATTTATTGCGCTCTGTCGCTCAATTCCGGCGGCTCTCGCAAACCACCCTCTCTCCTTAGTACCTATACGTACCACTTCGGTCATCGTTCACGTGTGATATCCCTATTGATACGTATATATATATGTATTCACCCACTTATAACGCGCTTTTTCATTCATTTTTCCACGTCCTTCTCTCGACGATTGAGATATTCTTCATTTTTATTCTTTCCACACGGTGTCCGAAGAGACACTTTTTTCTTACGATCTTTTCACCATTCGATCAGTCGCAAGAGACAAAAATCCTTTTGTACCGTTTAGACTAAAATTTCAAAGTTCGTAAATCGAGAACATTTGATTTTTTAAATATGCAACATTTTTCATCAACAATTTTATAAATGAATTTGATTGATTTTTTAAATTTTGTAACGATGATAATTACATTCGATATTTCGTTATATATATATATATATATAAAATATATAATAGGTATTATTTATAGCAATCGAGTTCGCTACAATTTTGTCAATATCTCGTTTATTTCGTCCCCCGTGTGTCGATGAAAGTAAGGGGGTGTGAATTAAACCGCTCGTCACCGGGTTCTCGGTGTTTTTTTTTCACCGCGCCAGTTAGGGACGTCTGATCGTTCAATTAGCGACTGCTGTATAGACGAAATTAATAGCCTTTATACAGAGGCGACGCAAGGAGAGAAGACGAGAACGAGAGAGTCGAGGAAACGAGGCGAGAGAAGATCTCCGTACACCCCCCGTTGCGTGTCCCGCTTTTTCTTTCCTCCCAATTGCCACGACACTCCCGCGTTTCCCTGGTCCCTCGTACCTCGCCCGTTTTTTCTTTTTTTTTCGAGGTTGAGAAAGGTTGAAGGGTTGCCAACGAGAACGCGCCGCGACTCCCTCGTGCCTGGAAGAGTCTTTGTAAGAATTTTGTTCTCCTTTCCTTTACGACTGGAAAAAAAAAACATCTTTTCACTTTTGTGGCTCATTGTCAGTCGAAAATCTCGACGAACGAGAGACGTGACGCGGTGAGAACTCCTCGGTCATTATTAATTACGTTATTTTGGGCTTCGAAAGGGCTGCGACTCATCGGCCGTTTTAATTAATTTCCGTAAACTTCGGGAACGGATCAAAATTTGCATTGTCGAACTGGCGAGAAGAAGTGTAAAAAAAATATTTTTGAAAAAGATATCGATCTCTATCGTTCGACTAATCGAACGATCGATACGTGTTCGATTGTTAAAGAACAATCAAATAATAATATCGCTTATTCTATATTCGGCGCGACGGTCACGAGTGTTTCGAAGACGCGCGACGACAGAATATTTTTCAACGTTCGAGGGAAAAATGGGATGAGGGTGAGGCGATAGATCACCGAGTTATTACGCGTATATATAAATATCTTCGATTCAGAAACCTTATCATCGGTGTCAGGGCCTCGAGAGAGCTGGTCAATATTCTACTTGGTCGCTCGTGTGTGCTTTTCATACTCTCAATAAAAAAATCAAAGAATATATACAGCGGTCATGAATCCATTTGTTATATATTTACTTGCCACTTTGCTGCAATTATCGAAGTCAGATTAACAGCTGTCACTCAATGAAATATATATATACGAATTTGTTTATGCTCGTGGAAATTGTAATTATCGTTTATTCTTGTTGCGTAAAAATCGGAACGATAAGAGAATTTTTCTTTCGTAAAAGAATAAAAAATAAATTGCATAAATAAAATAGCGGGGTCTGGGGACGGGGGAGGGTTCGTTCGAGTGGACCGAGAGGATACGTAATCACTCGAGCCTCAAGGTCGCGCTCTGAATCTTCATCTTTCCGTGTTTATCGAAACACCCCTCGCTCGTGCCCTTATCAATAATTGAACAAAGGCAAATTTATTTCTGATCCAGAAAAATTCAATCGCGTCTGATCGATTCATACGAATACTTTTCTTTTCATTAAAAACGTTTGAAAATAGTACACATTTTGTAGTTCTTGATTCGATTAAAATCGATCGATTGCTTTTATCATTTTTTAATCCAGGTTTTAGATATTTTTTTCATTTCATACACATGCATCGCGTTGGTAGGAGAATTACGTCATTCAAGAAATCCTCTTGTATTTGGTAGCCGACTTATACACACACACACACACACACGCATATACATACATACACACACATATATATATATATATATATATAACTAATAAGCGCCAGAGTCACGACACCCGGTAAAGTTACACCGTTCGCCAACAGCGTTAATTCAATGGTTAAGTTACGAAAGCTTATGTCATCGTGCGGTGTATTTGTCTCTCGATTTCCCCGGCGTTAGTGTGTACGATTGCGCGAACATTTGTATCATTTGCCTCCGTGTATGGATCAGCAACGGTTATGATACGTCGCCGTCTCTTCTCATCCCTTTTTGCTTCGCCTTCGGACGACTGTAAATCTACCAAGATTGCACTCGTGCGACAAAATTACGCTTTGTCAATTATATCGGTAATCATAACTCGTATCTTTCATCGGCCATTTTCTTTTCTTTTTCTTTTCGATTTATGATTTTTCATCCAATATTTTAATACCAAATTCATGCTTCGGATTATTTTCAAAAAATTAACAATCTCGATTTCATTCTACAGTCAATATTAATATAGAAATAAAGCATTTTGAAGAAGCTTTAAAATCGTGAAAAATTCACTTACTGCATGAAATAAAATGAAAATAAAATAAAATAGGTTAAAATAACATTAATTAAATGAAAATAAAATCAATTTAATTAAATAATTTCATGCCACGACATATCGATACGAGTCAGTCGTACAGTTTTCGGTCAGATTATTATGCTATTTTGGTTCTAGCACATCGAGAACGAGCGATTAAATCGCCTGATGTGTGCGATAACATGGTGATAAGGGAAAGAGCTAGTAGTCTCGAGCATGGTAGTAGCTGCTGCTTGTTTCATCCTTGAAATTGTGTCGCACAATTGTGTGAATCTCTCTATATACAAAACATTATCGAGTTTCGTGACACCGTAGAGAGATGCGACGCTCGGTTCTTACGTATACAAATTGCTTCTATCTTTACGAATCTTATGCGCGATTGCAACGTTCGAACGAGCCTTTTTCATTCTCTTTCGCATATTCCTCTTGAACTTCATTGCGATTCATGCGGACGATAATACACGCTTGTCCCATCTATTTTTTGTTTCTTCGCTTTATCTTTTACCTTTCTATTACTGATAAAAGATATTAGAAAAAAAAAAAATACAAATCTCGGGGCATCGCACGACCGGAGTAATTTTCCAGAGACTTTCGATCGAAAGATTTACCGTATCGTCGTTATCATTGTAGTGTACAGGAGAAATTCCACTACTCTATATTATCGAGCTCATTGATTATCGCGACTTCAAACTTTTGTAATTTATTGCCAATGAGTCTCTTAATTTCAAGTTTTTCTGAGATTTGAAAAAAAAAATCATCGTTCGTATTATCGAATGACTTAAAAAAAATTCTTTTCAATCTATCGCCAAATATGTCGATGGAAAGTTTTCCAATAATTTTAGACGATAATTCACCTCTGTTTGGATACATTGGTTTTTCATTTACTCGATCGAATAAAAAATCTATAATCAACCGCTTTCTTTTTCCTCGCAGTCTCGATCTTGCACAATTGCAAAGTTTGGGAAATGCACGCTTGCATGATATTCAAAAGTATGGGCGCTTTTGTTAAAAGGCTGCAAGTCGTTGGTTCTTATATATCTATCTATCTATCTATATATATGTATTCTAAAGCGATGTAAGATGCAAGACGAGTTGTGATAGGAGCGAGAGAGAGAGAGAGAGAGAGAGAGAGAGAGAGAGAGAGAGAGAGAGAGAGAGAGAGAGAGAGAGAGAGAGAGAGAGAGAGAGAGAGAGAGAGAGAGAGAGAGAGAGAGAGAGAGAGAGAGAGAGAGAGAGAGCACAGAGGCGTCGCGACGCCGCGTGGGCGTCGAGGGCATCCATCATGGACCCGCGTGAATTACCACCAACCCCTTCCGTGGTTCGGGTCTTAACCTAAGGGAGTCGGAAGACGTAAATGGGGTGAGTTCTGGTCGGTGAGCTCGCTTTCTTCTTTCTCTCTCTCTCTCTCTCTCTCTCTCCCTCTCTCATTGCTCCTCTTCTCCTATATCAATACATCCGTATAGTCTCGTCTCTCGCGGTGCATCGGAGTGTATCGCGTATATACCTATACGATCCTTTTTCTTCTTCTCCAGCCATGGTTACATCGCGAATACGATTTCTCGTTTCTGTCGGAATCTTTCAACCGGAACATTAAGCGAATCGAGTCAGCTGAAAATTACGAAAATTAGATTTTACCTCTTCGCGTCGAAGAAAAAATAAAAAAAATCGACCAGTTTATGGAGATTTCCGCCAAGGATAAAACTGAGTTTCGACTCGGGAATCTAATCGATCTCGTTTTATTAATTTTCTTTCGACAAATCTTTCATACGTATCCACAACGTTAAATTGCTTAAACAATTATTGTCAATTGCGTGAAAATTGTTGAAAAACCTCGCTTTGTCCAAATAAATAATTAAACATATCGAGAAATAAACAAAAAAAGAAATAAAGGATTTGTCGGTTAAATAATCGTTAACACTTATCAACCACGCATGAATCATTGTCTCGATCCAATTAATAATCGCCCGTTGTGTACGAGTCACGTGTGTGTGTCATTTATAAACGCTCCTCGTCTCCAAACGACTCTGGAAAAATAACCCAAGGTATAAAAGAGTGCATAAGCGACAGCTGGTTAACCAGGCGTAACTTGGATGCAATGACAATGACGTACAACGCAGCTAGAACCGTTATAACGTTCGCCGTGCGATATATACGAAACGCGCGATGCGGATTACGTTCTCTCATCTGATAATACGCGATATAGATATAGTTATCGTGCTTCACCCTACAAAGAAAAAGCGAACGAAAATGGGGAAAAAGAGGGAGGAGGGGAGAGAGCGCAGTTGAAAAGGAGAGAAAAGGTATTTCGCGATAAATTCAAGCAATATTTCGCACGGACGATGGAAACGGAAGCTTGTAGCGAGCTTTCTCATAACCCGGCACAAATTGTGCAAAAATACCGGACCATCGAACCCCCTTCCCGCGCTTTCCCCTACCTCCTCGCTCTTTGCCACGAAACCATACACTCGTTTTTCCAGCTATCGTTTTTTCTTTTCCGGCTTTGTCACAACGCACGGGAGCTTACACGCGGGTTTCGCCATCCCCCATCGACGTTGCGAGAAGAGCAGAGTGGTATGACATAGCCCCGGGTGTTCCGGCCCGATCATAAAAATTAAGGCAGCTCGCCCTCGGGATGTAATTTGAACGAAAGGTTTTATTCTTCTTCCTCATTTTTTTTCTTCTTCCTCAATTTTTTTTCTCTTCTTTCGTTTACATCGACCAACCTCAATCGATTTCTCGGTTGGAAATTGTTCGTCGATCGCGGAACTTCGTTGCCGATATCAACGAGTTTGTGGTAAAGTATCGACGATTAATGAAGGATGTTACAGCGCTCGTCTTGTTTCCTGATTACGTCGAAGAATATTTTCCTTCGTTCGTTACGGGAACGTTTCACGAGCTTTTTTCCCGTGATTTGTTTGTCGTCCCGTGGAATTAAAATTAAACTTTGTTATGCACGTAACGGTCTACCTTCGCGTAAATAATATAGACTCGTACGTGGCAAGAAGAATGACAAATCGGGATTCGAGAGACGGAGTGAAAACAAGCGTATCGCTTCGGGCCCTTGACTGCGCGGTAATTATAATACTTCTCTTAATGAAGGAGAAGTGAGACATGGCGCGTAATATTTTATAGTAATGGCTTTTCTTTACGTGTATGTAATGCAAGGTGAACGAGAACAAATGGGCTTGGAAAACAAAGCTTTTATGTAGAATTTTTCTTTGTCTATGGGAAAGAAAATAAATATCAGAGAAACAATATTATTAACTTAAAAAAAACGTGGAAAACAATTTTCAACGAGGTAGGGTGAAAAATATGTTTTATATAAAATGTAGATAATCGTATCGATAAGAAATATGAATAGCGACTAATCGCTCAATTTCCACAACTGCTCGAGAATCGGGGAAAAAAACGTGTCGAAATAAAAAGCTTCCTCGTTTTTCATCTTTCATTCTCTTCCTCTCGATCGGTTCGATCGATTGGCGCACGCAAGATAGCGCAAAAAGAGAGAAAGAGAGATTTAGCAAAACGCTCGTATATCTCTCTCTCTCTCTCTATATATATATATATATATAATACGTGTGATCGTATAGCTAACGCAACTTTGCGGTGGGCAAAGTTTCCGCACTTCGCCAGGACATCTCAGGGCGCTTCTATACGTACCGATATCTTTCTGTCTCTTCTCAATGTTCTATATAGATGTATAGTAACTCGCAAGATAGCGCGTTCTTTCCTTCGGACCGCTCTCTTTCATTTCGTCGATATTTCAACCGCGATAAAGACAGCGCGGGGGTAAGATCGCGCGCGCGCGCGAGCGACCTGACCGCTCTCTCTGCCGCGCGATAAAGGAATCTATTACCGCAAGAGTCGACTCTCTCTCTCTCTCTCTCTCTCTCTCTCTCCATCTCTCTTTCTCCTCTTCTTTCTCGAAGAAAAAGAAACGATAGAAATAGGAAAAATGGAAAAAAGTCGCGAGCTCCGAATTTCTTCGGCGCTATGCCGTATATACTATCTCTGCTCGGTCATATATATATATATATATTATACACACGCAAATATATATACATATATATAAGTACAAATTTTTCTATCTTGACCCCCCTCAACTATACAACTCACAGGTTCGCGAAAAGCATCCCCGCTCGAATTCTTCGGGGCTTTGAGCTAATATATACATACACGGTGCTGCATCGCCGGCTCCTGTCCGACGGGTTTTCCCTCGGATAGATAATATACTTTACAACCCCGTGAATGTATTCCGAAACCATCGGGTACGGTAAACCCACCAATGAAAATCTACGAAACTTCTCTCTCTCTCTCTCTTTCTTCTCTCTCTGTCTCTTTCTCTACGAATCTTCGTTTCCTCGTTCCTTGTCCGCCGATCCGACTGTATATTTTAAACGCTTGATCTCAATGGCATTTCTATACCGTTCCCGTGTGATTTGTGCAGTTATTAATTCGGCGCTGAACTCGCGGTAAGATTTTTCGAAAGATTCAGCTATTTCTCGACGTACAATGCCGTCGCTCTCTTCTTCCTCGGGCTCTATCACCGGACGACTGATTTATTTCGTTTGATATTACTTTTCGCGTTTCGTGCGATTATATATTTTTACGTCATGGAAAAATCTACAAATATCTAGTGGCGTATTTGTTGTTTCGTGTGAGAAAACAGGGTTGTGACTAAGGGTCGTTTCTTTCGGAATCCGCACGAAAAGAGCAATACGAGTTATCGCAAAATCGGACAACGAATGATCTTTCGATCCGTCGTGGCGAATTATTTTTAAATCTCACTTAAAATCTTATCTATACTTCTGTATAAATACAATTTATTTGTCAACGGAGAAATGGTGATACGACGATATATTTTATCGGTCGATTTGAGTTTTATTTTTTATTTCTCGACATACGTAGGTATAACGTCTCAATGTGAAATCTCAATATTGTGTACGATGAAATAGTCGCGACGGTGGAAAATTCATTCGATATATTTCCGTCGATTACGACGAGGACGTTCTCGAAGAGAAATGGGTACGTTGAAACGAGAAATCTCATTCGTTTTTCGAGACGAAAAAAGTAGTTCACCCTCTCGAAAAACATTTTAAAACATCTGCCCTCATGTCGAAAATCTCATGCATATAGACTGATTACATACCCTATGAATATATATACGCGTATATATCGAAACAAAATCAATGAGAGGGAAACCGATTGGCAGTCGTTAACGTAAATAGGAGAGGGAGAGAGGATGGAACTGAGACTGTGAGCTGATCGGAAAGCAGGATTAGTGAATTGGCTCACTGTTTTCTTACCTCCTCAACGGTCCTCTTTCTCTCTGCTCTTATACGTCTTGTTCCATCGTCGTTCGAACTAGCTCCCCACCCCCGCTATATTCTCATCCTTTGCCTTCGTATTAGAAACATCTTTCGATTCTTTATATTCTATACATCGAAGACTTTCTCCTTTCCGGCACTATCGAGCACACGCATCGCCGACTCCGAGTCTTGATCTTGTCTTCCACACTACCAATCCGGATATAAGATTCGAGTGCTTCGCAATCGTTAGATACAATATACATGTAGAGAAAATTGGGGAAATAGCGATCACCTAAGAGCGACTTAAAACATCTTTTTACTTTGTCGACCGGAAAAATAGCCAATTTTTAAGAATTTTTTTTTTTTATGAAAAATACAAGCTATGAAATCAAACTTTTTGTCATTTATTTAGCAATATGTCTGCTATAAAAAACAATAAAATTAAATATTTATCAATAGAATATTGAAAAAATGGCGATGAACGTGACGTCGCAAAAAATACATTGACCGATAGCGATGGGTGACTTTTGATCAACCGCTTATGTGAAATAAAAAAATAAGCCAGGTTTGTAAAGAGTATGAATGCCGCTCTGGTCCCTGCTATAATTAACTGCGTAAGTAAAAAATTGACAAAATGGAGCAGGTTGAAATTTTGCACTACAAGTTTTACGTTTTTTTTTAGTTTTGCATTTTTTTTAAATTGAAATGTTTGACGTAGAAAGTTAATTGTAGCAGGGCCCAGAACCAATGGAATGTAGAACGAAACAAACGAACAAACAAAATCAATCGGCTTGTTAGTTTTTTTTGTATCCTACGCCAGTTGCAAAAAATGCGTTATGAGAAAAACGCGATTAAGGAAAAAATCTCCAAATCACCGAAATCTTCATTATTTTGTGCGATCGAAAAAAATTAAATCGATAGGTATCGATATTTTTATAGAGAAATCAATTTCTTTCTTATCCATCGATTGTTTCATGGCGAAAAAAGTATATGATCGAGAAATTATTTCTTTTTTTCAAGCATTTTTGATCGACAAGGACACGGAGAACAAAGAAAAAAGAAATATGTCTTCTTCGATCTGGCTCCGAGCCATCACTGGTACGTCAATCATAATACGCCTCGGTCGGCAGAAGCTCGAGGCTTTTTATGAAATTGATTTTGACATGATGGAACGACTTGCGGAGTGTCTCAACCCGTAGCAAGTGGCTGGGGTCATATGTGTGTGTGTGTGTGTGTGTACTCTCAGGGTGTGGGTCCCTCTTAGATCCTCGGAGGAGAGATCAACCGTAGGTAGGTCTGTTGGTAATTTGACAAAAAGCGGCGTTCTCGTAATTTATATAACATCATATGCTCTCGGTAGACTCTGAGCTGTTCAAAAAGATGCATCACCGTAGTTTCATGAAAATTGAGACGTTGGTTTACTAATAAAAAGAAACAAAATTTGAATAAAAAATTGTTATAAAATTACTAAAAAAAAACAACTAATAAGAAATATATATATTTTCTTTTTTTCCGTTCCGTTCCGTTCATACGTTTGTTTCGTGATAGAAAACAGTCCACAAATTAAAAAAAAATACTTATGGGATTAACTTGAAGAAATTTTAATTCGATCGTACGAACTTTTTCGATTATTGATTAGAAAAAAATAGCATCGTGATAATGAGACACTTGCGAAAGCACTCGAGACCAAGCATGTACTTAACGACACGTGTTCGTTGACGAAAGTCAGAATTTTTATCAACGAAAATAAGATAAGTATAGATATTGTGCGGTGAAAACTGACCGCGACACGACGGACTAAAATCAGAAACATCCTGCTCTGGTAATCGCTAAATCCTGCGGCGAGCCGAAGCATCTCGTAGTTATCGCACATACGTCGTGAATAGATACGTGGTTACGGGCTTCTCGATGACAAGATAATAACCACGTCCGCAGGAACATTTTTTTTTACTTCGGATTTAACGCGCGACGCGCGAAACGTCGTTCTCGATAAGACCCAATTTTAGCCTCAAGGATGAGATAATCGTACAACGTATAATCGCGGCATTTCTCGATCCCTGTCTGTTTTTTTCGATGGTCGATTAGCGGACGATTAATATCGACATTTTGTTTTTTTAAATTATCGTCGCTAATTCTTTTCATACCAAACGAACAATATTTTACGAATTTTCAATCGAATCAAGCGATATTGCGATGTTATAAAAAGAAAAGATTTTTAAAAAAACATTGATTACTAAAATTGCATAACGGTGATGTAAGTTCTTGAATATCATATTTAATATAAGAAAGGCAAAGATTTCTTCGGATATTTGATTACGTAAAAATATCTTTACAAACGTGCTTGTCCATGAGCTTCCGGTTGTCCTTTAGCCGTCATCGTCGTCGAATCGATCGTTGGTAACTTTCCACCTGACGACGTAAATCCCACGACGAGACACACACAGAAGCAACCATAGCAGAGCAGGCGTGTCAGGGTCTTCGTATCTGAATCCTGATGTACACGAGTTATCCTCGAGGCGTTTTGTACCATGTCCTGCTATTTTATCGCAAGTTTTTCCGGGGTTAAATTCTATGGAAATACTTGTCGACCCTGTCGACTAGATTCTCACGTTTTACGCGTAACATGAATAAAATGCTGGTCCTCATTCATCATCTCGTCCACTTATCGACTCGATCCTTGTAACAGCGTTTATAATTGTATTCCAGCATTTTATACATACCGTTATTGATCTTTTGCCATTTGCAAATATTCATCCTTGGAAAAATCTTTTTTCTCGCCCTTTTTTCTTTTTCTTTTTTTTTTTTATATTTTCCATTCGTACCGACGATACGTTGATCGATGATTAATCGTACAAAGACTGTGGGTTATTTTGATCCTCGGAGTTAGTGCGGCGTATCATTAAGCTTTTACGTCACACCTATAAATTATAGAAGAAATAGATAAAAGAGGATCGGAAGACTTACGATTATTTAATCGATCCACCTAACGACGTCACCTTTCTTTTGCGTTTACTTGTAATCGTAACATTTCTTCTTTTTTGAATACATTATTCCACGGCGTAATAATGAGATATGATTAACGGGTTAATCGTTCAGGTGTTCGGAAAATATTCGATATTGAAATGGCTCTGTACACGAGTATCGAATATCCGCGCGTCAATATATTCTTTACCAATCGTCGTTATCGAGACTCCCAACAGTAATATTCAATTCTCTTTATTCGTACGTTCGAAAAGTCGATCTTCGATTAATTATATATCGAGTACACGTGACATTAAGCTATCGGAGATTCTTCGTGGCCCGTTGTGAAACGATTCGTTAATTATTCGTGAAACAAAAGCTCGACCGTAGGAAACGTCGTCGCTGATCGGCCGTTCGAAACAAAAATCGTTCGATCGTTCGATCGTGTCGTCTGCATGTCGGTTGGCAAATCCCATCATGAAGAATTCAATGAAGGGACTTCCATGTGTCCGCCGGCCGTGTGGAATGGAAAACTTTCTGACCGAATAAGCTCGATTCGTTTTCAGTCTTTATCGTCCTGAACTAGACGCGCTCATCAATCATTTCTCGCAGTTCGATTGTCACGGTGCCTTCGCGCTACTTCTTTTTTCTCCCCCTCCGAGCTTTTATTCCGGAACGAGCAAGAGAACCGTTCGAGTCGTCAATTACAGCTCCGCTTACAGATAACCCGAAGATATATTTTCCACGTTATGCGTTTGTGCGAACGAAAAAAAAACACACACACACACACACAAATTTCAAATAATCGTGCAATAAATAACGACGCGAATTGATTAAACTTCGACCTTGGCCACGATACGATCCAAAAAAAAACCCCGAGACGTCTCAATATTTTTTAGGCAAAAGTGCGTCGTGGCGTGGAAATTCTTCTATCTTTTTAATTTTCATTATCGAATCAAAGACGAAGGAATCGTGACTCCACTCCACGAATGTAAGTTAATATATTTAATTATACATATCGCGTTTATCGTCGGTATAAAAATATGACAACGACTGAAAATAACTAAATTCCCTTTGATTTTTGATAAATTCTCGATCGATCAAAAATCGTACAATTTTTCGTTCCTAGTCTTATAAACATAATTCATTCCGTCAGACCTGATGGCTCTCGTACGATTTTACATCCCGTGCGAGTATTTCGTACTACCGGAGTACCGGACAGTTCCAGTCCGAGTTTATATCGAGAGAAAAAGAGAGTGGGAAAGAATAGAGACTTTGACGAGGAGAGCCGCCAGCCCCTTTATCGATGGACGTTGGCGACGGCGACGACGACGGAAAACTCCTTCCGGATGAGATAGAGAAGGAAAAGAAAAGTTATAGATATGTCTTATCCTCGGATGTTACAAGGGAAAAAGAGTTATGCGTTGAGAGACGAAGAGGCGGTTGAGTGGGTGGATGGGTGGTTGGGTGGGGAATGAAGATTTAAGGGGTTTTCCGGGGGGAGTCCGGGACTAACAGGGGTAAATATATATATAAGAGGGCAGAGGGTTCGGAAGAGTCGATGAGAGCTCGTTCCGGGTCGGTTTTAGCTCAGGCAGTTTTCCCTTCTCCTTTTTCTCTCCTCCCCGTCTCTTCTCTCTCTCTCTCTCTCTCTCTCTCGCTCTCTCTATCGTACTCTTTCCCTATCTTTTTCACTGGCCGTTCTCGCGGACAGGACGAGCTCTAAAAATCCGAGCGGTAACGATATATAAGAGTGCTTTCATGGTTACGCGGGTATATCTGCAATAATAAAGCTGCGGTGTGCGACGCGACTAGCCGGTGACTCGTTCCCCATACCGACAAGTTTTAACTACAGTTATCCGGCAAGTCGCTTCTCCCGTTTCTCCCCGCTCTCGTCCTGATCGTTTCATCCTCCTTTATATCTATATATATATATAATGCTCACACACACGTACACACACACATATACAATCCGCCACCGTCCTGTACCAATCAAAGTAAAAGTTTGCCTGAATATCTCGACCCGTTACTCCCTATATCTCGCTTTTTTTTCCTCCCGCCGCAACTGTCCCGGTCGAGTTTCATATCGCTTTGCCGAGAGAATCGACCCCTTCCACAAACCCCTTCTTTCCTTCTTCCTTTCGCATAGCGAAGCTTCCGTGACAGTTTCGCGATCTTTCTTTCCCTTTTTTTGTTTCATCATTTTTTACTCTGCTTCAAATGCGGATACAGTCATTGGCAGGTTAACCGCGTTCAAAGGGTCGCCATGCAATTTTACCATGATTTTTTGGCGACCTACGCATTTTAGTCCTTGAATCGTTTTTAATGAAAGTCCAGCTTTTTTTTTTTTCGTTGTTAACATAATTTTTGAAAAAAAGTTATTTTCGCATCTCTGACGAGGCGAATTCGCGCTGCGATGGACGAGAGGGATTGGTCGGAAAGGTTTCACATGAAATTACGGTATAAAATGCGTTATGATCCGTAAGTTCCGCCTCGTCGTGTCGTACGAATATCGTAGACATGTAAAATATTAACTACGGCTTTAAACGTAGGAACGTGGATATTTAGATCGACGATTCAATATACCGGTATAAAAATATCGAGCACGTTTGACCACTCGGTTTAAATAGCTTTTATATATCTTTACATGTCATCACCCGACAATCCAGCAAAAACGTGCGAACACTCGTCCCGACAATAAATTTCAAGCTTCGAATCGTATATTATCATTCCCACGAAAGAAATAAAAATACAAAAACCATTATTAGATCCCGTTATTGCGATCCTCGTGTACGCATCGAGCAGCAAACTCGTCGTGAAAAATAATACTTGTCGACATTTTTCACTTCTATTTATAATTCAGTAGTTATTGCCTCGCGTACGTATCACGAGACTTTTCATACATCGAGCTTTCTCTCTATGGTACACGCTGAAAACAAAAACAAAAAATCGGAACGACGAAAAAATCGCCGGTCCAGCATCGACGATCGTGATATCAACGATATTCGAGCTTTTTTCGACGTTTTTTCTTTTTATTCGCGATGTTAATGAATTTATTATTTTTTTTTTCTTTTTTTTTCATCGACTTGGAATTCACGACGACAGTTGGTACGCGCTTTTTAGCTTCCTCCTGTATCGTATCCCCTTCTCTCCGAAGCTTTTTTTTTATCTCGGTACGAAGTATACGTACGTGTATTATGTTTTATTTCGACGATGAATACGGGACCGATAATCGCGGCCCACGCCACGTGACCTCGTTCCGCGAGGATTTTCGAGGGTCGAGGATCTCTCGCCGTTAAAACCTCGCGCGGGACTCTGGCGCCAAAAGAGTGTCTTCGTCTTTTCGCGTATATAGCCGGGGTGCGGACATGGATGGGGCGAGGGCGCGCTGTAAGGGACGAAAAGAGAAGCACGCGAGAAGGCCGATAAAGGCGTTGTGGCGGGGAGAAATGATGGGGTTGTAAAGTCTTACTCCCCAACGAATATAATACTATACCTCCTTTTATTTTCTTACACTCGAAATAGTCCGCGTCGTACTCGGAACTGTCGTATCTATGCAACGTTTTCTCCAAGAGGAGGGCGGGCGGGGCGAGGGATTTTTCGTCCCGGTCGATCATCCAGCTATCGAAATTTTTGTACTTTGCCCGAACGTCCGTGTCGATTCTACGCCTCATTCAGTTCCAAACGATACAGAGCGGAGACCATTCGAGGACAATGAGAACGACTTCTCGAAAAAGCACATTTCGCAGATATAGTTTTTGACGCTTGAAACTAAAAACGAGAGCGAGAGAGAGAGAGAAAGAGATGGAAAAGTCTGTAAAAGATAAGAGCACATCTCTGACCGATTATATTTTATAGCCGGAATCGAGTACCGGCGGTTAAACACTGTCAAATAATGTATTATTGAAAACCGATCGAGGATGACATACTTTACTTCCATTCGTGATAAAATTAAACGATTAACGGTAGGAAAAGAATGGTAAGAATCGTCACAAAGAATGATTTTTGTTTATGTTACAGAATTCGATAAGGCACAACCTGTCGCTTCACAACAGATTTATGAGAGTGCAGAACGAGGGTACAGGCAAGAGTTCCTGGTGGATGGTAAATCCAGACGCGAAGCCCGGCAAGGCAGCGCGTCGACGGTAAGTCCCTCGAATTTCTCTCTTTCGAATTAGATTTCGGGTTTTTTCGTTGTTTTTTTTAATCCGATAAAATGAAAAGGAGATAAAAAATGAAGACGATTGATTTTGTGCGACGAATCAGAGCGACGTCGATGGAAACGAGCAAAGTCGAGAAACCTCGAGGTCGAGCGAAGAAGAAGGTCGAGGCGCTCAGAAACGGAGGATTGCAGGCTGACGCAACGCCGAGTCCGAGCAGCAGCGTTAGCGAAGGCCTCGATCTCTTTCCCGATAGTCCCCTTCATCCAGCGAGCGGTTTTCAACTCTCTCCTGATTTCCGGTATGCATTCGTCGACAGCGCTCGCGTAGGAAAAAAAATGTGTAGGCACATTTTTTTTCATTTTATCTTTCAAGAAAGTGCAGCGAGGAACGAGAAATGATATTTTTACTATGTCGTTAATCTTTTTTTTTTTTTACCTTAACGAAGTCCTCGCGTCTCGAGCAATGCTTCATCGGTCGGTAGACTAAGTCCGATACCTGCGATACTAGGCGAGCCCGACTGGACGCCGACCTACGCCTCTTCCTACAGTCCGGAGCAACTTGGTTAGTAAAATTTTTTAACCCAGTTCGACATTCGCTGTAATCACGTTGATACCAGATTACAATATCTCGATAGAAAACTAGAAAATAGAAACAGAAATTGCACAAACGTACCATTTTTTGAGTCGTAGAGGTCGAATACCCATGATCCTCGTAACCAAAACATAAAGAAAATAGCAAAAATGATGTATGAAAACGGACACTGTCATGAAAAATGCAATTCAATCAAGCCACGGATAATTATCTACTCTGAAAGAACTGAGAATATTTTACAAATCCAATTTTTCTAGCAGAATAGTAAGTTTCTCGAAAAATCTAGGTTTGAAAAACAAAAATCTTCAAATAACGCTAAATTCTCGTCCCTTTCCGAATTTTAAACCCGATAGCCTAGCGGGAACGAATGCGATTGCTAATAATCCTCGTTACCAAAACATACAGAAAATAGCAAAAATGATGTACGAAAACGGACACTGTCATGAAAAATGCAATTAAATCAAGCCACGGATAATTATCTACTCTGAAAGAATTGAGAATATTTTACAAATCCAATTTTTCTTGCAGAATAGTAAATTTCTCGAAACATCTACGTTAGAAAACCAAAAATCTTCAAATAACGCTAAATTCTCGTCCCTTTGCGAATGTTAAAGCCGGTAGCCTAGCGGAAACGATGAAGCTCGAGCCTTACCAGATGTATCAAACTTCACCGCCGAATCATCAGCCGCAGCAACAAACCGGTCCACCACCTTCGTACTTCGAGACGCAATATCAGCGTAGTAATTCCATGCGTTCGGCAACCTCGCCGTACGATTTACCGCCGACGCCGCAATCTGCGAGCCAGCAAAGATGTCCGATTCATCGTTTGCAACCGTGCGCTTGTCAAATGGTCAGCGAACAGTCCGAAACGATCGTGCCGGATATGTTGCAAAGAAATTGTTCATTTCTACACTCGTCGTTGTCGCAGTGCTCGATAGACCAAAACCTCAGTCCGGTCTCGGGTATGTCACCCTCTTATCAGCAAAGAGAACCGAGTCCGTCCTCTATGAGCGCCTCCCAACAGCAACAACAGCAACAACAGCAGCAGCAGCAGCAGCAGCAGCAGCAGCAGCAGCAACAACAACAACAACAACAACAACGACAACAACAACAGCAGCAACAGTCCATCCAATACCTCATACAATCGCAACAACGCCAGCAACAACAACAACAACAACAACAGCAACAACAACACAGACAAGCCCAATCGGGTCCTGCAGGCCCGAGTCCACCTCAGACCCCAACGTCGTGCACACCAACCCCGAGCACGATGATGGGACAACTCATGGGTGCTTTGAACAATAGCACACTGCTGGACGATCTCAACATCAATATCGAAACGTTGCACGGTGGATTCGACTGCAACGTTGACGAGGTGAGATTTTACAATTTTCTAATATTATTATTCTTGTTTTTTTTATACATTATTTTGCTTTTACTGACAACATCGCGATCAATAGAATTTAAAATTGTGACGTTTTTACTTAAAAAAAATATCGATCGATTTTATTGGAGTATCGATTGTTTTTTCTGTCGTTCGCAGGTCATCAAGCACGAACTGTCGATGGACGGTACGCTGGATTTCAATTTCCAGCAGGGTATAATGGACTCCGCGACAGTTCAGGTGAGCGACGCTGGCGTCGTCCAGGCAAACTCGAACGGCCAAAACAGTACGGTCGGCTCGGTATCGGTTTCCGGTAACTCGCCGAGTGTCGTTTACGCAAGCAGCAATGCCGCGACACCTGCCGCACCACCGTCGTGGGTTCACTAGCAGTAGTGGACTCGTGTATTTGCTATGCAAACCGACATCGAATCAGCCACCATAACCACCAATAACATCACCACCACCAACACCACCACCACCACCACCAACACCACCACCACCACCACCACCACCATCTCTTTCTCGTTGTTCTCGGTAATCTCGTCAATCTGCTGTGAAATCCACCAAACGATGTGTTGCACGATCTTGCGGAAAATGGACACGACGATGGTGAGTCCTTTATTTGTTTCCCTTAGATTTCTGATTATGTTACATAATTGTTGACAGTCGTACGGTAAATTAACAAGTAGCTTGCATTTTGTTTTTGTATCCGTAATTAAACTGATCCGCTTTGGATTTAGCGGTCCATCGAATTTATCGATCGATCGAATTAATCGATCCATCGAAAATATCGACATGCCTCGTTATGCTTATATTGGGTATCGATTGTATCGATAGTTTATTCATCAAGTCGAGTACAGTATTCGAGAAATCGCGAGATTCGGCGAGCCCGGCCGACCGTTTGCAAAATTGATGCCGAAAGAAATTTCAATCGTCTGTAAACCATGCATCGTCGTTCGTTGCACCGGATAAAGCCCGCGGCTATAAATAAAATCGAAGTCATAGTTCCCAATACCGCGCAATTCTCCCGATACTCCCGTTTTTCCCGGATCCAGAACTACTCCCACCCGCTCTATCATTCTCGTTATTGCAATCCGTTTGCCAGTGATTGCAAACAACAAAATCAGAATAATTACACACTCCACCGTCAAGATGATAAATCCTGTCTGTCGAATATATCGAGAAAACGATTGCGACAAATCATAATTCTTATTTAATAATCACGATAATTCCAATGAAATATTTATTTTTTTTAAGAAATTCATAATAATTCGTGTCAATGATAAAATGGTGAATATTTTTTTCATCCATTGATCGTATTTCGTAGCATTATGAGAAAGAAAAAGAGGAATTGTTTGGGAATTCTAACTTTTAGTTAAATTATCTTTTCCGCATATTTTTATAACTCAATATTTGTTAAACACCAACAAATTTGCAACGCATTTTTTGATTGTTATCCTTATCAATTTTATTTTTTGGGAAACCTAAATATAATATAAAAGATCCTCACGCTGCAACGACGTCAATAAAATAATTTACTGTAGCGTGTTCCTGCCTAGGTATTTAAAATCCCACGCAGAGTCAACCCTTAATACTATTTAGCGAGTTTTTCCCTTTCTAAATAGTTTTCATTCATCTTTTCCCCACGTAATTTTCTCAACCAATGGACGTCCATTCAAATTTTACCCCCTCTCATACCTTTCGCATCTTGCTGCAAAATGCAAAACAGAAAATTAATCAGTTCTCTAACCATAAGCCCATCCACATCTCAACTTGTATATCCAGTAAATTTTAAATGTTGAGTGTTATTCTCCATTTGTTGTAAGTTAAGAAGTTTATAATAAAATCAGTTTTTTCTTCTTCTGTGTTTTCACACTCGAATCTCTATTAAAAAATATCCCGATTAAGCCTAAACACTGGATCGAGGGTTTCGTAATATAACAAGCTGCAATCAATAAGTGCTCTACGAAAGTTTACGACCTTAATAGAACTCCTTCATGCGTGGGCGATACGCATTATAAAAAGATAACCACAAACAGATCGTAGACATTGTATTTTTTTATTATTATTTCCCTACTTTTCTTAAATTTTTTTTCACGGTCATTTTTTGTAATCGCCGTTTCGATTCGCCTGCATTTCGGTGGTATGTCGCATTGCTTTTCTTCGCACGAGATATTTCTCCCCGTTGCATCAAGGGTGTGTGTATCTCTCACTCGAAACTTTCAAAGTGCAAGAAAGACGGGGATGAAAAAAAGGGTCTCGAGAGTCAAGACGAAGCGAGTGTGTCTGTATACGAAGGGTTCCGTTGCAGACGGAGGCAGGAAGACGCTGCGCTATCGTACCGTGTAAGGGAACAAAGTCGCCTTCTCCTCCACCAACTTTATAATTCTTGCGACGCTTTTGGGGAATGAGATCGCGACCGTTCGTGTGAGAGTTGCAGAGGGAGAGATGAACGCGCGGGGATGGTTGAAATCGGTGGGTTCGAGGGGCTGGTTTCGTGCAACTTGGCCCCAAGGGTGGCGCTGGCGACGTTCTTCTTCTCCTTCTTCTCTACGTCTTCTTCTTCTCCTTCTTCCTCTTCTCTTTCTTCTCTCACTCCCTCCGTCTCTCGCCCTTTCTCTTTCTCTCTCGCCCTCGTTCTTCGACTACAGAGACTTCGTCCTCGGGAACGGGTTAAGGTAGTCCACTGGCGCCAGTGAGCTCTGCCGAATAGCTGCTGACTTCCAGCCTCTCCACTTCTCTCTTACTCTCCTTCTACACAGTTTCTTAGCTAAGTGGTTGCCCTTCGCTTTTCCATCGTCCTCCACCATCTTCCTGTTCTTTCTCGCCACTCGTTACTCGCTTCCTGGTCTCCCGTCAGGGTAGTGAATTCTCGCAACGAGGATTCATACCGCTCGAGCATCTTGCGTGCCTACGAGATTGCGAAAAACGTTTGGCAAGTGTCGCGCGCCACGAGTCAAATCAACGAGGATCACCAGTATAGAGATACCGAAAGCTTTCAGGGCACGAACAACTCGTAAAAATTCTCCTAAAATTCGCAACTCGTTATCTCGGTATTATGTTTTTTCTCTCGTCGTTTTATTATTTTTTGTTTTTTTTTTTTTTTTTCTCGAAAATCATTCCACCCGGGAAAAATGCACTTTCGGGCTGTCGCCTGGCGAATTTTATTCGGTCGTCGGAAGTCTCAAATGGGTTGGGATTATTTTTACAGTCTACTAGGGAAATTGGATGCGTTCTTTTAGCCTTTGTAATGCCAAAACACATTTTTTCATCTCCCAGCCCACTGTACAGGGTGATAAAAACATATTTTTTCATCATCGTTGTCATCATTTTTTTTTCTTCTCGTAAAGAATCGTGAATAATCCCTAAGGTATTAATTTATTTTTTGTTCCACTTTCTGTGTAACATGTATACTTTGACGCCTCCAAACAGTTTAAACTTCGTTTTTTCTTTAGTGCGTCTGTCCTACATTTTTGCTTTATTCTCTCGTTTTGTCCCGAACAAAGCGAATTCAGTACCGAATATATTTACTCGATCCTACCTAGCCATTTAATCACTTACTCGTCGTCAATAAATCACAAACCCTCCTGCAACAAACTCGCCCCCCCCCCCCCCCCTCTCCTATTTGCACCAGTTGAGCCTGTTGACAACGTCCAATATTTCTCAAACATCACCTTTTTTTGTTTCTCTCGCTTGGAATCCAGACTAACCGACTACAAATATATTTCTCACCAAGAATTAATTACAAATAACTCCAATAAATCTGATATAATTTATTTTGAAAAATGAAATCCAGCGAATTTCGGTGTTTGATACAAAACTTTTTATACCTTAACAATTTTTGGTCAGCTTGTATAAACCGCAATTTGGTGGTCACTTACATAGCCTACGTTATACTCGTAGGTTCTTAGAAGCGGGCAAAAGAGGACGTTTCGTTTTCCTACCCGGTAGTTGGTTGAAAAATTACGAAGAAAAGTGCTGGCTCTGAAATGGAAAAAAATTGAAACAGGTCGAAGCTAGTGAGATAGTCGGGTAAGAAGACGTTAAAAGCGATGGCCAATAACCATCAATGATTGTGTGTGAGAGAAAGAGAGAAGGGGAATAGCACGAAGCCAGGAAATATCCGGGGTTATTTCCGTATCGTCGATTCAATTGTGAGCTTTCAGTTACCAGGCAGCGAAATCTCGAATCAATTTAAGTATTAATAATGTATATTAAATTTTTATTTCTATGAACTTCGTTTCTGTCATCAGCGAATCAATACAGACAGCTTATTTTTTGAGCGATCAATATCTTGCACGAGGTTTACACAAAATTGTCGAGAACTCGTTGCAATACTGATAGAATGAAAATAGTGAAGAGTGTATGTCTGACGATGAGAAAATGCACGAAAGTAGAGGGTGACAGAGGAGGGGGAAGGAGGGTCTACGGAGGGGAGAGAAGAAGAGAAAGAGGGAGCAATAGATGGAACGTGATTTTCCTGATGCTCTCGAGCATCTAACCGAGCGTGCGTTTGCCGATGAATTATTCAAGATCGAAAATGTCTCCTCAGGGGCTGAGCTCATCGCCCCCGTTATGCACGTCCGTTCTCATATAATCGAGTCCTCCGATTCGTTCTCTTCACTGCCTTTTTGACCCTCCTCGTGCAACGGTTTGACCTTTCGCACTGCGTTACAGTTTTAACGATACGATTTTCTTTTTCGTCGAGAAAAAAATAGTTACACAAATACATACGACGAGAATTTCAAAAGTACCCAAGTACTTTTTTTTGCGAATGTATTCGAGTAGTTTTTCTCCCAAACGTATTAAACAAAATCTTTCACGGTGAGATAATGATAATGATGAAAAGGTCTCGTACGAAATTACCATTCCGTCACTTCGATATAATTCGAGACTGAATTCTTCATTCTCGAGTCCCGTTCGATCGAATACTAAAACGGCACTATAGTACTATCATCTGCATTCCTGTTTATATGGTTATGTTACCACGTAACTAGATTTCGTACGCACTGATAAACGTATCGGATAATCAGAAGTGGCACCAACGAACCGTGAATCGCTGGTTTAGAAAATCGTTCGCCTACCAAGTAATATATATATATATACACACACACACACACATATATTTATATTTATATTTTATACGTAGATATACAGTCTTGTTTGAGTCTACGATATGAATTCCTAATCCCTCGTCCTGTTGTGCGGTTCCAGTTTTCGACATCACATGACTCTATGAATATATATATATATATTTATACATAAAAAAAACAGCGAGCCCGATGTAAATTTATAATACTATTCGTTTTCAAGCCCAGACCTACGCACCGACCTGTCATGTTTTTCTTTTTTTCTTCAACGTGTATTAATTCTTTCTCCCTCTCTCTCTCTTTTGACAATATTGATACTAAGCTCGACAAGCTTACTATCGTAATTCCGTGTCATCGCTTTACGTTACGTTAAGTGGCACGATTCATTTTCAGAATGTCAACTCAATAATTGGATCGAGATGACGAAATTCGTAAAAATCCAAAGTTTCGTACATTTCGAGTTCCTGATTTTCTTGTAAGATCACGGATTTTGAGTGACTGCATTTCGTTCTTATGGTTCTCCGTTGGAGTGAAACCGATACGCAGGCTTGTAATATTACTGAAGAGATAGAGAACTTCTCCAGTTGATGGTTCTCCGGACGGTAGCTGATCTTGGTGTCTCTGCGGTCGTGCTCGCGGCGTACGGTTTTAAAATAGCCACGAAGAGTGGAATATAGGCCACGCGTTGATACTCCATCTGGAACTGTCGCAAAATTTCATACGCAGTACGATTATATCCAACCGGTTTTTCATTTCTATTTTTTATTTCGATACATTTTTTTAACATCGATAATTTGTAGAGCGTCGGAACTTTCTTCGCGATATAAGAGTTGGTGATTTTTGAGTCAGTGTCACTGTTTTAATATTCTATGTATTTTGACATTTATCCTACAATAAGTACTCTAGAATTTTGTCCATATTTATCATTTGGACACATTCCATAGTAACCTTTAAGAATGATCTTCCGACTTGGATACAATATTTTTTTACATTTACTTTTACTTCGAGCCATTCATCAATTTCTTATCGGCGACGCACCGACGTTCTCGTAAATATCTCCCAACCACGCGATATCCAGAGATCCCATATCGAGTTGATGTCATCATGATTTTCCCCTTTGAATTTCCTCATGCGTTCTCCGAAGTCCGGGTCGAATATTGCGGTGAAAAAGTAAAGAAGAAGAAAAAGATTATTTAACTCGCAGCCCCAGGTGCAAATCGGGCTCGGCAAATTATCCTCAAATTATTCCAACGTGAGGTAATCCATCGAGTTTTTTTTCTCTCCGGTCACCGAGAACCTTTTCGTCCGTCTTCGTCGGAGTTATACCTTTCTCTGTCTCTTTTTTTTTCTCTTTCTCTTCGACCAAGCGCGTGGATTAGTCTGGCTTGGTGGAGAAAAAGTAGAGAGGGGGTGAGCGACTGGATGAGTCAAGGCGAGAGAAGAGAACGGCCGAGGAGAGGAGGCCACTTAATAACGAGCACGCTGACAGCGTGACAGTAAAGTAACTTCGTTCTTTCACCCGGAATTTAAAATTGGATTCATAAAAATCATTCTAATAGATTCTCGCGAGCCCCCTCGCCGGTCCTTCTTCCCTCGTTCTTCGTCCATTCTCTCGGATTCTCAAGGAAACCTCCGTCTTGCTCCACGTTCTCCTTAACCTGGTTCTCCGCGATGTTGCAGGCCTTCGTCGCTCGTGGGGGCCAAATGAGGCAAATTCGATTTGACACGCTGCTGCTGCCCTGGTCGTTCCCTCTATTCTGCTTCCTTCTTTTTTTTCTTCATTCTTCAATTTTCTTTTGTCTCTCGTCGCGTCTTCATTTTCTCCTCTCGTTCCCGTTCCTCGCTCGCTTTTTTCACCCATACCCGAGATGCCGAAGGTATCTCTCGCGAGACTAGCGAGGACTGAGAGAAGCTGACAGTCGGAACTGAAAGAGGGTGGTTGAGTTCTTCGCCGCTTTGGGGCCGCGATAGAGGACAGGAGTTATGCAAATGCGACAATAACCGAACGTCGATCATGGAGGAAAGTTAACTTACGACGATCTTCCATATTAAAGGGATGCGAGGAAAGATGGGGAGGTGAATATCGAAGGTTGTTGGGTCGGGGGTTGACAATTCTCGACGCGACGTGCGGAAACTGATCAACGATTACCCTGTCTACTTCTAGCCAACCTTCGTCCTTTCCTCTTTTCCTTTACACCCACCTCCCTTGCATCGTCCCGACAACGTCGAGCGGACAGCCTTAATTATTATCCAATTGGTTTATTAATGGGGTCAAACCATCCGGAATAATACGAGGTCGCCAGTATTTTTGCGGAAATAGAGATGAACGTGAAAAGTACAGAATTGTTGCGCGACGACGAAAGAAGGATGGAAGGAATGAGAGAGAAAGGGATGAAAAAGACTGAAGCTTTTTTGCCAATCCGCGTTTCCCACTAAGGATTTCCCGAGAGAAAACGACTAAAGCTACGTATATATTGTAGTAAGCAGGAAGGAATCGGTGTCCGAGTGCATTTAATGTTTTGCTCCTCTTTCCCTGGTACGCCACCGCGCACCCCTGCATTTCCTTCCTCCCACCCTTCTCCGACAGTTTTAATCTCCGCTCGTTTCGTGCGTGATTTTCTCCCTTGGCCTCTTGCCTCTTTCTCTCTTTCGTGTGGCGAGAGTTCTTTTGCTCGCGCAAAGGGAAGGGCGTCGAGCCAAAAAACGTCCGCTCTCCAGTTCTCTTGTGTATAGGAAACATCCAACGGAGATACAGGGCCAGCAAAGCGGTACAAGCTTGTACTACTGGACGGGAGGATGTAAAGCGAGAGTAGACACTCGAGACTGTGCCGAGAGCTCTATCGGTGGAGATCCCGAGACGACCACGTTCTCTGTGGGCGCACTTGTTGCTTCGAGTCTTTCTCTCTTTCTCTCTTTCTCGCTCTCAGCTCTCTCTCTCTCTCTCTCTCTCTGTCTTCGCTATATATATATATATATTCAGAGTCTACGAACTCCTGCTGCTTTTGCTACTTGGCTGGCAAATCTCGTCAGTGTTTACACGCTAAACAAGCGAATAGACCGTGACAGGAGAGGATAACAGCCGCGCGAGTTGCAAGCTCTCTCTCTCTCTTTCTCTCCCTCTCTCGTTGGTATAATATTGGCTCGGTTACTCTCGTGAATAAACATCGAGGCAGCACATGGTCGGGGAAAACCACGTTCCGCTTTATATATTTAAGCTGTAGAAAATTCCCTTTTCGCAATCGAAGGGGTTTTACAACTCAGCGAGGCAAGATATACAGCGAGGCTATATTTACATGTACTTTTATCTCGATAATCTAGACCAGCTGACCAGGAACTGTCACAGTTGTAAGAGGCACGCGTGATATGGACCTATTTTCACATGTTTCGTCATCATTTAAGCTTTAAGCTTTAAAATTACGCTTGGTTCAACGCGTTGCGATTTTTTGCAAGATGTTTAAAGGCGAGACACTCGCTATTGAAGTATTTTCCAGACCTGTTTCGTTAAAAAATTTGGTATTTTCAAAATCCCGCCGCAGCTACAAATATTTATATATCAGAATGAATATAATGTCGCCAATCTTTAGATCGACGTAGAATTTTTCAAAAATTCCTTACTGCGATTTTAATCCCTCCGACAGAAACGAAGTTACGTGAAATATCGATATTTTCAAGCTTTCGAGAAACGCAGCGATAAAATAACATACCGCATTGCTAATATTTATCAATATTTCACGACTTCTGCCAAACAGAAATTTCTCGCTGATCATGGATGCAAAATCCTCATTTCCAATTTCTCACGATTCGTCGGTCAAAAGTTGAAAATGTCAACTTTTTGCAACCACGTATCGAAATTCTTTTATACGCTGCTGGCCATTACTGTCGATATTTACCGAAATTCTATATACGTTCGAGTTTACCAAGTATATTATATCGCAAAATCGTGGATGTTCTGGTCATTTTCCACTTGCTTTCTTTTCTCTGGGCTTTCGCGTGCCAGAGAGGGAAAATCCGGAGTACATTATACGTTCGGTACATCGCGAGTAGACGAATGGTTATACCGGGACTTTATGTCCTGGCCACGGGACGATCTTACTCCGGTGGCTTACTGCTGCACGCTGGAGCGAGAAAGAAAGAGAGATAGACGAATGAATGGGAACGCAACAAGCTATCTCGAATGTGCCAAATCGAGAACGTGCGATATATGACACACGTGCTACATGTATATAGATGTACACGTAGGCATATATATATAGATTAAACCATATCCTTGATATACTCTCTCGAGGTTATTTCCTTCCTCCTCTCGATCGTTCGCAAAATTCATCCATGGCCGTTATTCTTTCTGGCGTACGTTTTTCCCACGTGTTCGTTTGTCATTTCTCTCTTTCGTCAATGGTCGCTCACTCACATTCCTCTTTTTTTTCTCTCTCTCTCTCTCTCTTTCTCTCCCTGGTTCTCGTACGGACGATGCGGCACCGTTGATCGGTGGGTGCACGAATTGTTTCATTCGACATATTTCCATTCATCGCCCACCCACGTATCTATCTCACGATCATTTTTGACGTGACTCATGACACATACGTTGAAACCACCTGGGACCGCGTTTACTCTTTCGCCTCCGAAATACCGGATGATAAACAAATCCGTTGATTATTTCTCCCGTCAATTCGTTCGTTCGAATTTAAATTAAATTCTCTCATCGTTACGGCGGACGTGAAAAGCGAACTTCTAATATTTACAGAAATAAAATTAATTGATCGATCAATTTAACGTACCAAGCGTTTCAATATATTTCGCAAAAAGCCCTTCTACAAAATTATTTAAAAAATAATGGAATAATTAACAAAACATTGTTCTCGTTAGGGATAAATTAATAACGAGTTTAACAAATTTATTTTTCATCCGTTTAAACATTCGTGCACAAAAGTTGAAATATTCGTCTTATAGAAATTCCAGAAATGACGAAATGCTCTTGATTCGTTCGTTAAGAAGAGTCTCGATTCGATTTCTCGAATGGAACTATACGAAATTTTGCAATCAGGCCTGAATAAACGCGTTGTTGCGAACTTCCTGATTCTCGAGCGACGGGTTTCCGGTCGTAGAAACGATCGCAACCTCTCCTCGTGCCTAAGCGATTATCGGCACGTGACTATATACATATATATGTACATCTTGCGATCGCGAGTCTCGAGGCGAAATCTCTGGCACCGGAGATTAGCCTCGTCGAACGAGCCGCGGATCCTCCTCAAAATCCACCGAAGCAGCATGATCCGATACCAGGTGGACCTTTCTCCCCTTGTCCTTATATCCTTATATCTAGTCACCATTCTCTTCTCTCTTTCGTCGATCGTGGCAAACCCTCTCTAGTGTTCATCGGCTCTGAAATAATCGCTTCAACGTTATATCGAACGTCGCGAGAGAGAGCGAGAGAGGCCCGGATTCTCGAAGGGGGAATATCAACGATCGAAAGTCGATACTCCGTCGTTCGCACTCTCGGATTTTCGCCATGAGCTGGAGAAATCTTCGACATTCTCCAGCTTTTTATCTTCCTTCATGTTTCTACGGTAACCTTTATCAACGAAATATATACATATTATACGTTACGAATATTTTCAATTGATTTTTTTTTATAATTATCGTCGGAACAACAGACAAATAATTAACAAGGATAGAATTTATTTTCGATAATTCGTGATTTCTTGTGTTAAATTTATATTTCTTCAGCTCGTTACTCGCGAATAATTCGTAAAAATTTCTTTACCCAGAAATTTATGCCGCGTGACACGAAGCTTCGTAGAGAAATATTCTTTTTTTTAGTTTTCCCACAGTTTTGAGAAAAGAAGGGTAAAAATTTATCTCGCGTTGGTCATAAATAGCTGGGGTGGAGGTTACGCTATAGTTTGCGTAGACGCCGGAAGGGGGTGGTTTGGTTGCTCGTTCGATTGTTCCGCACGCTCGTAACCGAGATAATATCTCTCTCTCTCTCTCTCTCCTCTCTCTCTCTCTCTCTCTTTCTCTCTTTCTCTCTCTCTCTCTATCTATCTATCTATCTATATATATATATATATATACACACACACATTCGTATGTGTAGAGAGAGCGAGAGGGTGAACGTAGAATAATTCTTGGCCTGTCCCTCGTGGCTAGTGGTTACGATCGTTCGTAGTCGGACGCCCGATAAAGTGATTTGCGTGCTCTGCTCCGTCTCTCTTTTGCCTCTTTTACCTCTTTCTCTTTTTCCATGGCCCGCGGTACTCCCGTACGTTCTCTCATTATTTCTCTCTTTCGGTCTTTCCTATCTGCCGTGTGTGCTCCACGTATAAGCGAACAGCGCAACATTCGCGCGATGCAAGGATGAAGTCTCTCTGTCTCTCTCTGGCTCTCGATTTATCGACAACGCAAGAGCTTTTGCAATGAGCGCGAGGCAGAAAGTAGCGGCGTCCAAACGACGACGACTGTATTTTCCGCTTTGGTTTTCCATCTTGTTGTGAATTGCAACAACAACTTTTATTTAAATTGATTATAGAGAAATTCTCCGAAACAAACGTTAAATGACTATTTCGAAGAATTACTCAATTTTAATGCAAGAAATTCGTGAAGTATTTCAACCAAAATAATTCATAGAAAAAAAAGAGAGAGAAAAAAAAGAAGAAAAAACTCTTCGTTATTTATAATATTTATTCAAAGATTTATTCACGTTCTCCCGATTCTAGAAAGACATCGATGACCCGAGACCAGAGCATGAAATTCAGCTGAATCGAAAAATTGAAAGTCGTCTCGTCCCGATATACGACGTATCTCTACGTCGCAAGTCCGTCGTAAAGAATATTTTACGCAACTTTCGGGCTTTGATATATTCAAATTTCGTGAGCGCTACGACGAATCTTCGCCTCTCTTTCTTTCTCTTTCGTCGCGAGAGAGAACGAAAAGAGACATTTCACCGTCGTCGCGATGGAAGAATCACGGTCCCCTCGTTATCTCGTAAAAGTCCCCCTTTGCCCTCCCCCAGCCACTCCCCTTCCCTTTTCAGAGTCTATATCTCTCGTATATACGATATTATACGTGGTAACCGTAACCCGAGATGTAATGTCGATTGTTTGACATATATACGAAGGTATGTGTCGAGGGTGGGGGATGCATCGTACTCCCATAACGAGATCTATCAATTTTTCAGTCGATAAGTAACGAGCGAGTATACACGAGACTTCGTCGCGAAGTTTGTTGCTGGCAATTTCGTGTCTCGTTGTTATACGTATAGTTTTCAACGTACATATTATTATTGCAGCTTGTATAGTTAGCTGTACCACACTCGTATACCTACATAGCGAGAGTACGATGCGGTAGAAAAATCTTCGATCCCTGGGGCAAAGCGAGCGCCACAATTAAAAAAAATCGAATTTTATCATACAGAAAATATTATTTTCCGAAACGATAAACTTTGCAAACGTATATTCGATTCTAAAATCAAGAATGACTTTGATCGTTCCGAAAATTGTCTACGTAATTTTACTTTTGAAATCATTTTATCTGATTTCCCAATTTCTTTAAAAAATTATAAGAGTTCCGAAGTGCACGTAAAAATTGCCGTTACCTAATAGTGTTCCATTTTACCCGATCTCTCCTATACCTACATATACTCTCGAATACGTGCTGGAATATTTCGGATGCGCATTTACATATATACATAGATATAGAGAATATTCAGTGGTAAGAGTCGTTCGGGAAAGAAGAAAGTCCGAGTCATAAAGCTGTCCCTGTGATTTCTCTTTGTTCCTCATTCTTCTCGCGCCCCTTACGCTTCTGTCTTACGCTCTTTTCTCACTCTTACTATATGTATATATAATACTTATACGTCCCCTGTCGTCGCTCGCGTGTGGCACTTGGCTTCGCGAGAGGGTAAAAGATGGGGGATAAGATGGGTAAGGGTGGGGGTAAAGTAGTTGGCGCCGATTAAACAAATCGCATTATAAGTTAGCTTGGCTATGTCGAGACCTGAAGAAAAGCGAGAGAGCGAGAGAAAGAGGGAAAGAGAGCGGGAATGAGAGAGAGTGAGAGAACTCCGGAGCGCCAAACTTGCCAACTCACTTTATATTAAGACGTATACCACCCTGCTTGATCTGAGAACGGCTATAAACTTTGGGAGTGGCTTCTCCCCCGGGGATAATTATTTAATTGAATTTATCAGGGAACCGGTTGAAGAGGGCGAGGGGCTGGACGTAGAAAACCTCTTTCTCTCTTTTAGAAGAGAGAGAGAGAGACAGGATGAAATCGTTTCGTGAATTTGTCGTCGTTTTCCTTACCATCGTCGTCTTCGTCGACGTCTTTTCTTGTCCCCGTTGTCGCCAAGACTGACAATTTTAGTTTTCACTTCTCGAGACTGTAACCGTACCACCATCGAGCTTCATCCCTCATCTCTCTTCTTTCCCTCAACCTTTCATTTATCTTTTTTCGTATCGCACTTCGTAACTGACGTTTCACGGCTCGATGTGCCTGGCAAAAATTGTATCTTCTCTTCTTTTTATTAATTTATAAATAATGTCATTGATGAAATAATTTTCGTTAAAATTTTGCCCATTACGGAATAAACATGCCGACAATTTGTTTTATATTATTTCACACGGTGGATAAGACAGACTTGTCTAAATCGAACAGTTAAATTTTCATTAACGTTTCTATATTTCTCCATCACATTCCCATAATTTTCTGCCACAATACGCAGCGATCTCTAATCTCCGTCGAATTTACAAGTCCACGCTATTCCCAGAAGCTCAATCCCCGAGACTCAAACTTTTACGTCTTACCCGCATACAGAAATTACATATATATTTATAATTTGTACAAATCGAAAGACGGTTCGAATTAATAGACACTTTAGATCTTCTTCTTTGGACAATTTGGGAATTAGCGCGAGTCCTGGGGGATGCTGAGGGGGTGAGGGCATGTAAAAGCGAAAAGTAGGAGACGTAACTCATTCATGGGTAGTTAACGATGGCGTGGCAGTTTGCTTAATGTACGCGACCGTCCTCTCGACTCATAAGTTTTAAAGTTCTTGCATCTCTTCTTGGCGGGGCGAGGTAAGGAGGGTGAGTGCGGTCGTTCGAGGACCAGACCAAAGGACACCGAATGTCATCGCTATATATAGATTAATACCGTAACGAAAAGAAGCATAGAAATGCACGAAAAAGTGTCGAAAAACGAGAAAAAATATAATAATAATAATCATAAGAAGGAGGAGAGAGAAAGAGAGTGTGGCAAGCGCCGAGATTCCTACCAAGGCATTTTTTTTAAATATGAGGTAAGGGTGTGTAACTGTATAGAATAGAGGGTCTTTCTACTTGTATGACGAGGAAACGAGAGACCGGGAGATACACAGACAGAGAGAGAGAGAGAGAGAGAGAGAGAGAAAGAACGGATACGGAAACGCATCGTGCGCTTCGCTGAGGAAGCGAAGTAGAAAGAAGGAAGAATATGCGAGCTGCAAGAAAGAGCCGTTCAATATTTCAACGCGGGAAAAGAGATAGACACGATCGCCTTTCTGGTATTCGGGCGCGAGCTCTCGCCCGAGAGAGCGACACACCGTGAGAGGAGAACGAGAGACAGACCGACCACTTGAAATATCTTGTCGCCAGAGAGCGCAAAACTTTTAGACTCGGGCAAACTGAAACATGCTGACGTAACCATAAAGATGGCCGGAGAGAAAACGCGCGCGCGCGCGCGCGCGTGCGAGTGAGAGAGAGAGAGAGAGAGAGAGAGAGCGAGCGATGAGAAGGGTCGGGGGTTGGATAGGAAAACTCCTTGGGAGTGGCGCTTTCGCGTAGGGAACGTCTTGGGATGATTTTGGGGCGAAGAGGAAGAGGAGGGAGAGGGTGAGGAGACACGACGACTTTCGTCGATGCCACAACGAAAAGACGCCGCGTGGCTTGTTCTTCGCCTCGTTCGCTCCGGTGCATCCCTCGCGGCTTTGGCATTATACACCCCGCGTGTCTCTCTCGCTCTCTCTCTCTCTCTCTCTCTCTCTCTCTCTCTCTCTCTCTCTCTCTCTCTCTCGTTCTATCTTCGCAACCCCTTCTCTCTCTCTCTCTCTTTCCCGTTTTGCTTTCTCATACCAAAACGGCATTCTCTATATCACAGCCACGCCACTTCTTTTTCTATAGCTGTTAGACGTCTGCTTTTCTTTCCTTTAGTTCCTTCTTCCTCGTCTATATATACGTTGAGAATTGTCTTTGCCACCCCCTGACCCCACGGGACCTTCGCTCTGCTGATGAATCTTTTGCATTACTCGCATCCATGTTGGCCATTTATCCGATTATGCCAACCCCCGTCATGACCCAGCTAAGTATTCGATTCTCAACTCTCTCCCTCTCTCTCACGTGTATTTTTCATTTTATAGTCAATATCGTAATTTTTTATTTCGAAAAAAAGCTTTTCGTTTAAAATAAAAAATTGAAACTAACGACGAAAATGCATTTTATTATCGTTTAATATTCACGTTTTTTTTTCGCATAGTGTCAAAAGGGTTATGCCAGCTGACTGTTGCGAAATTGCACGTAACGTTAATTACTAAAACAGTAGTAAAATCTTTCTGGTTTCCTTCAATCGTCGCTTCTCGCGCCGATTGTGTGATATATATTTATGTATTATATATATATACTTGTATTATTTCTATATCGTTCGAATGGAACTGTTCAAAGTCGAGCCGACCGCTCACTCTGTCCACTCCCCGTTTCGATACGCCGTGAGGTTAAGAGAGACGGAGAGAGAGAGAGAGAGAGAGAGAGAGAGAGAGAGAGAGAGAGAGAGAGAGAGAGAGAGAGAGAGAGAGAGAGAGAGAGAGAGTTTTGCGATAGAGTGTGCGGCTCGTTGGCGCCGGAAAGGCGCGCCACGGCGCCACGTGGCCATGCGCACCCCTCCTCTCGCTCCCACTTCGCTTCATCCCTCCACCCCTTCGCCTTTCCGCGCAATCTCACCCACCACTGACGCTCCCCCTACCCTCTCGCTCCCTCATCGCCCACATCACCCAGAACGTCTACTTTTCTCTCTTCCCTGTTCTTTCACTCTCACCCCTACGCTTTTCTACACAACCTCTTAATATACGTATACGCGTGCATATACTGCGAGATTCATCCCCAAACCCCTCCATCTACCTCTCTCTCTCTCTCTCTCTATCTATCTATCTCTTTCTCTCTCTCCACCTTCGAAACACTGCACTATATACATATAAGTAGGTACACGCGAGGTAAAGGAGAAGCGCACACGTTTTCAAACTCCACCCTCTCACCGTCCCGCCACAGAAGCTCGTACCACTATCTTAACCTCTATATCGACGACGCGAATTGCCGCGCGTATCTTTTCGCGAAACGATGTACCAAAGAGAGGTGAATGTCTAGGACCCGTCTCGCTTTCCTCCGGTATTCCCGTATATACATGTAGACGTCTGTCTATTCCTCTTCAAATTTCTTCATCATCGGGACTCTTCCTCGCGAATATCTCGCGTTATAACGCACGAGGAATGTCTCTTCTTACACCTCGCTCTTGTACAATTTTCATTCGATTGCACGAAGAATGTAGGAAGGACTATTTTCAAGTTTTTTCTTTTTTTGACAAAATTTATAAACAACTTATTTTAGAATAATAATCACGTGGTTGCGAACGACGTTATCATTTTGTATTCATCATTTAACATCGATTGATCAATTAATCGAAAAAGAAATATATGTATAATAATTTCAAGTTTCTCCATCGTGACGAATCTTTTCGAGCACATTTTTTTCTCTGCTATTTGTACCTACGTATGCAGAAGGAGCGTCAGTGAACCATCGTATATATATATATATATATATACATATTATACATTAGATATATAGAATAGCGAGCCAACGTTACAGAATCCATTAGTTGGTCCGGGTGTAGATAGATAGATCGTAGAAAAGAGCGCGAGATGGAGCGGGGTTTACGGGGGGAGGTTGTGCGTTTTAGCATCGACGCCCGATCTTTCATCCCCCGATGCTCGCAAAGTGGCGAAGGGACGAGAGCTCGCATACATATACACATTATAGCCGTGGTACCGTTCTCGCTCCCCGGGGGTTGCACGAAGTGCTGGAGTGCTGTCTGTGTATTTCAATCCCCCTCTTCTCCCTTCTCTTCCCTTCGAACGCCACACGCTATTCTCCTTCGTTCTCGCCGCACGAAATATCTACATTTTCACAAAATCTATCGTTGCCCCGCGCGCGTTGAAGCCCTTCGTCGAAAAATCCGCCAACCGTGTATGCGTACGTGTTTACGAGTGTGTGAGTCTGTAACAAGAGGGAAGATTGGCGAAATTCGCGACCGCTCCGGTTATATTAACGAGCGCGAAGGACTCTCCAGATTTATTGGCAAATTTTGAACTAAACGCCCGATCATACATTTCCATTCGGCTCTCACGATCTTTTTTGTTATATTTTTTTTTACGTATGTATGCAATATATATATATGTATATGAATGCATTGGTATTGTAGATAAAAAAAACACAGCAGGCAAATATATATAACTTTTTTTTTCATATAACACTCGCAATTCGATGGTAAACTGCAGTCGACTCTCTGGTCACCGGTAGGTACGTCGCCCGATCACTCGTTCGCGCGCTCCTCAATTTCTCTATCAATTTATTCGATGAATTCGCGTATATTTCGACGAGTTAACCTCGTGACGCTATATCCATTCTACTCCATCCGACACTCAACGATCGAAAAAAAAGAGATGGAGAGAGGGGTGATCGAGTTCGAGGAAGTTCGGATGAACGCGATATAGGCGATACGAGTCGGGAACGAAGGGATAAAAAAAAGCTAACACATGTATATTTATCGGATGCCCTCGTTTTCTTGTTCGAACTAATTCCGCCGGAAGAAAAATGATCTCTCTATGGTCACGGAAAGAGGATTTTTTTGTTTATTTTCAATACGACTCGAAGATTCTACGAAGACGATGTGTTTCTTTTTTTTCTCGATAGGTCTCGTCGCGTGTAAAATTTTCCGTTGTAACGTCGAACGATAAATAAGTAGCCGGTATTTTTAACGCGGTGCTGGCAATACTCCTCCTATCTCCGTACGATACGTTTTCTACGTTCGCGCAGTGAAAAAGAAAAAACAAAATTCCTACTCCTTCGCTTTAATTCGCTCCGTTTGGTTGGAAAATGTGCCTCCGTCTCCGTTTCGATGGACGAAGCATTCAGAGAAAACGTAATGGGAATATACGAATGGCGATTCGGGATAAAGGAGTAAGGTCGTTTTGGGTGAGAAACGAGGGCCACGAGAGCGAGGAAAACTCGTGAACGCGAGAATGGTACGGTTATGGGCAATTTAAGTCGGGAGGAAAAATTTCAACGTCGGATCTCTTGTTAGTAAGTTTCTACGTAAGAACTGGCCAATAGCTGCGACGCTCCATTCGTAGGTCATCGTAGGTACGTTTTTTTAAGAGTCTATGTGGCTTTCGAGAGCCACGTATTCATTCGCTTTCATCACCGAAATCGTTCGGTCCTTCGCTTCGTGCGATTCAACGAACGGCCACGCGTCACTCGGTGACAAACGAGGTCGTTCGACACGCTGTGCTTAACTTCTAATCGTTCCCGTCCTTCGTCGCTATCGACCCTTGGATTTTATTTCGGCATGTGCTAAAGCTTATCGACGTACGATGATTGGCAGCTCGAGAAATTACCGTTAGAAAGTAATTTAATTTTTATACAATTAATTCTATTTTTAATCAATAATAGAAATTAATTTTTATTCTTATATTTCTTGACTGAGAAATACATATGTGGATAAGTGTTTTGGCATTATTTGAGTGATCGAACTTTATGGATCGTTGATCGAATAATTTATCAACAATTAGCATTACAACATCAGCTGTATTTTCATACATTTTAAAATGATCGATGATCCATTTATCCATTTATTAAATATAACCATTTCGTGGCGTGTTTCGTAAAATTGGCGTAACGAAGATGCGGCCGTCACGTGCTGGAATTTTTATGGAGAGTGGAGTGGGAAATTCTCACGAGCGAGTGGTCGTGACGCAATACTAGAAAAATAAATAAAATACAATAGCGCTACACGAACCAGAACCCAAAAATATGTACGTCGAACAAGTGGGGAGGAAAAAGGGTTGGGAGATGGAAGCTCGACTGGCTGCAAGCTGAAGGGGTTGGCAGAGGGTTGCCAAAATGAAAGTTACGCGACATCTCTTCCTCTCTCCATCTCTCTCACTCTCGTCCTCGTGAAAAGTGGACCGAAGCGTATCTCACTTTTGAAAATGAAAAAAAAAAAGAAAAAAAAAAGAAAAAAAAGAAACTGGCAACCGAGTTAAAATTTTTTGCGGACTGTGTCCCGGTAAATATCAGTTGGAATATGGGAATGGTGTACACTGACGGCGGACAGGCACGGAGAGCGGCACTCTTTCTTCCCACTGTCAACGCTACTTCGTTATCTCATAAACAAAGTAATGACTGGCCGTCGCACGCCAGCGAGATTTTTCGAAAATTCTGTCCGCTAAACTATCAAGAATATATATATTGTTCGACTCACGCGACCAGTTACATTCGTGAACTATATAGCGTATATAGGTGATTGCCGTTAGTTTCGTCGAATTTTAACTTCAGCCCGCACTTTCTGGCATTTCGGCTGTTATATAAATCAGAAAATTTCGTCCGCGGCAAAAGCATTCGATGTAAAAGTCTCTCGATATAACCGAGTTCGCTCGTTCTTCGATTCGGTGCCACAAAAAACCCGCTCCTCCACACTCTTGTGACTTTTCCTAAACAAAAACAAAAAACGTCACGGCCGAACTATCGTCGAATGTGCTCGATATATATATATATATATATATTTTTTTTTAATTTTCTTACCTTTTCTTCATATATTTTACATTCGTTATACCCTAGTGCCGTAAAAAACTGTGCCAATCAAAAGTTTTCATTTAGCAAATGAAAAAGTTAGGTTCGCGACTGGGTGGAGCGATAGGCAAACCGGGGAGAGTGAGATAAGGGTTGAGAAAGAGAGCGATAAGGACGAGTTTTCCAATGGTTCTTGGCCCTTTTCTCGACTTCATCGAATTGGTTCGACGCTTGTCGGGCTTCGACGGGAGTCAAAAGGGCCATAGTCGTCGTCGTCGTCGTCGCGACTGTCCCTCTTTTCCCTCCCCCATTCTTTCGATGAGTCCGTGTGCGTCGCCAGGGAGAATCAAAGAGGTCGTTTATCGAAACGGTCGGGCGACGAAACGAGCCGGATCGAGGCGATATGCGCGTTTGAGCAATAGCGGAAGGGAGATATTACTCTTATATATATATATATTACGTGTGTGTGTGTTTGTGTGCCCATATGTGCGTGTGTGTATGTAAACCCGAAAAATTTTCGACGAGCGTAGCAGATTCGCGGCACGGATTAGCCCGTTGGAGCGATCCAGTGGTGGGGGGTAAAACTTTCGTATAAAAGGACGAGAGAAACGCGTGGGCAGGGGAGGACCGTTATAGTTGCTTCTTTCTTAAACGCATTGCTTCGTACATGTGCAAGAAGTTACCCGGAAACGCGCTCGAACGTCGTCCGAATTCTTTGCCAGAATGTCTGACCTGCCCATGCCGTTACTACTGACACGAATGAAACACTCGAAACGCTGTGTAGCGAGCGATGTCATCGGGTAGTAAAATGCATTTATAATCTAATACGATTAATCTCCTTCTCAGGCTTTTCGTAAAATCCTTCTTTTAATCATTTTTACATTGCAAATGATGAGAAAAATTAACGTATTCAAGAATTAAAAGCTTTAGCGATATTCAGAATTTATACGACGTTGATAATATTTTTCTTTTATATTTTATTAAAATTCGCAACGTTGTTTCATCCGTGATAACATAAAAAATTCATTCATTTTAATCCGACTCTGGATATTTGTTTCGTTTGTTTTGTTTTCTTCACAATTTCGGGTTGCTATTGATGTTGTACAGAATCCTGGATGCATCTACGAGTGTACGAATTGCGGGTAAATCGAACGTCGCCTCAGGATATTGGAAAATTACCCTCAAGCTTCATATACAGTGTATGATGTTTTTTTTTTTTTCATGGAAATTCTCACGATAGCGCACCCAACAATATTGTTATTATTATCATTCTAGATCCATTCATTTCCGATTCTGACGTGCAATATTGAATGTTTAATTTCTCGTGCGGAAAAGCGTCATTTTTATTAAAACGAGGAAAGAAAAAAAAGTAGATTGATTTTTCATAAATGATCAAAATCGTAATTATTTGTGTTTCAGATTTTCTGGGCCTCGATGACTGCCGAGACAAACGGCTTGTGATAAGACAGAAATAATCAATCTAGAACACGACGATATACGTACTTCGAGGTTCCCACATTACTGTAGTGCAATTTTTAGCGGTGAATATCCTCGGGACAACGACTAAAAAAACAAAACAAAATTGCCCAACAGCAACAAAAAGCAACGGCCCATCGATGCTCCTGCTAAAAAAAAAATAATAATAAAACGACGAAAACGAAATCGAGATAAGATAACAAATTAGAGACAAGTTAGTACCGTTTTTTAGCTCCGTCAGTCACACATGATCGTCACACGATGTACACGGAAATATAAAGTTAATGAACTGTAGCACGCAGCTTGCTGGGAAATCGACGATCTCTCGTTCGACTTTGTTGTTAACAAAGATTTCATTTTAAATTATCCTTCGCGCGCACGTCGGCGTATCGACGCTTGAGGGTAGACGTAATTTAATGTAAAACACGAAAAAAAAAAACAAAAACAAACAAAGAAGATAAATCAAACGTGAGTCAATATTAAACGGCCGTGATGTTGAAAAGAGACCGTTAATACAAATAAAGCTGTATCATAGTAATAGAGAAGACTAAACGGACAAATCAAAACAACGGGATAATAGTTCTGCATATTACGCAATATATATGTGAATCTCTAACGCAAGAGACGTTGAGAATCGCTACGTTTATTTTTTTTTTACAGATTCCCCTCCCCTCTCTTTTCGATCGATATTACCGATCGTACGGGTACGATTCAAGTCAATTTTTATAAAGTAAGAGTCGATTAATGTACACACACACATAAATACACATATGAACAAAAGTCCAACGTTCATCACAGTCGTTGCAACAACGTGTAAAGTTGTGTGCGCTCGATACAGTCAACGCAAACTACTCTGGCTGTAATAAAGAAGCAAACATATACATATATATGTATATATATATATAATATATATGTATATATATATATATATATATATATATATATATATATATATATATATATATATATATATATATATATCACGTTGCATAGTTGGATGGGAATAAAGTGCAGATAAAAAAAAAGAGAGAATTGTGCATGGAAGCATACAAAGCTCAGAATGATTCGAGAACTCCGAGTGCAAAAAAAAAGTAATGTACGGCAGAAGAGAGTAAGAAGGATACCAGAAAGACAGAGAGAAGTAGAGAGATTGTCCACGACCTCTCTCGGCCTCTGTACACAACGATTATGTACCACTGTCGTTCGGAATTAATCTTATTACTCTGCAAGAGGAGAATGCCGATCGTGTTATGAACGCAATTTATAAACATAGCTCTACTTATATATGCTATACATATACGTGTGTGCATTCATATATGTATATGTAGAATATACAGGTACGTGTATGATAAGGATGAGGAATGGATTAACCGATATGACGAATATCCACACACATATATATGTGTGCATATATGTATTTAAAAAAAATATAAGCTCACATAGGACACAGAAAATTATAAATACGCTATATAGATATATGGTAAAATTACGAACGTGAAGTAGACGAAGGAACGTTGATTGTGCGTAAATATAAATACTTACAAACGTATAAATATACATGTATATACACATACGCATATATGTACATATATATATATATGTGTGTGTGTGTGTGTGTATATGTATGTATATATATAAATATTATAAATATACAAGATACTATATTGATGCATAGTTGATATCACAATATTATATACGTAACGGTAGTGTAAAGTAATTTACGAGTAGATATGTTATACACATATGTTATATATATATTTAGGTAAAAAAAAAAGTTCTATAGGTATAAATGTGCCGCAGTTGACTATCGGTGTAGGCTAATTGAGACGTAACGAAACAAAAAAATAGTTAAAACAATAAATAGCAACACGACCTGAGAACTGCTGAGATCTTCGAAGAGTCGAGGGCTTGTGTCCCAGCGTTGTCCAGGTTAGAGTTCTTTTTTCTTATTCATTTGGAAAGGCGAGGACGGAAGAGAGGAAGCAAACGCGGCCTGCAAATTAGATAATGAGTATAAGGATTTTTAAAATCAATCGGCCCACTCGATGTATTCTGTTTTTTTTTTCATGGCTTTTCGTGGTGCTATAGGGAAAAAATGATTTTCGTGAATATTCCTTCCTCTCTTCCTTCGTCTTTCGTTGCTTAAGCTTGCTTGCCGGCAGTAACATAAAAATGAAAAGGCATCAATTTTAATCAAAGATCATTGTGCGAAGGATCAAAGCCACTCGAGTCGTTATTGAACGGTTTATAAATTTTCATGACTTTATTTTCAGTGATGTTTTTCGTTTGTATACCCAGGTAGCATTTCTTCAATTTTGATTATTTCGAATAAAAATTGACACGAGTTTTCGTTTTGCGATTAATTTTGAAAAGCTTCTAATTCAGTGCTGCGCCCAATTTTATTTTTATCCCGATGCCAGTTTTCGAAGCGCGTTAAACAATTTTTTTGGCCGCAAGATCCGGTCCGACGCGCTTAATTTTGTTTCTTCCGTGTGGAATATAAGACTCGGTTATTTACAAAATATGATGCAAAGTTTCGGTTCAGTTCTTCGCCATTCTTCGTTGGCTCATTCTCTCTCTCTCTCTCTCTCTCTGCGTGTGTCTCTCTCCCTTCAATTTTGAAATATTCTGGGTGAAACGGTACTACATCTTAGACCTTTCCGTTAGCAACAGACGGGCCGTATGATACGTTGAGATCTGTTCAATCGTGTCATGCGATACAATTTATGTAAATAATATACGCGATTTTTGCGATCGATCGAGAAAATACAAAAAACAAAAACAAATCATTGAAATTAGCATTACTCGCCGTAATTTTATGCACGTTAAACGTATAAAAATTTACTCGACACAGAAGACGAGATAAAACGAATATCTCGGTATCGTCGACTTCGATCGCAAAAATCGAGAGAACACAATCTTTTTAACTTTTAGCTGTATAGTGTATTATTTTTTGTTTATTTCTAACCATTGAAAATAAAATGAAAATCGATGAAGCGTTGCAGGCGATCCCCTCTGATAGTCAATTCACGAACTATCGTACGCGCGAACGCGGAAACGCGCGCTAAAATACTAAAATACAAGGAGCACAACACGTAAATGAATAAATTTAAAAAGAATTAAAAATCGAAAAAGAAACAGGCAGAGCACTACTGGACGTACACGTAAGCATTATGCGTTTGGTAAGATTAGCAAGAAAGTAACGACCTGCTCTGTCGTTGAAACTTGAGCTATATATTTAACAATGGATACTATTTAATGTATGATTCAAGCTTATAATAAACGGGTTGTATAGAAATGAACATATATCCCCGTTTGTGCAATACCCACCTATGAATTTTCCATATCCATATCAGCAAACCACCATCGTTTCGTCGATCAACGAAGCCACACAGCCACACGGTAAATATAAAAAAATACGTCTTATATATTTTTTTAATTTCATTAATGGCAGGATTAGGTTAATTTGGTAAAAAAACGCCCATTTTCACGATTTTTTTTAGACGATACTGGTAATACTGGGTTATTTAATTAATTTTTATATAATAATACAATGTCTCAACTATAGTTTCCGAAATTTTAGTTGAAAAATATGGATAAATAAGCCGTTGGCAACAAATCACCGCGGGCGCCTCGAAAAAAAGTTGTTTTGCGGTGTACGCTATAACTTGTCACTGGAACATCCAAAACGAAAAAGTCAAAGTGCGTTTATTAGGTGAGATGTTTCCCGAGGTAACGCGGTCGAGATTTTTTTTATCGATTTTTCTATTTTTGATAGCACTTGGAAGTCAAAAACGCGATTTTCGTGAAAAAATCGCCACGTTTTTATTGCAAAATAAAAAATAATTAAAAAAAGAAACTCGAACGCGTTCGAGTTACAAAATTGAGTTACAGTCTACGCCGACTTTGAAAAAGGCAAGTCTCAGAAAAACGCTTTAAAGTTAGACACGTATAGGCAACCGGTATCGGGCAATGGACGCTCAAATACTCATAACTTCGGTAATTTTTCTCCAGTCGACTTGAAATTTCGACACAATATTCTTGAGACATTCATTTAAACAATTTTTTAAGAAAAGCAAAAAAAACAAATTAATACCTAACCCTGCCCTTAAATGAACGATTTTTTTCATACGTCTTTCAGAACGACGGAATTTATCCCCGATTAGTAGTATGACAATATCTCAGGTTTTTAAAACCACGAGAATTATTAGGTGACCAGGCTGCTCTGATAAATATAGCGAATTTCCACATATCTCTTACAGTTTAACACTCTATATTATTTATAATGTATTGTAATGTACGTATAGATCTCCGCGTACCTACGAGTCATTAATCAACGTCCGAGAGAAGAATGAAGCATTGTGCAGAGGAGCACCCACGTAAAACGTGAGGAAGAGCCACACGCGCTCGTTCAAGGTTGGCGGTTCTCTCGGGGTGGGTTGGAGAAAAGAAACATACATATATATATATATATAGGGTGTTCCATTTTAATTTATCCATGAATGTCGATAAAGATATACTTTTTGTACCCACTCAAGATGTTCCACGTGGAGCTCACACGATTGCAGTTTGGGACTCCGTTCGTTCTTTTTGCAGTATTTATGGTTTTCAAAGGCTAATCCAGGCGGTAGATTTATAGTGGCCCATTTGGGGTCTGAATGTGGGCTTACGTTTAATTTTGCGTCAACCTCCACCCCTCGCCGTCAAATGACGTATGTAATTTTGACAAATTCTAAACCATTAAAAATCCGTCGCTTTTGAAGCTAGAAGTATGTCTGTCTTTCAGTTGCGTTCCTGTTGATGTGTCCGTTTATAATGTGACGGAGAAAAAATAACAAGTTCCTATTCAGAAAATCGATACTGATCTTCACGTGATCTCAACGCCTCGACGGAAATAAATTCTAAAATGACGATCGAAATTATGACACAAAAAAAACCTTTTCTTCGTACGACCTCCATGTCCTCGACTCATTTTCACCGATAAATTAAAATGGGACATCCTGTATATGTAGCAAGGGGAAAATCCTTGAAACGGAGACGGTAAGTGCAAAGCTGAATTCTCCATTTTTGTATATTACACTTCGAGTGTTCATCCGAATACACATACCCCGGGGACTGCTGGCCCGTCTCGTCGTTGTTAAATATGCCTTCTTTTACATTTTTAAAAAACTCAAAGTCTCGTGAACAATGTGCGTAATTTAGTGGCGACGAAGAAAAAGTAAAAGTATGAGGGGGTTCAAAGCGGGGGTGTAGGGTGCGAGGACCAAGACGCCTAAGAGATTTCTTTCAATTTAATTATGGGTGGGCCAGCTATTGTAGACTTTGAGAGTTCAGTTTTACCACCCCTTAAAAATTCTATATGTCTATATCTATATATATATAGATATGTATATTATTCACATCGCACCCTGCGACTGTGACGCGTGTGTGCCACTGCAGCATGGCGCTTGTCGACCGCTTCTTTCGTGGAAAATTCTTAATTAAATTTGTTCTGCCCGCCCAGCACCTCCGCCGTCTCTTCTTCTTCTTTTTTTTTTGTCGCGGTGGACCGAGAACGCGAACCCCTCGCGTTCACTCTCGTCTCGCTCTACTAGTCGTCCACCCCGTAGGAAAATCCCATAAGATTCCTCGCGAGAAAACCGTAACTCCGTTCGAGTTTTTTCATTCTCGTCCTACAAGTCCATTTCTTCCTCTCTTTGTTCCATGCATAAAAGCGTCCGACCGAGAAGAGGGACGATACTTTCTTGAAAAATCTCACGCGAGCGGACATTTTCCAATCTGCATCCCCGAACGATCAACTTCCCGGATTGCACTGTCGTTCCACGAATCTCTCTCTCTCTCTGTCTTTTTTTTTATTTTCGATGAGCCGAGACATTTTCCTACAGGGATAAGTATTTCTTAGAAAAAAGCCCAATAATGATAATAATAATAATAATGACAATAATAATAACGATAATAATATTTTAACCTTTGCCCTTGAGAATAAAGACTATATTTAGACTTAATTTTTTTAAAAATCGTTTGACCAACGAAAAGGACTTATTGCTACGATGGTTTTCGTGTCCGCCACTAATTCTTTTGCGAGGTTTATAATTCTTTAATCAAAAATCGGAGTGGTGCATTGTCTTTTCCATGCACTTAAGAAATATGCACATGTAATTTTGGATCATCCTAAAGCCCGGACCATGAGTATAAAATACGTATAAATCGTATTTTTATAAATTATTATTGATACCGATATTGGTATCGCGGGAATGTGAGTGAGTTCGCGATAAGAGTTTCTTATCAATTTTAATCCGTTCGGTCATCTTTCTCCCGGTCGCATGTACGTAAAATGATCGGCCGTCTTTCACGCGTTCTTTTAATACCGGTGCACACGATAAGAAGATACCGATAAAAGACGTAAGTATGATGAATTTTTGGCATCGATAAGTCGGTTTATTGCGTAAGATTTGTTGTTCACACCGAGATAGTCCCGATTTATCAATTTCAGACCTATCGGCGTTTTATCACGTGAGTCTTTCGAACCGAATTCTTTGCATCAGTCGTGTAAAGTGGCGCCGTTTATCGGCTGGTGCGGCGGTGTTCGTAATAAGAAATATCAACCAAGTTCGTTCGTGCAGGGATCTACATTTTCGATACTCGGTCGTGTGATTTCCTGCTTGGTTAGAATTAATCAATGGTAAGTCCAAATGCTGTACGATATTAATACCGACTACGATGGTGAGGCTATTTTCCTTGCCGATCGTCCATCACGAGGCTCTCGTGTCTCGGGAATTCTTCGCTGCCGATAAAAGAAATCTCATTGCCAAGGGTGAAATTTCGAAAGGACGAAAAGACTCGCGATGACCGAGGGGTGGCTCGTTTGCGCGTCGAGCCTACAACGAGCGTGCGCCGGAGCTACCAAGAGGGATGATTATTGTCCTCGCGGGTTGCCCAGTCGGCAGGAGTTTAGTCGGTGCTCGTCCCGAAACACGCGCGTTTAACGGATCTTGCGGAGATCCTACGGGGGCGAAGAGTCTGAGATGGCCGTGAAAATGTACATTTGATAGGGGACGGTGTTTGATAACAGAATAAACGAAGACAAAAAGTATAAGAAAAAATTCAATATAGGATTGAAGATTATATATCGAGAGTGGCGAGTAATTTAAGAGACGAATAAAGAACGGGGGGTTGCACCGTTTTCCGGTATGACCGATTTTGGAGACGCGAGCATTTTTTCCCCGACAGCCTTCCGTTAGATCGACGAAATCGCGCTGTTCTTTCGCGACGTTATATTCGTGTTCTTTAAAAACTTCTTCCAATCTCCAACTTCCGTACATGTCACTTTATTGTTGATTCACGTTTTTACGTAGCGTACGAGATAAGATCGCGACAGTTATCGTGTCGGCAAATGAGCGCTTTGATCTATTTATAATGGAAAGACCGTGATACAAATGGTTCGAGAAAAAACAGGTGAGTCGAGGGGATTTGAGCTCATAATTTGACACCGATTATAGATAACTTCCTTACCCTCATTACGATCAAACCTTATTGATAATTTGCCTATCTCAGCTTTAATTTCACTCGTCAATTTAAACATTATTATTTTTCTCAACACTTTTAACTTATTTTCCACCATCTTCTGTTTTTTTTTTAAGTTTATTTTTAAATGAAGAGTAAAATTCTGAGAAAAATTGATGGGTTAATAAAATGGAAAAAACTAAAATACAATATGAAATGAAAAACGAAATATGCGAGGGTCGTAAAAACATCGAAGGGTAAGAGCTTGGATATTGCACGAAATATGATTTCGGCTCGTGTGCCATTGAGTATGTGCATATATCAGGAATTATGCATGTTGGGGAAACCCCTTGTGCCAAAAATTTATTTGTACAATATACCGCCCTAAAATTGATACCCACCTCTACCAGATAAGTAAACCCCTAATTCACAAAAATACATACGCGATAACGCGAATTATCCAAATTCGTCGAGACTTGTATAATTGGAATAACCCAATTTTCATTTCCCACGCTTTATTTCCAGCTCCAAACCAAAAAATGGATTCACCGCAAAATTATTAAGCTCTCTCTCGGGACGCCGGTAAAACGGTAGAACGAAAAACTATTAAATAATTTCCAGTTTTCAAATTCTCGACTTTGCGACACTTTTGAACGAATCCACACAGACATCACCCTCCTGACACACGTATGCAACATGTCTAGCGTACAAAATACGTGTATATATAAGGAGAGAGAAACATTTTGCAAATTATTGATCGGCGAAACACCTTCGGTTCGCTTACCTCGCTATGGAGCGAGCCGAATTGCAATGGTAGAGAGAGTTTGTGTCGCGCACGATGCGCCTGGTACCAAATAGTACAAATAGTTCCAGATATTCGTATGCGAACACATACACACACGTATTTGAATAGAACAGGGCACAGGCGAATTCACGATATCGCGTGTGTTACCTGTACGGTTCGTATCAATCGGTAGAGCGTGAGGTCTCACCGGCGTGACTGGTGGAGATCCCTGTGAATCTATATAGTAATATATGTATAGATAGCCGCGTGTATATTCCCGGAGGAGAGTATGATGCGTAGGAACGGGACACGGTTGAGCATTTCGCATTAATCAATTGACTCCCGAGTGGCCGTTCGTTATGGCTTTATATGTGTTAGACTGCCGTTACGCCATTGTGCCTACCAAATTACCACGATGGAACGATCCTTCCTTGGTTTCTCTTTCTCTCATCCCCTACGTTAAATCCTAGACGCATATTTCCGGTTCAATTCAAAGGAACCTTGGCGGTTCTCGTTTTCATCTTTCAGCTTGATTAATCGTTCGGGTAATTATCCCGGATGATTATCTCGTTGGGAATGAGAGTTGACCATTGACCATGAGTCGTGAACGATTCAATGATATTTAACGACGACAAAGAAATTGCAGATCGTTCTTGACACTGTAACGTTCTTAGTTTATTTGCTTAATTGCTTATTAATGATTTCTTCGTTCCATCTTTCGTGGAACTAATTATCTTATAATTGGACAACACGAACGAATTTTATTCACATCATTGAGCCGAGTTATTCAAATGACGTGATACATTTTTAAATTATTATGCGATTTTGTTACGCCTGGTGAAATTATTTTTCTTCGTTTTTTTTTCTCTGGTTTGGACGTCCGTTCATACGTATTTGTTATACCTACTTTATTTTTTCTTTTATAGTATTAGCTCTCTCTCTCTCCCTCTCTCTCTCTCTCTCTCTCTCTCTCCTCTATCTCTCACAGCTCTCTTACCAAAGCATCCAAAGTTTTGCCTCGTTAACTCCCTGTCTCGCGTTCTCTCCGTTACATGAAAATAATGTTCCCTCCTGGCGACGAAGACGAGGAGGTCCTATTATAACACAGATATACCTATATTTGTACGGCCTTCCGACGCCTCCATCGCGACAATAATCTTTCTCGGCCGTCTCCTCGAATTCCCCATCGCGTCTATACGGGCGATTACCGGCGGGACTTCGTAAAGATTTATATGCGAGAGAATCTCGAGAGTCGCTACCACTTTTGCTACCCTGTCCATTTCACGTCTTATATTTTCCTTCACTGAGTTTCGTATCTCATATTTCTATCCCCTCTCTCTCTCTCTCTCTCTCTCCTACTCTTTTACTCGTGATCTTCCTCATCAAAGTGAACCGACGTAATTTCTTGTACAAATTTGTCAAAGGCACCGAAATAGCTTGACTCTTTCGCGGTCGCGAGAGGAGCACGACGAGGAGTACCCTTTTATCGGGTTATAAATATCCCTCGCTCCAGGGCACTGGTCCGTTTCTGCACATTTCAACCGTATACGGACTTTTTCGTACACGCTAAAATATACACAAAAAAGCGGCATGCGTGAATGAAACTTTATTCTCGTTTGTGTAATACGAAGAACGATACGTGAAGTAATAATCATTCAATCGACAATGACGATCGACAGAGAGAGAGAGAGAGAGAGAGAGAGATGCTGGGTTGGAAGACTCGCGAGGAAGATCGAAAGCGACACAAGCCAATATAAAATTCCACTCGTATCTATGAGATATCTGACGCGTCTCGCGTAACGGCCTGAATGTCAAAAAATGCAACACGAGGAATCGTGCAAAATGCAATAACTCGAACTATCGGAAGATCTGCAAAAATTGCCGGCAAAAATGTCACGAGGAAGAGAAATAGCGATGAATTTTTATCCAACGAAAGCATCGTCGGTAGATAGATCGATAGATATCCCTTTATCTCGAAACATACAGATAATGCAAATATAAATATCGAGAACCACCGTCACCGAGTGAAAAAGTACATGAAAAATCCAAAAAGTTTCGAAGTATCCTGCAGGAGATGGGAGAGGTAAAAGCTTTTGCGAACAGCGAATGCTCGTTGGCGAAACAAAAGTGGAGAATAATGTATACACGGTAACGGTATGGAATAAGAGAACTCGGACGAGTTTTCGCGAACCCGAGACTCTTGGCGTTGAGGACAGCGAGACGGAGAGGGAGAGAGAGAGAGAGAGAGAGGGTTGAAAGCGAGAGAGGAAGAGGGAAAAGAGTTTATACATAGCGAGTAGGGCACACGTAGTACGCGATATTGAATTGAAAGAGACGGGTATGATTGTGGCATATATGCTCATTGTATCTTCCCTCTGTTATTCTTTCATGGCGAAGTGAGCACAAAAGTGCACTCGTGTTTTCAATAGTTACTCCAGCATTTTCATTCCTCTGTCGCTCGAGGGTGAACGTCTTCCGTAAATCGCAGGTTTTTTTTCCAATCGTACCAACGCATTTCCGCGTATCTAATGCTCCCGGCACCGCGAACTGCAGCATCCTTTATAATTCGTAAATGGAAAAGAGGTTAGCGTTTATTCGATGCTTTTTTTTAACGAATATCGATTTTTTTCATTCTTTAATGAATTAATTTCGCGGCACGATCGATAAAGAAATAAGATTCACGGAGCGTTCTCTCGGCGGTGCGATTATTATTTATCTCCAGTATCGACGAGGAAGCTGCCATCGCGAGATATGTATCGAGGAAAATATATATGTACCATTAATTCTTCCATTCAGCCGTTGATCCGCGAGGAGAAGACGCTAGATGAGTTCGATCTCGAGGAAAGAGCCGGTAAGAAAGGAAAAGGGATGGCTACATTATGGAAGCTCACCTCGGCGTCGTCTCGAGAGCTTTTCATTCGATCACTGAAGACATATCGAACAAGTCGGCGTAATCAGTGGGAGCGAGAGTTCCCGGGACTCATCTCGGAGGCGAGAAAATTCTCGACGGTTCTATATTCAACGACATAAATATAGTAGACTAGCTCCTCGTCGACCAGGATCGCGAAACGGAAAGGCTTGACAGGTTAGCACTACAGGAAACTGGGCAACTTTCCCTTGGATCGATCTACACGTATAGTCCCTTTCTTTCTCCCTCTTTCAGTCTCCTCACCTCACACCACTCCATCTCTCTCGCTTTACTATGACGACCGTGGACGCTATCGAGAATTTCACAATTTCCGTCACCTCGTATCCGACCATTTCCGTCGTCCAGCCTTTCGCTCCCTCTATTCCCGCGGGGTATTTTTCGATCTCGTTTCCCTTCTCGCCACTCACCTTTAAAATAACAGTCAGCTTTCTTCCACTCGAACGAACCTCGTCCATTTCTATGCACATTTTGTATCCGCGTGGTAATTTCGATCGTTTAGAGAAAAATGATTCACGAAAAAGAATACACGAAAAAAAAAAAACGATGAAAAAGGAAAGGTAATTCTATTTTACGAGTTTCGTTCCTCATATACATAGATCCTATATCGTGTGACGTTACATGGAGAAAAAAAAACAGGAAGATGATAGAAATATATATATTGATAAACCATAAAACCAGCAACTGTGGCAAACACCGTTTGTACACATATTCTCTTCTGTTCCATGAAAAACTGGAGCAGCGCATATACATATACACACTCTCCAATATTCACACTCGATCAGGCGTGCACGACTGCCTGCATACAAATTCAAATAGCTTCGAGAACTTTACGGGATAGAAGGTGACGAGAGTCGATGATTTCCATTCGGATAGCGCGCCAAGAAAATACGTGAAAAAAGATTCGATCGGTCGGCGGGGTAAATGATGTGTTTGGGGAGGAGGAAGGGCGAAAGGTCGTGAAAAAAAGAAACCTCACGTTGGCGATTTTCCTTTTTTCCCTCAAGCTAAGTTTTCGTAGTGAGGATTTAACGACGCGTGGTTTTATTTCCGGTTTCAGGCTGGAGCTTGCCGGGTACGACGAGTGTCTCATCCTAAGCCAAAGCGGAAGAGGGAAGAGACGTGAAAATTATGGGAAAGGGCGATAAGCGAGGTATCGCGCAGCGCAGCGATGGTGGTAAGTCTTCGAGCTTATTGTTAGATTCCTCGTGTGTATCTGTGCAGCCATATTCGCATGCATCTTTGGGTTATTATTTTATTACCCTCCCCCAAACATCTCAACCCTGTTCTCCCATGACAACGGTAGGTACGTATCTGCAACAACGACAGGCGTGCAGCCACTATAATCGTACTACGAGAGACGTGCGACTATTTCTCATTGCACACACACACACGTGCGACTGCGTATCGCCAAGTACCAGAACACCTAAACGTATATATCCCTTTATATAAAGGATGTTTCGCATTAATGGGAAATATTTTTGTTTAATAAAATTGTTTCGCGTCGATCAGCATTAAATACAAAATTTAAACGGATCCAGACACCCTACCGGATTACCCATTGATTCATAATTATATTCTTGGAATCAATATTCGCATAGGAAACGTGCCAAAATTTATTACGCCCAAAAATTGCTCTATTTCATGAGGAATGCCTTATACGTTTATGTAAATGTTGGCACATGCTCTGTATTGTTACAGTACATAGCATCGTCGTTATATCCGGTATAGAAACGACCGTGGTGTGTCATGTCGGTCCTGCTTTCTAGCTAACGCGGGGGGAACGGGAGAGAGGGAGAGAGAGGGAGAGAGAGAGAGAGAGAGAGAGAAAGAGAGAGAGAGAGCTCCACCTCCGTCTCATCCCTTGGCACACGCGCTCCCGCGTTTATTAAGACTGCCCTGGCGTTATTGCATTTCCCACCGGCATGGATGAAAGAGCGGGAATATCTCTGTCTCACACGTGTGTTCCTTCACGGTTGCCAATTTCTCGCTTCCATAAGGAAATAACCATCCTCGCGCGAATAACTACGTATGTCTGACTCATAGCGCACATGTTCTACAGCTCGCCGTGCGCCCTATGGAATAATACAATTTGTGTGAAATTGCTTTTGGAAAATCGACGATTCTTATTTTATTCGCAATAGCGTTGGGAACGTCTTTTCAGGCGATCGGAATTTAGAGATACAATTTTATCGTAATTTTCCGACAGCTGTTCTTATGGGCTGAATAAATTCCTTAAAAATCAATCATATACGTAAATTGTAATAATTTCGAAAAATGTTTCAAAGTTATTCTGAAAAGTTTACAGAAATATTGGACGCGATTGAGATGATTAGTGAATAATACAATGGATCGAATTATCATCGACAGCCCGGAGACTTTGTATGATCGCAGTCGAGCTTCGCGTAATAAGGCTCGAGTGGAGCGGAGACGGGGATTTTATTAAGTCCGTAGACGAAAGAAAAGCGGCTTTGAAAGAGTGGCTTTCCTTGTTTCTTCATCCGGACTACAGCGGCTAATACCTCGTTGTACTTTGCTTCTCTCTACACTTCCCTATACCTGCATACATATAGATAAATATACAACGCTGTGCCATCCACACACACACACACACACATACACATATATATATATATATGTTCATAAACGTTTGCCTACCGAAGGATCGATCGGGATGGAAATCCGTTTGTGTTTGCGAACACAAGCGTTTTCTCGCCCCCTATCTCAAGAGTCTGGAGCACGAGAAACAACAGAATCAGGAATAGATGATCTAACACATACGCTCATGCGCAGACAGAAACGCATACACGATGTTCCGTCGGGTACATCATCCTGCTCGCGAGGACAAACATTGCTCTCGGCGGAATTCGAATCCGTGCGTAACGCAGTCTCTATGGCCGATATATAGACACCTGATATCCCATTGTACATCGATCCTCGGTCTCTGTGAAGTTTGCGACTTGGCTAGTACTGTATGATCGAGAATTGACATCAGGCTTTTGATACGGCCAAAGCTTCGATGAGATCAGAGGAATCCTGTCGGACTTCGATTACGTTGATTCAAACCGAATTGCACTCGGATCCATTCCAATCTTCTTACAGTTACTAGTCGTTTAAACTGACGAATTTTATTGAAATATTTCTGTAAGCATCGTCACCTCGATTGCCGGACATTTACAAACATTTGCTTGAATACAAAATTTAATGCGATCAAATTAAACAAAAGATTGTACGTGGATAAATCAAAATATCATAATATATAATATAAAAATAAAGATTTCAATTATTTAAATGAAGGAAAATATCGTGAATAGGGAATTGAACTTTCGTAATAATTTTTCAGTATTCGGTCAATATTGAGAATTATTTAGTTTCATCCAAGCACGAGAAGCGTCGATTATAATTCAATAGAAATAAAGAATGGAGCGTGTAGAGTCGTCGAAAGAAATTCGAAAAGAATGTTCGAAAGTTTTGTAAAAGATTGATGAAACCTTGGAATATCGAGCAGTTCGAGACTTTCGTAGTATCTTGGTTGTTTTTTCGTCCCTCGTTCTCCGTTCTCGAGTTCGTGTTAAGCAGCGTCGCAAGAAGTTGTGCTTGAGTCTTGATCGTGGCCCGTTCGAGGTTCGCCAATTGTTCGCTATCTCGAGAGAAAGAGCGATAATCGCCGATTTTGCAACGTTTTCGTACGGATGGCGATGGAGTTTCGCGGGTGAGTTTTTCTTCTCGAAGCCGCGGGCTGTGGGTGCGAGAGCAACGGAAAGCTTTCATGAGTAACGAGGCCATTCAACGGTAAGAGCCGTGACGAACGTTCCTCGCGCAATCAACGCCATTGTAACAGAAGGTCCGCCGAGGCGAATGGCAAAATCATTTCCCTTGTCGATATGTACAAAACATTTGTTGGTCAGCGAGTGGAAAATGGCCAAATTTACGGGCGAAATAGCGAGCGGCACGTCGTTAAAAAATTTAATTGGGAAATTTAATCGCCGATCGCATGAATGGGATTACACATTTGTGGTTTATTGAGATATACACTTGTACATTCATGATAAATACTTTTACTATAATACATTGCCCGTCGCCTCTCGTCACGGCAAAAACGCCTCTATATCACAAAGAAAATGAGAAAAAAGCATCTTCTAATCAGTATATTAATAATAAAAAAAAAAGTAATTAACACATAACATACTGAGGTGATTAAGTCCCTTACATTAGTCAAATAATCAAGCACGCACACGATCTCTCCGACAGTATATAGATACAAGAAAGGTTTCCCTTTGATTTATTTATCGTTTACTTTCAACGTAATATGTAATTCATTCTCGAATTTCATCAATGCCTCGCGATAAATGATCTTGGTCGTTGATCGGTTTAAAAACGACGATAATAGTGAAAAAAATATACTTTTCCGTTACAATAATTGAACCATTATACATTCGCATTTAAAAATTATTGCAAGCAATCGATGTTCTGTTGAAAATATTCGGGTTTCGAAAGGATTTTTGCAATAAACGTTCGACCAAGGTGCGTGCATAAACGAGATTACGACAGGGTTAATTATCTAATATTGATTAATATTTGGCGAGAGCGATTGTGGCATGCGAAGGTGCTTTTCAGTTGTCGGCTTAATTTTTCATTTTATTTTACCAAAATATCGTTTAGTATCCTTGGTTCGCCGCGTCGGCAGCCGCGTAGAATTTAACAACTTTGGCCCTTGCTGCATCCGTCAGTGAACTTCGGCAAGGGTTAGGATCCCAGTTGACTCCTGGACAGCCCATGGACTCGAAGCACGATGAGACTCGGTTGTTTCCAGGACAGCATTGAACGATCGCCCATATGCAAGCACCGGGACTTTTGATCGGTGGGCTTGGAGTAGGTGGTGCTGGAAATCGTTGCGCCGACAATCCTGGACGATTAGGGGTTAAGCCCTGTCACAAGAAATTTCCGTTATATAACACGATTCATCACTGTGTCATGGGGGATTCCGAAGCTTGGGATTTGCTCCTTCTCTCGTGCAAAACAAAAAGCTGGCCTCGCCCATGAATAGGCTTAATAACTTTTTGATTGAATCGTTCAAACTGAATAATAGAACGTAACGAGCAGAGTTTTGACAAAATAACGGAGAAATTGTTTCGACCTGTTGACAAGAAATTCTTGAAATGAAAATTAAACAATGAAAGCAAACTTCTTGATAAAGTGGAGATTGTGCCACTAACTAAAATTATAATGATGGCCAAAATGAGGATATTCCGGTGGCGATTATTCCCAAGATCTTTGTGACTAATAGGAGAAATATAGTGGATTATGGATTTTTGGAACGCGGAGGTTGGGCGTAACGAGATCCGCTGACAAATTGACCGAGGGTTCTCCATAAGAAATTCCTGACAGAGGCTGGGGGCATTCAGAATTCTCGTAATGCAATTTATCGTTATGTCATCGGGATGCCACGTGTAATCAACCATCGGTACGCCTACATTCTACCGAGTCCTGTTCCAACAGCTTTTACACATAATAACCCTGTACGCTTACGAGCATGCATACATAGAGAACCAAACCACAGAAGGTAATTCCACATTCTAAACCAAACGGAACGACGAACAGTCGCCCCGAACCAGTTCGAATAGTCCAACGTTTCTCTCGTGTAGTTATGTACCCACGAAGTGTCTAAACCGCCGCGTGTAATTGCACATTCTAAACTCAACTGAATGTGAACCAGGCTTGTCTCAACATCGAGTGAGGATCTCCGTTGCTATGGCTAATCGAAGAGACGGGGAGAACGATGACACGGAGAATCGTCGAGAGTGGGCGATTTCGTATTCTTCGCGTATACAGGTAAACGCGTGTATATCTAACGTCACTCGCGCACACACATACACGCATATATATATATATATATATATATATATATATATATATATATATATAAATAAACGCGAGGTTTGAAGGAGCAATTCGAGCCACACCGAAACGAGAAGCGAAAGGGAGGCTTTCGCCTTTGGTTCTGCTTCCACGACTTTCACCGTATGTAACCAAGCCAATTAAGAGGGTTGATGCGCTTCGCGAAAAGGAGCGAGACTAGGAAACGAGGTAAGTTACGAGAATTGCGGTTGACGACGGTATAATATACGTATACAGTCCGAAATGAATGAAGCGAAATCCCGGAGGGGTAGGTTTAACCCTTGTATACGTGGGAATTCTGTAGATCGTAGCGACGTAGGAACGTACACCCTCAGAATTCATGGTAATTGTGCACGCATGATCGGAAGTTCTCCTAAAGCTTCCGGCATTGTCACGAAACACGCTCATTAAACTATTGCTGTTTTGGTTCCTTCGAACATCGGTGAGTGTACGAAAGAGAAATGGATCGAGCGAACAAAGGATCGCCTTACCGAAAACTCGATATCGTTGCCGAAATCACTCCTCATGTTGAACGACGGTGTGAAAGGTGACGGTGCGGGCGTTGTTCCACTTCGTGAAGAACCACGATTTCGCGATGCATCATTCTGTTGGAGTAGTATTGTAGCTCTTACGGGAAGCGAGCTCAGTCTTGCGTGCTCGCGTCTTCTCCACTCTATTTCGTCGTGGCTGCCTCTGTCACTTTCGCCTTGTAACCTCGTATTCGGCCTACGTGATAACAGTAAAAGAGCGTCGCGATATAGAATATTCGTCGCTGGAATGATCTCACCGAGTTAAATTATGAACGGCTCACCGCACGCCTCGAGCAACGTCGTGTACTCAAAGAGTGCGGTTTCCGCCACTTTGGGAATAAACATGGCCGGAGTCTCCCACTTTCTCCTAGATATTCTCGCCTTGGGAGCGAAGGTCCTCGGAAAATAGAGAACAAAGAACGAAAGCGTGCAAGATTTAACAAAGGAACGCCCGCGAACTATAATTCTGCGGTGTTTTTCAACGATTTCAGACTCGCTTCGTGGTGGTTGGATCTTTACTGGAAAATTGCGTTGATGACGCGACGAAAGTTTTTGGGGTGAGGGTTTTCAAGAAAATCTGAGAATAGAAATGTATCTTCGGGGTAACGGCTTAAGTGTCTCAATTTATAACTACGTGGATGAAACGAGGCATGGAAACAGACGTGCGTACTAACCCTCTGTTTTCGTAGTGCGGTAGTCGGCGTCCATTGTTCCTCGATTTTCTCTCGTTTTCCAATCTCTGTCTCTCCCGTTCCACTCGTTCCCTTTCGCGCTCTTCGCCTCTCCTTCTCCATTCGCTTTCGCGATTTCGCACATCGGTGCTCATTGTTCTCTCTTCGTGTCTGCGAAGCTCGCCGGCTTCTCGATCGCGCACTTCACCAGTTGCATGGTATCCGCGTTGACCCGCTGCTGGGCTATGGGATGGAACATACTCCTGCCAGGACCTTCTTTGTCCTTCCACTTGGGGCCTTAGATTAACCATGTCTCTTCGCGTAGCTGCTTCCAGACGTTTTCTCTCCTCCTCGCGTTTTCTGGACTCGGCGTTTCGATACGCAGCCTCTCTCCTTCTTTCTTCCTCCTGCAGAAACCGTCGATTCGCTTCTCTTCGATGCTCCTCCTCGTATCTCTCTTGCCTTCGTCGGATCTCTTCGAGATCAGCTTGCGATTGGCGCTGACCAAAGCCCGTTGGTGCCGAGGGACCATGAATTCTCCTATCGCCAGCTCTCGAGCTCGGTTGCCTGTTACGTTCCCACTGTCTCGCAGCTTCCAGCGTACGCCTCTGCTCCTCCAGGTCTCTGTTTCCTTGCAACGTCGTAGAAGCACCACTATTGTTCCTTCTCGGCACGTTCACAGGCTGATTTCTCCTCACGTATTCTTGGAGCTTTCGCTCTTCTTCCATTCGACGTCTCTGTTCCTCTTCCACACCAGGATTCTCAGAAGGACCTCTTACTCGTGGTTCCTCCATCTGACGTCTCCTCTTCTCTTCGGCAGTTTGCTCTCGTTTTCTCTGCTCCTCCATTTGCATCCTTCTCTTATCCTCGTCCTCTTGCTGTTGCTTTCTTCGAAGTTCCTCCATTTGGCGCCTCCTTTCCTCTTCGTCAGGCTGTTTCCTCCGTTGCTCCTCCATCTGTTGCCGCCGTCGCTCTTCCTCCATCTGTATTCTTCGCTGCTCCCCCATCTGCCTCCTGCGCTCATCCTCTTGGTTTCTTCGTGATTGTTCTTCGGGCCTACGACGCTCGCCCGTTCTCTTCGGATCGATCGGACGATTTCTCTCTATGTACTCCCGCAACTTTCGTTGCTCAGCCTCTTCCTCCTGCTGACTTTCGAACATATTGCCAGCACGACGGGACGATTCTGGTCGCGTCAGGGATGCCGGTGGGTCCTGACGATTACGTTGGTCTTCGAGTCTCCTCCGTTTCTCTTCCTCTTCCTGGCGTCTTCTGTGCCACTCTCGGCGTCTCTTCTCTTCCTCCTGTCGTCTCAAATTCGAAGGATCACGATTTCTTCTCTCCTCTTCTTCCAAATTACGTTTCGCTTCTTCCTCCTGTCGTCTTCTCGTTTCCTCGCTTCTCCTCGGATCTTCCTGCCTCTCTCCTCTTGAAATCCCTTGCCGCCTTCTTTGCTCTTCGATTGTTTGTCGTTCTCTTTGCTCCTGTTCCAGCTGCCTCTCGTATTCCTCGCGGATCTTTTCGACTTCGGAATTCGCGTCGTCTTTTCCAGGAGGATGACCTTGATGAGAACGATGCCCATGATCACGTCTCCTCTCTAATTCCTCTTGTCTCCTTTTCTCGTACTCCCGTTGTCTCCTCTCAATCTCGGCTTGTCTTAGTTTATTTATCTGAGCGTCTCGGTCAAAGTCATCCTCTCTTACACCATCATCTTCCCCGAAGCCCCACAAATTCTGATCGTTCTGATATCCGTCATTGTCATCCTCGTGTTTTTCAGGAAGTTGGACCCAAAGTAATTTACGACCACCTTGATTATTCGAATTTTCCGTCCGAATGAATGCCGATGAGTCTTCGTCGTCGTGAGCATTTCTTTTCTGTCTCAAATTTCTATTACTCTTAGCGTCCTCTAAGGGAATCGATCCAATGACTTCGTCGCTAGTACCATTCGTGCTAGGGCCAAGATCACCTCGTTCCGGAAGGGTCTCTACGTCCGTCCGTCCCTCCTGATGTTTGTCGATCTCAAGTGCCGGATCTATGTCAGCTCGGTTCCATCGTCTTGTCGTAGGTTTTGGGCTAGTGCTCTCCTGTTTCTTGAGCTTCAGGAGCTCGTCCATTTCCTCGTAAATTTCCCCCGACGGTGGCTCGTCCTCCTCCAAGTCGAGAACTATCGGTGTGACGCGAAGTAATATGGGTTCCGTTGACTCTCTGTAGACGGGTTCTTGATACTTGTGCGAATTAACAAAGTCGATGTCTCCAACGCCGGGTCCGCTAGATCGTTTCTCTCTCTCGGACGCTTCGAGACCTTCGCAGCCAACTTGCAATTCGGGCACGCCCCCGACAGCGAAAGCTTCGTCTTTGCGGCCGGCCTTGATCTTCCGACTGGATTGTCGATCCGATTCTGGAACCTTGTAATGACGCGGTGGCTGTTGGAACATCCCTGGTAACGGGGCCTTTCGAGACTCCAATGATTTCAGCTTCCAAAGAATTTCTTCTCCTATCGCTTTCTTCGGCATTTTGCTCTTCGTAGTGATGCTCGCGGCTGGTTGCTTGCCCTTACCACGTGGCACGAGCAGGGAGTTTTCCCGATGGAGATCGAGCTTGTACACCTCCACGGAGCCTGGTCCTTGATCCTGGAACGTATCCTCCACCAAGAAACGATCTTCCCCCGAGGCGGAGGAAATTTTCGAGAATTCCGGAACACCAAGATGCGAAGCTAAAGCCTCGGTGGAATTCTTCATGACGTTATCCGAAATGTCCCATTCTCCAGAGGACCGAGGTACGATATCCAGATTTTGAAACACGGAGTCTTTCCGCTCCTTTTGAAAATCATCGGTCTCGGGTCTTCTCGAACCAGGAGGTTGCCCATTGTGCGATGATTCTGTAAACGTGTTGCGTGAGTAACATGGAACGAGATTATGGTATTTTCCGCAATCACACAGTCTTATCACAGACGAACATCGAGGCTTACAACAACAGGAACTTTAGGTCAGTTTGATCTCATTGTTAAAATGAGCTGGTGTTTTTTTAATCACATTAACAGGTCAATACCCAATATCGTGGTCGGATCCGGCTTGTATTTCAACCAGTTGGGGTAGCCACGAGGTCCTTGGGCAACGTCCCTCCTGTACAGTGACTGCTGAGGGGAGTATTGATCGTCGGGAGGGAGGGATGCTGCTCCTACCACGCCCGTAAGCCAGTACATGGCCAGAACCACCGTTATTCCTGTTGGTCCCACCATGCTTCTGCACAATACATATTTTATTTTTCACAGTAATTCTATCATCAATCATTATTATTATCAACAATAAACAATTCAAAATGTTAACGACCATCTCATTTCATACATTCTTTTAATTCCGTATATCCGTCTCGTTATTATGTAACTAAAAATATCTTTCAGAATTTCAGATATTTCAGAATATGCGCTATTTCAGAAGAGATGGAACACATATAGCTTTTTGTTTATTTCAATTCGCACCGGGCACTTAAATGGGAACGGCAGAAAAATCATCACACGGCGGGTCTCGAATAAAAAAAGTATAAACACGATGGTCAATTATAGAAAGAGTTACTAATGCCGCATGTCGCTTCGTGTATCTGGCTTTCAGCGTCATGTCTGCCACGTGGTCGTATCCGATCGACGAGATCGTCGCGCTCTATTATTAAACCCGGAAAATACGCCGCGATAGCAGAGAGTGTCAACGGGCCAAGGTTCCCGGCGCGCGAAAAACTCTATATCGTTTCGCGATTACGACCTTCTCGACTCTCGTTGCGTCACCTGTCTGCTCAAAGTCAAGCACGATCTCTCGAATTTTCCGAGCAAGCGTAACAAGAGCAACCCTCGTATTGAAATCAAGATTGAAATACCAATTTGATTCGACACATTGGAAAAAAAATGCGCAACGGGAGAAAAAACGTGAAGAATCGCGGCGAATTGAAGGTCGTTGAATCGATCCAGACGCTTGAAAGTCAAGGCACGTTGGGGCAATGGCGGCTTGGAGGAGTTGAACCAAGAACGAAGGGATGAGATCACGGAAGAAGCAGGGGGATCGAGGGTTCGTGCAATGGGTGAGTGGGTGGGTGAGCGCGTGGAGGGGAGGAGGGTGGGGCAAGGGGACTGAAGTATTCCGAACTTTAGCGTGTGACACTCGAGCGGTTGAAGGAGGGGCTTGGGGGGAGGGCGATATTCCAGGTTCGAGGATCCGCGAGAGGGTTGCACAGATGAACTAGGGGTAGGTGTACGAGACGACCGACTTGGTTGGGCTTTTACACTCGCCCTCCGGAACTACGTACACAATATAACCGCGGGGGTCCTTGGTGATTATATATAGATATATATAGAAGTACGATGAGATCGGAAAGTTGATGAGGCTCCCGGCGAGAGGGAGAGTTTATAGTCGCGGACTCGCGCGCGTACACCGCACTCGAAGATCGAGTGATCTTGACACACTGCCGATGCCAGGAGGACGTCACCCAGCTAAATGGCCCGAGTCCCTCGCTCTATCATGATCGTCTGTCTCTCCCTCTCTCTCTCACTCTCGCTCTCTCTCACTCTCTCTCTGACTCTCTCGCACTCCGGCCGTTATGTACCAGTATACACAGACCTAGCTCGCATATCGCGTATACATAGCTTCGCACAAGCGTCACGTTCTACCAGCACATAGATCTCTGCTTGGAGAGTATTTTGTTAAAAAAAGAAAGAAAAAAACAAACAAAGAAAACAAAATCGCGCGTGTAGTTCCTCGTAGACCGTTTCCATCGAAAGAAATACGTGTCGTGAATTAAAACTTAATACGCGTTTATTACCTCGTAGCCGGGACTCCTCGCGGTTTATTAACACACGCGCATTTTATCCTCTCGCCCCGCCAAAGATTTCAAAAATACGCTCTCGCCAATTGACACCCGCGAACCCGGGAACTCGGTGTCGCGGACTCCGGGTTTTAACGTCTTTTCGCCTCTTATACAACACGAGCGAGCATGTCTTCCACGTAATTCCGTCAATTGCGAGCAATTTTCGAGCCGTTTCGAATCCTCGGAAGTTCCTTCTTTTATTTTTCTAAATACATATCTCGAATGATTTACGCGCGTATCGAATCTCGGCTTCTCCAATGGCACGCTCGCATCAATTTTTTATCCTCTGGCTCTCGTTACATCGTTATTGGCTCATTTATTTCGAGTTCTTTTTCAACGCGTTCCTAGAGTGACATCACTATTTTTTTTCCCGTTCAATGAGTCAAGTACAATAATACGTATCTACATATATATATATATATATATATATATATATATACATATAATGTATAGACTATAAGCACTATAGGAACTTTCGCAATAATATAGCAGTATATAGCGGTGATATAGCGGTCTAATACCAACCAGCTGCTAAGCTAGATCGTTAACTTATTCGGACTTTTAATTACCCGAATCGGGATATATTTTTCCGATAATGCAAATACGCGAGAGTTCAACACCATCCGCGATAGCCGCTATTTATACTCATCCCTCGCTCGCCCCTATCCCGCCGGGAATTTTCCGTGCCAAGGGTGCTTCACCGCTCATCCGCTTGTATTACGTACATAGAGCGCCGATATCATCATCATTATTATCATTATTATTATTACTACTACTTTATTATGTGCTCACACGTTATTCGTGATACGTGCTGGTCCACGATCCTGAAAGCGAGGTATAAAAAACGTGTCATGAACGAGTAAGGGGAGGAGCAATAAAAATCGTGCGGTAGAACAAGGGATGAAAATGGGAAATGAAGGTTTTTGCTCCTGGGATACGCGAGACGGTAAATTTATGGGAAAAACGCGACTGGTGGGCACATCCGTGAGCTGTACCGATGTTAAGCGCGTGCGTAGTATCCTATTTCTTTCGTAGCATCAATTTTCCAACGTTAAGGGATTCCTACGGGCGAATAACGGAGGGATGACGGTACGAGCTTTTTCATGTACGCGTTAACTCCGTGAAAGGTTTAGTTAGGTGTATTCCTTTGCTCTGTCGTTGAATAAAAATCGATGGGTGATAAAGTGAATCATGACACGGAGAATCGTGATTTCATCGTCGATTCTTCGATATCGACGTTTTCGTATGAAATTTATCGCGCCATTATTTCAGCGCGGCAATATATTTATTAACGTCACGTTGTAACGACGTCCTTTACGTTTTTTGTTTTGTTTCTGTTTTTCATTTTATTTCGTGGCGATATTTCGTTCCAATTATTTTGAGAAAGAAAAAGTTTCGTTGGCGAATACGGATAAGAAATGTGTTGCTGCGACAGTGGCGAATACCCACCGGGTCATTTTTTGTAGTACCCAAGATCTTTTAGATCCGGAATCGCACATATACGAGAGGGGCGTCGTCGTACATATGCTCGGGTTATGTATCCAGGAACAACGCGGATGAGAAACCTGTTCCCGCTCTGAAGAAACCCGCGATGTTATATACATGGCGTCTCGACCTATTTCAAAATGATTAATTGCCGGCGCTGCCTATGGTTACATGGGAGCGGAGATCGCGATAAGACTACATACTTGCGTTACATCGCCGGCGAGACGGAGGAAACAAGAGAGATACGAAGGTTATGAAATTTTCAAGATAAAGATTGCGACGACGATTAATTTTAATAAAACAATATTTATTTCGGTAAGTAAGCAATTATTTATGTTGAATACAATTGATCGGAAGAAGTGACGAGACCATCGATTTTTTTCGGTTCTTCATTTTACCAAACGTTGTTTAAAGCGCGACGTTCATAGCGAGGAATATACCTATTTTACGGTAAAGCGAGAGCATCGAGATGCTGCGAAAGGACGTATAGATAGAACTCTGCCAGCGCGACCCTCTAGACGACCCTTCCTTTTTTCTTTTAAGTTCATGCGCACCTGGCGGTCTTGTCACGTAATAACGCCCATCCGGGCTCGACTCTGTCCTCGCCTGAGTGACTGTGCCCTCTCGGTTTTCACGTCTCGTGTGTTTTGCGGCTTGCCTATTTCATTTCTCGACCCTTTTGTGTTAAGCGAGTCAACAGCTTGCCCTCCCTGCGTCTCTCTTCCTCTTGGTCTTCGGCTTTCGTGTTGACAAGAGAAGGTGAAACTGCTTGCAGAGACGATAACGAGAGGGACTTCACAGTCGGTCCCATGGAGCCTTAACAGACCGCTGATATGACTGGGCACGCGTTTTGTAATTAAATTTCACGGGGGTTCGAGCGTCGAGTGTATGTGTGTGTGTGAGAGAGAGAGAGAGAGAGAGAGAGTTTTCATCTCATGGTTGCGTTATTACTGCCCTGGCCAGATTGCGAACTGTATTTCGCATAAAAGAAACGTTGGTGAGTGACAGAATTTGATAACCAGAATTTACGACAGTCGCATTATAAGACGCTAAAATGAGAGCGTTTCAAAAAGGAACAATGTTCGAGGTTTTCGAAATATTAATTTTTAACAAAGACGGGTAAATAAAATTGCGAAAAATATACGAATATATTTCTTTAGTGCAAATTTTGTGAAACGTTTTTATACCATCTGCATTGAAGCAACGATTTAAAGCACCTTGACAATGCTGACAGCTGAACAGATTTACAGCGTCTCGTTCGGTCTCGTTTGTACGTTCCTTATTTATTATATCTACCCTCACCGAATAACCACCCGAGGGAATAGACGTTTTATCCTCTCGCGTGATTTTCTCAACTGGAAAGTATATAAAGAGAGAAAATTCGCGGCGTACCTTCGGGCAAACGGAAAAAACTATCGATTTCCTGCAGGCGTCGAAGACAAAAAAAGGGTGGGCTATGCGGTCAGAAGAGATCGCGGGACGGAGAAAACGGGTTAAAGCACTGTTTGAGAAGTACAAAGAAAGAACGAGAAAAAAAAAGCGAAAAACCGTGATCTACGAATCGAGGTTAATTACTTTTTGCCCCGTAGCACTAACGAGCCTCACTCTTCTCTTATAACGCCTATATCCTATATGCTCTATATTCTCTCCACTTCCGCCCTCCTTTTTCTCTCTCCTTTCTCCTTCTGCCTCTTCTCTCGTCCTCTTTCCTGTGTAATCGTAACATCGTTGCAAAAGCTATTGGATTCCATGCTCCGAAACGACAGAGAGGAAACAGAGAGAGAGAGAGAGAGAGAGAGAGAGCGAGAGAGAGAGAGAGAAAGAGAGAGAGAGGAAGAGAGAGAGAAACCAGCCTTGCTATAGAGCCGTGTGATTCTCGTGGGGCAAATTGAAGAGGCTCGATTGTATATGTGGGTCTATCATGGAGCGCACCTACTGTCGTCCCTCCATTTTATACGGCTGGGCATGAAAACGCGCAGTCACACTAACAACACACTCGTACACTCTAATCCACTTCCGGTTAACCCGACGACTTGGAACTGTCGGGAAATCGCCCAACGGCAAATTATTTCCCGTTCGTAAGGGCGGGGGGCGGGAGAGGAGAGAGGTCTTCATGGGGGGAGACGCGATAAGGTACTTCCCTAATCCTCATCTTCCTCCCGTACACTCGGGATATGTATCTCTTCATCCGTAGCTATTCCAAGAGGGATAACCAGTGAATGATAGTCAATATACTTTTCGGAAGGGTAATATTCGCTCTGTTAGGCGTTGCACGTGCCGTTTTATGGAGAACGCTTCCGGCGATCATTTTCGGCAGCTTTAAGGCTGCTTCGATCACATTTGGATAATCCGTGAACTTTGAATTTTGGAAGTAATGATTATCACTCGTAGTTAAACATTATTGGAAAATAAGGAATAAAAAATATTTACCTTCATTATATAATCATCAATCAATTATGAATTAATATCGCTTCGAAAAACATCAATTAGCAATTAATTATTATCGGCTTTAATTAGCGCTTTGTCGAACGGTAAAGTAAGGACGTAGTAATAACCTAGAAGATTCTAATTATTTAGTAATTCATTCCAAAGCTCTTGGCTATGATTGTTGAAAATTTTCAACATCTCCATTTTGTTTGCACAATAGGAATAAAATCGCGAAAAGAAATAACGCGTTTTTGATGTTTTCTGCGAAAGTGTGTACATTGACTATTGGAAAAGTCTGGTGCAATTCTCTACAGGTTTTTAGTAGTCGATTTTAATCCCCTTGAAAAGCCCAAAGTGGAACATTGCGGTGGAGGATATTTTCAGAGTATATGGACAAAAGAGGGAGAATGATATAAAGAAGGGAGAGGGCGGAATGAAAATGCTGCAGGAGCTTTTCTATTTCTGGTGGTCTGCCGGCGGGGCTTCTTGTGCCCCATGGACGCTTTCTTCTTCACGGACATCGTGTGCGAAACGATCCACACGAGTACGGACCAATACCGTTGAGGAAGGCAAATTTGCATAGACGTGGTATATTGTATAGTTCTTGGGGAATGGCGGTCGAGGGAGAGGGAGAAAGTGGTGGGCATGGGTAGAATTCGAGACGAGCGATTCTCTTGGGTTTGTAGCGATTCGTACGAAGCGAGAGCGACAGAGAGGGAGAGAGAGAGAGAAAGGGGGAAAGAGTAAGAAAAGGGGCTCTGATACTCTGGGTCGACCGCGTTGCGGAAACTTTGCCAGCGGAATTGTCCGTTCTCGTTCCGACGCTACTGAGATACGCGTTCATCTCATGTATAAACTATAGCATGATATGCAGCTATGCTAATTCTACTCTATTTTCTCTGTTTCCATTCTACCGTTTGCACCGATGGACTGCATTTCCTTGCAATATTTCGATCCGGTTTTCATGGAAAATTGAACGATGTTCATCGTACATTGCACTCCCTTAATTAAGGAAACGGAATAATCAATATTCGATACAAAAATACTTCCATTAACAACATTAAGGCTAAAATAATATTAAGATTCATTATAAAACAGATTTTCCGAAAGCTCTAATTCTGTTTTTGATAATCTCAGATTATTCTTGATTGACAAAAAAAACGTTTATCTTGGGCGAAAATTGTAACGCCAAAGTTTGTCCGCGTTCCTGCGAGAGGGATGAAAAAGAATGAAAATCATCTCGAGAAAAAGGACGAGGAGGAGAGGAAGATGGAAAAGTATGAAAGAGTCAAAGGCCGTGCTCTCGCGAATAGAACTTATAAAATATGTCACGAAGACGGAGGACAGTGGACCATTGAGATTTTATCATTACCCAGCAGGAAATTACTCTCGTCGTCCAATTAATTATCCTCTTGCTCACTAATACTTTTTCGTGTCATACTTTAGATACATATACACAGACTGACCTGTATTCATTTATATAATAAAAAAATCGAAACCACCACTGTCTACGAAAAGCAGGGAGGAGCTCCAAAAAGGAGGGAAGAAGGATAATAACTGCATGTCCGATTAGAAAGGGATAAAACATATAACGGGTGTATGGTACAATTACCGACTAGACATGGTGATAACCACACACTGATATATATATATATATATATATATATATACAAATATAATATGTGTGCAAGCTGCTTTTTAACAAGAGTTGGGTCTCTCTCTCTCTCTTTCTCTCTCTCTCTGTGCACGAGAAAGACATATACCAGAGAAACATCGCGCCATGAAATTAGCTCAAGTGCATCAAAGGAAAGTTTTTCGAGTTTCTGTCTCTCGTCCTTTTTACCCAACATTCTTAGTTTCAGAGGCTCGCACGCGAACCTGGTTAATGTAAAGCCATTACGAGCTTTCCTTTTCTTAATCGCATTATAAAAGAGAGCAGACATTTCTTTGTACTTGCCAGTGACAATGCAAAGTAATTAATGAATATTGATATTAAGCCTTTTTGTGCTAAGATCTCCTTTAAAATCGAGTAATATCGAGTAATAATTCAGGTAATAAAAATGTCATTTAAAAATTCTTATCGTCGAACGAAAGAATAAGAAAAAACAAATGACTGTAAATTCTACGAAAAAGGTTGAGATCTTTTATGGTTCCGTAATAAGTATTGATTTTATTACAAGATGATTTTATTTCACTCTATTTTTGGTGTCAATCGCTAATGAATATCCATTTTACAACATGGAAATGTTCCATCTCGGACACGCACGTGAATACATCGATGTTACCCTGGACGTTATCACGTTAGTTGCGTGCGAGCGAGCAAAATAATTGGAGTTCGCTCTCTCTCTCTCTCTCTTTCTCTCTCAAAGCGTGCATATGCGAGCGATGAGCTAGTGAGTAAAATTGCGAGATGAGACTGTATGCACGTGTTCGGAGAGCCGATACCTCCTATTTCCATGCGAACGTATGTACAACATGCGTATCCCTTCCCTACGAGCTTGGCCCTTGGCGCAACTTCGGGCTACAATATACTCACTGTCGCGAGGGTCGAATTTTGCCAGATTGAGCGCAAACGTGGCCTCTCCATACACCCACGAATATCTACCAACCCCTTTTGCCAATCTGCAATTACGCGCTCCCGTGACCCTTTTGCGGGAGAGAGGCGCGAGCGCCGACGAATTGCCCCACAGGCCGTCATCACGATGAGCAAAAGCCACGCAGCTCTAGATAATGTACGTGAACGTACACGTACGTCGAAATAAACGCACGACTACACGAACTTTCGCACAATTAAACAACATGTAATATAATCGTCGAACGTAACAATTACAAAAATAGTATGATCGGGTGTAATTGCAGTTGTTTTTCAAATATTTTTTTAGAGATCATTTCTTCGAATTTGGACAAACTTTCGTATTTTATGTGACGATAAGAAAATGCTTTTTTTTTAGTGTGAACCAATATTTAATTGATTTTCATTAATTGAATAATAATATTGTTGTTTTATTTAACTATCTCCGAATGTGTGAGCAAATGAGAAAACAATCTCGTATGTTTCCGTGCGATATACATGTTACATCTTTTTTAAGAAATCATTCGTTACGAAATCCTTGAAGCACGTGCGTAAACTCAAAAGCAGTTCGATTGGATAGCTGTCCTTCGTTAAGTTATATATCAAATTATACATATTCATCCACGCATCTATTTATATATATATGTATGTATATATCTTTAATAGAAACATCCCGGATTTATATTCTTCATAAAAACAGTAATCATTCATAACACGCGATCCGCGTCGTGATTTAAAAGTGGAAATAAAAATATCGTCCAGATGGTTCGAGATCCGTGACTGCACTATAAAACAATATTTCTGCTGACGTTGAACGTTGACTTAGAGTTTCACACGCGTGACTACGTGATCTACGCGTATTATATACATTCTCACAATTCCAAGCGATACAAATATTTACACGCGCCCGCATGATTTACGAAACACTCGGACTGTTTTTTCTTTCGAACCGCCACAGTAACAGCCGAGATGAATAGTAAAGAACAAGTCATTTACGATCGGTTCAATGTGAATGCGTTATTTACTTTTCGAATGTCCCATACAATTGTTCGCAGCGCCGTCGAAAAGAATATTTAAAAAAAAGCATTGTCAATCGTTGAAAGCTGCCTTTTGGCCTCATTAAAAACGAAGACGACAATTAGTTATACGAGAAGTCAGATCTATGACGCTGGTTATTTGGTATACGTACTGATACGTCGCTCTCAAGATTCCCTAATTCCTTTTTATTGGTCTGTCTCGAAGAGACGCGGGGTTAACTCGAGAAAAAACATAAATCTGACTATGATAGGAACGTGGTGACGGCGTTGAGAGTGGATGGCACGAAAAAGGCCAAGGATGCGAAGAAGACCACGAACGACGAGGCGGAATTGGGGAGGGCGTTTTGTCTCTTGTTTCTTGAGGATAAAAGAAGATTGAGCTCGTCTCGACAATTTGTTCATCTCCTGTTTACCCGTTGGATTAAATTTTCTATACCGTACAACAATATAGTACGATATTTATACTAATATATGAATCTAAGTCTTCTTTTAATTAAAAAAATCATTTCAACTGACTCGAGAAAAGTTTATAAGTTTTTTCAAGTAATTAAAAGTATTTATTCACCGTTGTCCTCCAACAATATCAATCGTTATTCCGAATTATTATCTTGAAAATAAAATTATCTTATTGCGTTTGTGTCTTCGAAGACTGCGAGTCCATTTCATTATTGAAACATTGAATAAAAACTTAACTACCGAGGCAGGTGGCAAGCGAGCAGCGCGTTGACGAGTAAAAATAAAAAAGAGAATTATCGAAGGTGTCATTGGTTCAACGAAATGAGAGGTAATTATTGATAATCAATTAGTCCATGGTGACGTAACGCACCTTTTGAGATCCGTTGAAAGTGAGATCGAACGTGAGTAACGCGTTATTAACTGATCCCATATAATAATAATAAGAAAAATCTTCGAGGGACCATCTCTGACATGATGCGAGACATGCAATATAGATGGATATATTCCAAGGTTACATGGGTAACCGCGTCCAGTCAACGCGCATTGTTATTAGCACGACAATCAAATTAAATTTAATGAGTCAAAGCTTCTCCCGGATTATGGAATGTATTATTATTGGAAGTTTGGCGAACCTGTCGGTCAGCGGGAAGTTTGTAATATAACTGCACGTACAATGGAAGCAAGTGGCCGTGAATATTATTGGTTAAATCGGAAGATGGGAGGTCGGTTAGAGGAAGAGGGAGTGAGCGAGGGAAAGAGCCCACGAGATAAACCGCAGAGCGACCACACTCTGCTAAATTCCACGGCTCGAGCTTGTGTTCACTTGGCAAGATGCTTTGTTTGCATTATGTAAAGGGATAGTCTTGATATCTACAAGCTACTTGGGGCGCAACGCACGATCGCAAACGGGCCAAATATTCAGCGGACGTTTTATCATTCATCATTGATTTCTCCTCGAGATGATTGTATTGTTAATGTTAATGAAATAATAACAATAGGGCGGATGTTATCTACTAATGATGAAAACTTTTGCATTTTTATACATGAACTAAATAATTTAGGTAATGATCTGAATCAATATTGCAACCATATAATTATAAATAATAATTAAGCGTCAAATAATAATGATTTTATAATAAATATTAATATATTTTCGAGAACAATTTTCGAGAAATCTTTCGGCCTGAAAAATTGGGCGTATATTTAACGCGAAGCTCCACATCGATTACTTCCATATGCACTTGGTAAAATTAGTTCCGGCGCTCTCTCAGCTGCGTTTCACTGCTCTGGCTTTGCTCATCAGCGTCCAACTGTTATCTCGGATCTCCCGACTGACCAATAACCATTACGAATCATGAGACGCTTGGATATACATTGAGAAACGAGGGATTATCCTTGGTCCGAAATACATATAGGAACATAATCCCCGATATATGCAGTGACGCATCGTTCGTAACGAATCGATGAAGCAAAATGCAACGAAGCAAGTGGTTCGATCGGAGTACGGTCAGGCATCGACGCGAAACCGTTGCCTCTTTCGCGTCCTTGCTGTACTCTCTCCCATCGAAAGCTTCACGTTTCCTGCGGTCGTGTTTGCGGAATATCGAAATTATATTTAAGAATACACGTGTATACACCAGCTAAACGTTCGTGAAATCCAATGCCGTTGGAGGTCAGTTGAATACACATTAGTGACTGGTTGATGCACATGGCCGAATCAAATTAACCGAGTTCTGCATCTATCGTATACATTTCGAATTATTGCGATTCTAATGGGGGATAACGATTCGACAAGCTTTCGCAAACTAAGCTAACTTTAATGTCCAGTTTTCGGAACTTCATGGATTTGTATCGAATGGTTCGATCACATATATGTATATCGCTATTTCTCCGAGTACATATATATTAGTCGGCAGAACGTAGCGGCACGTTCGAGACTTCTGGTGGACCACCGTCACGTTCTTGTCTTGGGACTGCAACGAGAGAGAGAGGGTAGAGGAAAAAGGGAGAAAGAACGAAATAGGGATGGAACAGTGGTCTTGTGTACGCACGTACGATCGGCAAGTAACTATACGATGTTCATGGTTAATTGAAGCGGACACGGGAGAGCAAGAGGGAGATAGAGGCCGAAATAGGGATGATAGGGCTAGTACCATCTCTTTCATTTCAGGCTTCGATCGTACAACCAATGAACGTTTCGAGAGATAATTTAACGTACCTCGAGAAAATTTGGACGATCGCGATTAAAATGAAAAATCATTAAAGCCTACGTTCAAATAAATATAATATGAATCATCGTGAAACATATGGTAAACAGTTTTATTTTAAAGTCGTTGTTGATAATTCGGACTAATTGTGCTTTCGTTCCGATCATTGATATAAAAACAAAATTCTTCGAGTTTATTTATTTATAAATTTATTTAGAATGATTTATCGTGTTAATCAGGAGCATCGGTGGTTTTGGGGATTTTTGTTTTAACAGATTGTGGGACAAAAATTAGGAATAAGGGAAATATGAGATATTTGCATGAACATCCGGTATAATATCTGGCCAGAGAAATAACTCAATTGTCGATATAGCGGTGAGAGGCTCGATCGAATGAAATGTGAAACAGAACGCGAGAGAGAGAGAGAGAGAGAGAGAGAGACAGACAAGAGCACTTCTATCGTGGGCACACGTGGCAAGATAACGTCAAACTCTCGTAACACGCACATCCGATCGGCCTCATCCGGTGTTTGAAATTGCGAAAATCCTCGTAGTTGCATATATCGGTCGGGAAAGAGAGGTTTTTGTTCACGAGCGTGTTCAACACCTGCACACATCGTCGCCCCATTCCTTCGTTGACCTCCCATGTACCTGTCAAAGCGACCGATCACACGTTGCGTCGCTCATGTTTTTGTCGGAAGAAAAAGGGAGACTAATGACCGGTCAGTGAAAGCCGGAAGAATTGATAGTTAGTTGGGATGACATTAGAGTTTAAAAATTCGTTGAATCATCCATAAGTTTTTGTTTTTAATCAGAATCATTGAACTCGTATACTTACTGGACGAAACAAAATATTAATAATACAATTTTATCATTAATAATGTCAGCCTCGAATAATTCCGGTTACTCGATCATTCATAACTAATTGTAAGATGAAAATATCAAATCACTTTACATCTACTCGCACGAATTATTGTCACATTGCATTTCGTTAAATAAGTGCCACGTATGTTATTCAACAAATGCTTTTTGTACGCACGGTCTCGTGATGTATCGGAGAAACGCTACTTCGTTTAAATGCCAAAGTGCTCTTTGCAGACGGAAAAACATGTATATAATCGCGCGCGAGAGGGAGAGAGTCATAAGTGTTGCGTGGAATACAAGTCGTTGAATATAAGCCGTCGTGGCAAAGACTTCACGCCCCTGAGAAGTCGATTTCTCGGTGTTGAATGGGAACGCCATTCGCGTGAATAATAAGCCGAGGACTGAGGAGAGTTGGCGTCTGTGCCATTGTTGCATCGAGGTTTTGAGCGATAAGGGACCACGGGCGAAGATCGAACGTGGTGCACCGAATGGAACAACTGTGTTCTTGAGAAGGGAAGGAGTGAGTAAGTGAGTGAGGTTGGATCGAACGGTCGTTACCGATATGAAACGTACATTTGTGTATTACGTCTTATATGTTTGTATACCAGTTTTATCTCTGCATATTAGGATAAAGCGTACGATCATCCAAATGGGTCTCTTAGACGTCATGGGGATTTCGAGCTTCGTCCGATTTTCCGTGCGTCTTGTAAAATATATTTCAGCTAGGTATTGTATAGGTATTATCCACGCGGAAAATACGAAACGTTGATAGCACTCAAAATCTGTGGTTCACCGTGATTTACATTTCGAGCGTAATCAATTATTTCTCAGCCAAATATGATTGATTAAGTGTTTAATTCTCAATTTGCAAATATATATGCCGGGATCAATGTTTATGGAATCATTTCATTTCGTTTTTTTTTGTTCATTCTCTGTAGCAAGATTTTTGAGACAGCTGGATAGATCAAGCAGAATAACACGTCTAAAGTGATATTGATTATGATTTATGTCGCATTATTCAGGCCAGCGAAAGGGAGAAATAAGCGATAAGAATTATGTGGGCCGTAAAATTAACGCATTGGTTCACAAGGAATTCGGATGGTATAGTGTGAGAATAAAAAACTCGCTTTATCACGTGCGCCTGAAATTCGTGGCGTTTAAAAAATAAATTCTTTCTTGTACATGCGAAATCTAAGAAGTCCTGTGTCTCTCCGTCTTCCTCTTTTCCTCCCAACTTTTCTCTCTCTCTCTCTCTCTCTCTCTCTCTCTCTCTCGCTCTGTCTCCCTCTGGATCCATTTTTGCGAAGAGAACATACGTCAAAGTGTGTTTTCTACGTACGTCATGACGTGGTAGGCGTCATAACGTCGTTTTCACCGAATGTGAAAAACGAAATATGACGCCTCTCTTCATCCTTCTTGTATGTACATCGGTTTATTCATGCATCTAAGAATAAAGTGGAAGAAAAGCTGAACAAAAATTCGAAGCGCGATAGATTTGTATTTGAGCGCGAGTAAAGTGTCGTCAAATTAAAACGAAGATTCTTCGATCGAAATTTCTTTACCTTCTTGAAATTCATGATTTTAATAAATCCACGGATGAAACAATTTCTAAAAAATCAACAAAATGGTCACAACATATTTACATTTTATTTCATAAACTTTCCAACGTCATTATTTCACAAATATTTCGTTTTACCAATTTTTGTTTTCGAGAAGCAAGTGCGTTATATTATATCGATCTTTTTAACGACGCATCCACGTTGCGACACGGGAACGATCCGTTTCTAACAGTATAATTTCTAGCCAGTATATTCCTTCGGGATACATGGAATCAAATGGGTATGTAGAGTCCCATGCCGCGAATTTCTTTGATTATTCACTGAAATTCGAAAATGCAACAAAATTATTTATAAAAGTCTTTTCACGAATTTCTTTTATTTCGACTTTATATTTAGAAATAAACGACGTTCGATCCCTAGCTACTATACATCAAAATATTCAGTTATAATTTGAATCACGTGCACTCGTACAATAATAAACCGATTTGCACCGGTTCTACCCTGTTCAAATACATAATATATACGAGTGTGTCAGCCGTTAGCACTAAGATGTGCATACTGAAATATGTTGGATCGACCTATACTAAATTCATCTATATATAACAAGGAAGTCCAACGTCGCACTATATTACATTATGTAGTAGGGTAGACAAATAAACCGCCGTCTCTGCGCGACGCGTGCGGCACAATGTCAGCATCCTGCATATACCATATATAGAGCAAGCGTTTGCAGATCCGCTGCGTTCAACAATCTGCGCATGCCGTCCTATTATGTTATTCGATGATAGTGATGATGGTTATAGGCTCATAGGAGTCCGTATAATTCCATGCAGGTATACATAAATGCGACCATAGGATTATGTTCTTTCAAAGTGATTCCTAGGTCGGAAAAGGCAGGAACCACTCTCGACCCTCATCAACACTGGTCACGCAGCACTGACGATTCAAAATCACTTTTTCTTTTAACCATTATAACTGTATATAAGGCTTTAAAAATCCGAAATTTTCTATAAATTGCGAAATTAATAATATTGTTTTCGTGTCCTTCTCGGCTCATCGCCGGAGAGATAGAAAATCGATTTTTTTCACGTTTTTTCGAATAATTTTGAAATATTATAAGAACAACCTTGTTATAAGCGTTGTAACGATTGTTTATTTCTCGAAAAAGTAAAATTCTTGAAAATTTAACTGCCTGTAATGTGCTCCCGGTAGATTAATTTATATATACAGGACTTATGTATATGCGGAAAAGTATGTGTACGTAATATCGGCGAGGCCCGAAATACACACAATAGTTCGACGTTAAATCGTAATAAATGAAAAGGAGATATGACGAATGCTGATACGAAGGCTCCGTCAAACCTTGCTTCTCGTGTCTTGAACAATGCTTCCTTTTCGCGAGTCTTCTGCCGCGCAGTGGCAACTTCCGGGAAGTCGGAAGATCGATTCTTCGCTATGTGGACTGGCAAACACGATATATGTACATCGGTTGGCGCAAAGTACCCGCACAAACGCACGTAGACGTTGACGCGTACAAGAGAACATATAAATACAGAGAAGATCCCAGAGTGGAAATATGCTCGACGAGACAAATGCACAAACCGTCAGGGATTGCCTCGCTATGTTGGCGCGATATCGGACTAGACAGTGCGTACGCTGTGGGATATTATATCTTAGAGAATATGAAATGCATGGATGAAGGGAAGAAAAAGCGAAGAGAAAAAGAGCGGGAGAGAGATAGAAAGATCGTGACGAGAGACACGTGGCAATTTGTCGTCCGGGAAGATAACAGTGCTGTTCGTTTAATTCCCCGGGTGTTATCCGTCTTTCTGTCTCCACTCGTTTTTCTTTTAACTAGAAATGCCCTCGAGTATGCAATGCTCTTCCGATTCTACGGACAAACATATGTCTAAGCATTCACGTGTGTCTGCACACATCGACGAAACTATTTTCACTGCGAGTTTTTGTGCATGCAGAATAGATGCTCTCGAATTTTCCTACGAAAAACTATAGGTTTTCATTCTTTGAATTGAGAAACGATGTGTAGTAGAACATTGAATAAGGACTGTAAAACCATCCACGAGTATATACAATGTATGTTCTAGTGGCGTGACCTATTTTTATTTTAATTATGACTGTATTCTTTGAATCATATTGTAAAACGCCTATGGTGATGATAAGAGAAAAAACATCGAAAAAGTTTAGGTTGTTTTTTCTCAGGATTATTTATATCGTTGTTGATGCACGTTTTGTTTTGTCGAAACGATTGGCTAACGACCGATACAAAATTCTTGAAACCTGCTTATCAATATTATCAGATTGATTTACATATCGATATAAAAAAGTAATTAAGCAAAAAGTAATTATATTCCATTAACCTTCTCTCTCTTCTTTGATAAAACGATAATATATTTTACAGCCGCGACGACGAACAGGCGATAAGAAGATCGATAAATTTTCATTGACAATTGTACAAACAGAGACACGTACCTTTCGGTATGAAACGTATGGCTAATTGTCTATGAATTTAGGTATACGTAACCTACTGGATCAGGAAATATTGCTGCTTCCTATATACAGCGAACGACAGAGAGACGGAAAGCGATGGCGCGCGGGCGGCAGTGGAGATGCGCGCGATCGTCGAATTTCACGGCGGACTATACTAATGCCCGGTTCGCCGCGTGCGCTGGCCTACCGAACACAGGAAAATAATCCGATTATACGGGCGAGCGAGTACGACGTGCGGATACGATATATAGCGTTTATCTGGGTTCGTTCCGAAGCTGTCTCGTGGTTAATACGAGCGTGCGGTTGCCGTTCTATGCCATTCAAGCTCGCGGTGTACATCGGCCCGTTTCTATCACCGAATTACACAACATTTTTGAACGTATAAACACACTTTCATACATTCTGTGTATGATACTCACAGCAATTTCTAGTCAAGGATATTTTTGATGCCATTAGTTGTCTTCAAAGTAAAAAAAAAAACAATGAAATACACAAAAATCGTGTCTGTTTAATTTTTTTTTCATCCTGCGAGCCATTCAATTCGACGTACAATGGTTCTCGCAATCGTGAAAAAAATTGATGTAGACAAAAATAATATGATATAATATTGTATATTTAATGTATAGTTGTGTATATATATGTATGTGCAAGTATCTATGTACTTATGCAAAGCAAGAACGAGGCCATGCAATAGAAAGTCAACTTTTCGTGTCTTTCCCGGAACTCGTACGTATAAATAAAACGATTTTCCAGTATACGAAATATCTATATATAGATCTATATATATATATATATATACATACATATATATATACATTGTGGGTAGTAATAGAAACGCCTTCTGCCGGGCTCGTAACTCCGAAATTTCCTGAAGTTTGCAAGCGTCAGGCAAACCTTCTCAGCGCCAGACGCTCGAGTGTATTTTCTGCGCCAACAACACACAACGCTCTTCTCAGGAAGCCTTGCAGTAGATAGGGCACGTTTATGGTCGGACACACTAACGATATAAATGTACACATATAGATATTGAGTGGCGGGAGGGAATAGGCCCCTTTTCCAATGCCGAGCAAGTTAGGAGAAACTTCATGCTGACCGATTCTCCGTTATTTCTCTCTCGGTGAGCTTTCGTTACTCATCTTTTCCTCGCGTAAATAAGACAAGACGGTCGATGGCAGGGGGATGAGTGATTTCCGTATTGATCGATTCGTCGATTTTCCATCACGAACACGCCATTCAAGTTATAAATTCAATTGTTTAATTAGCGATAAAATGGTGATCCCCGCGAAAATGTACGATTCGCTTTTGTTAATAGGCGAACAAACGAAAAAATTGCAAATAGTCGCGTTTTTCGACTATTAGCGTATAACTTGCCGTGTGTCGGAAAAATCACTATGATGTTTGTATTTTGTGAGAAAGTTCTAATACATTCTGTACAACACGAAAATTGTAGTCATTCCTCCAATACAAATCATTATCGATGCTTATTGACAATTACTTTATAATATAAAGTTTAAGCAGCCGATAAAGTTTTCCTCAAGATGTAAGTACTTTTTTAACTTATTAATAAAAATGGTAGTGGGAATAACCAAGAAATGCTATTTCCACGATAACGACTTTGAATTTCTTCGCTTAAAACATTAGCTTTTTATAACGTGCTTAACTAATTTGCGCCAAAAGTTTAAAATGGAGCGTGAGCTAGGTGAGAGCTTTATCTCCAATCTGTTTTTATGGACCTACCTCTTTCTACCTCACCCTTTTTTCCTCGGGTGGCCACTCAGCCATGAAGGCGAGCTGCACTCTCGCCGGATGAATTCGAGATCTCGAGGCCTGTGCATCTAACTCGGTTTACCGAGGCTCGAGGAAAAACAACCCCTGCGATTTCGTCCCCAGCTTTCGTAGTCTGAGAGAGCGCTAAATATATATATTTACATCTCTATGAGAAGAGTCGTCTTGCCAATTTTCGCTCGGTCGACTTTTTCCCTTCTTATCTAAACCTCTCTCGCCTCTGCCGTCCGACAAAAATCATAAAACTACGATCGTCAAAAATAGACCTCCGTACTTCTTAAAATTAAACAACAAAGTATTCGCCGCTTGATAACGAAACACAGCAAGAAAATCTATTCTGAAAATAATTTTTCAAAATATAAAATACGTTTTGCGGCCGAGCAACAAAAACTGCATGTGCAGGGAGACCGAGAGGAATTTAGGTCGACGACTTTTCGAGGGTGGAAAAGTGGCATCTAAGCTCTGTTTGCTCTCTCTCCTGTCAGCGTTGAAGCTACGCCGGTAACACGGGAATGAAAAAATTCCTCCGCAAACGTCTCGTTTACCTCGTCGTTGGAAAAATATTTGCTCCAACTAATGGGCGATTCTACTGGCTGGTGAAAAATTCTGAAGCCTTAACGCTATATACAATATATTATGTGTGTACCAGAAGTTCGAATGGGCGACGCATCCTATTAAAGTGGGACACCTGATATATCTTGTTTCCGATTCGAATTAGTTGACCCGAGTAACATCCAGTATCGCATGTGTTTCTTTTTGACACCGAGGGTTACACTTAAGCTTCGTGAAACTCACCATTTATGTAGAAAGTAGTGATGACCTTTTCTACTCTCGTGTTATATCACCAATCTTCCGTGTGAATGTGTCTGCGTATTATTATATGCATATAACACCCTTGATATTGGATATGGAGATTAGATATACCATATGTCTTTGTGCCCGTGTGTGTGTACAAAGACCAGGTGGCCATAGGATATACTCGTTCGATTCAATATCGAGAGAGCGTCGTATCTTCGTTGATCGACTGGAACGCTTCGAGAATTGGAGCGAGGCGAATGAAAAACTCTTGTCCTTTTGCATATATGAGCCGCGTTAGGTATATATATATATACCTAACGCGACTCATATATATATATATATATATATATATATATACATAAATATATGTGTGCGTGAGTATAGATATTCCTAAATTCGCCGCGCCCTCTCTCTCTCTCTCGCACTTTTTCCATCTTCTATTTCTCATCCCCCCATGTTCCGGCCTGTTCCGGGACAGGGACGGCATAATAGTTATAGAGATATATAGAGAGTCTTTGAACTGAGTTCCAGTGAACGAAAAAAGGTGACGTTGTTCGAGATGATCGGTGAGCGTTACGACCCAAAGAGAGAGCATCAGCATCAGGGGTCGTTTGCGAAACGGGGATCGCTTCGATGGATCGAAACGGCGAACGATGGGGTTTAATGGTCACAGGCATTAATTCCAAAGGCTATAATACGAAAGAGGCAATTAGAAAAAAGCTTCGTGAATACCAGAAGAAAGCTAATGGAGGATACGAAAACCAATTTTTCAACCTGCTGGACCGCAGAAATCCAGTAAAATAATCATGGAGAATAGTATGCACGAATCCACGTGTACATACCTATAGTTATTTATCTCCTGGCTCGGTCTTTTTATCTGAAAGCACACACGGTATCTCTGTCTTTTTTTCTTGCGTGTTGGAAATTCTCTCGTGCATTTTCCCTACCACGTATAAAATACGATAGAAACGGAATACGTGTATACAGAGCTTTCGAAGACGTAAAGCGAAAGACTCGTTAGTCGGTGATGGACAAATCCACGTATACACGTAGGTAAACACAGGTGTATGGGGCATTCCAATCTGGCCTGACTAGCACCCTTCACGTTCTGGTATTTTGAGTATAATTTTTTACATGATTGTTCGAAAGGCTGTAATTTATAGATTGCTCGAAAGTTTCTTAATGTTTCTAGGTATTCTGCCATTTACTTTCGCCTTGTACAATATTTAGTTTCGTGTATTTAAGGGCTAGTACCACTGTAGCGGCCTAAAAAAAGCACTTTTTTGATAATTATTTTCGGGCGGAAGGAAAGGTGATAGAGAAATAATACTTGGGATAGTTATTGATCAAATATTAAAGTATATTTAAAAAAAACTTTGCAGGAAAATATTACAAAATGGCGGCACTGCAGCAATTTTCCCGACGTATGTTGAATTTGCGGCAGGCACTAGAACTGGTGCCAATTTAAATCTGGAAGAAAGAAACAAAATCTGTAATCTACATGAGTATAGCTAGAGAAGTACGGAGTGCATTTTAGAAATATGGATTTTTGTGTAATTAGCGAGTGTTTGAATAAAATGATTCAATTTCCACCACAAAAAAGGACAGTCATTTGTTAATAAATATTTTTAAAATTAACTAATCGAAAATCCCCTACGTACTTCACTAGCTACACTCATGTAGATTACATAGATTTTTTTTCTTTCTTCCAGATTCAAATTTGCACCAGTTATAGTGCGTGCCGCAAATTCACCGCATGCGTCGGGAGAATTGCCGCAGTGCCGCCATTTTGTAATATTTTCCGCCAATTTTTTTCTCTCTTATACTTAAATATGTGCTTAATAACTACACCAAGTATTATTTCTCTATCACCTTTCCTTCCGCCAACAAAAAATGTCAAAAAAGTGCGTTATTTCAAGCCGCTACAATGGTGTTTTAGAATAGGAAATCCGCAAAAAAATGTGCTTTACGGTTATAGGAATTATATGTATAATTGGAAATCACATTCTAGATGGACATAGTCATGGGTCTATCGATTTGAGCTGGACTGCCCCATATATGCAAACTCACTCACATACACACTCACGCACACACACACACATATAGTTGTATATCTATTGAATTGCTCTAGCGTTGCGGCGGATCATATATTTATTCTAGCTCGTTTTTTCGCTGAATTGCTGGCTAGGATCGTCGACGAGAGAGTGTTGAACAAGCGAAGAATCGAGAGAAACGAGATAGCTCACAAAAAACGAGGTATGACGAACGAGAGAGAGCTGTTCGCGAAAGTGTGTTTGTAGCCCCCTTGAGCGTGGCTCGAGGTTGAAAATGTTCGTACAATATATACGTACACTCGTTGGACATATACCTGAAATATATATATATATATACCAACATATATAGTATGCACTATATCGACAACTTCATGGATTTTACGAAATATGTATCATCGATCGCATGGTCGTATATATATTTTTATAAAAACGTATATAGTCCATTGATAAACCGATGTATATAACGAGTGAAATTCGGCCATTTATTTGACCGGACAAGGAGAGTTGCCGATACGCCGCTTTCGATACACGTTAATACCTGAAGGGTTGAAAAGCCAACGCGTGATCTTTTCTCCCTCTTGTCGTTCACAGTTATATCTATTTTTTTTCGCAGACTTTACCCGCTGTTCAAGCGGCAGCAACGTGAATTTATAGAGATCGACCATCGCTCGGTATCGTCGATACTCGGAACAAAAAGCGTGTACAGGAATATATATATATATATATATATACTGTATATGTATAAAACGTATGTCTATGAAAGAAAAGAAAAATGCGAGTACATAATACAGCGAGCCATACGAACAGGTAATATGTGCTATATATCATTTAACCGAAGCTCGTTTCAGTCGCCAAACTACCTCTCTGTACATCCCTGATATATCCATTCACCCCTCGTTACCATTACAGAGAACGAACACTAGATCGTACTCACTGGTTATTACCTTTGATCAGCAGAAATGGCTTTCAAAAGAAAAACGTCAATATATACGACTACGCGTGGGCCCACACATATAAATATATACATACGTATTTCAACGATGTGAAAATTCTCTTTCGGAGCAATTTCTCTCTCTTCTTCGTCACGCGTTTTTTCTCACTCATCCTGCGTCATTTTTGGTTATTGCAATTTCACATCATACCATTTTCTTAATTCATGACCATTTTTGATCGGCTGACATGGAGGATATTTGAAAAATCATTCTCGATTTAATTAAACGGTATTATCGATTGGAAAAACTAAAACCGGAAAAACACGACTTTACTGCCCCAAACTTGAATGAATACTTTCAACAAAAAATGATGACCTCTCGTCTATTCAGTGTACGAGCGATCGAAGAGATTGGATCTTTTACTATCGTTTCAAGCTACATATACGCGTGCATAGATGTAGCTATATATGTGTGTACGAACCCACTTTTTTTCTCCTGTAGTAGTGCGCTTTTTATCGTCTACTTAAAAACCTTAATTCGAGGAAGGTACACCACGCTCGTACAGTTCTGGTCGACGTTTCTTAAGAAACGTTGCACGTAGAATCCTATATAAAAGCTGGCGAGTGGATAGAAGAGCTATGCCAAGAGGAACTACGAACCTTTTAAGACGTCGTTAAGTAGAGGTTATATACCGACACGTGGATGGATACGTATGTGCCTGAATGTGGTATATACGAGCATAGTATGTATCCGTATACATTGAGTATGAAAAAGAGTGAACGAAAAATTATTTTGAACTATATTTTTTTGGGAAATTAAAAAACAATATATACATTTTATGTTCTCTGAATTATTACCAGACAGTCGTTAGATATGCTAGAAACTCTGCTTCTCCTCTCTAATAGTCGTAGGATGAAGAATTCAAAAAAATTTAATCTTATTAAAAGATGATTTTTTTAACAATAATTGTTCGCAATTATTGAATCAGAAAATCATTCCGTATCATTAATTTTTTTCGTTCGAGCATTCCCGACGATATAATTGTGTACGCATTCTTCGCGAATGAGCTTATTTCAATGACGGCAAAACGTTCGTATTCCGCATTTGAGCTTTATCCAACCGGCTGACTCGTAAACGCACACACCGGTAATCTTTAGTGTCATCGGGTCGTCGATATGAAATCATAATGTACGAGTACGTCGCGCATGCCTCTCTCTCTCTCTCTCTCTCTCTCTCTCTCTCTCTCTCTCTCTCTATCTATCTATTTCTCGTATTACTGAATCGAGTTTGATCTTGGGAGAGCGCCATTGGGTCAGTTGCCTTAATTAGAACGAATGGCAGCTTGTACACACCACGATGACATCAATAACGCACGATGACGAGTCCAGTCATTGATGATCAAGAGATTACGTATTGTAAAATTTACGATAGTCGATGGAGTTCACCTTGTACCGGATGAACGTACGAGCGTGATGGAGGGTGATGAAAATTGAATAAAAGATAAATTATTGCGACAATAGCGTCGAGCAATGTACGAGGTTCATCTACATATTGATCTCGATAATTAAGGAAGCCGAGAGGAAATTTCTGCCACGATCGACGTAACGTACATTTTTCTTCTCACTAACGAAGGAAAATATTTTTATCATCGTTATTATTAAAGCGACACGTGCGGCTCGAGGCCGCATGTCACATTTTCTCGAGTCAATCGAGACGCGATCAAGGATAATGACACATTCTCGTTTAAAGTGATCGCAGCGACGAGAGAAAGAAAAAGAATGAAGCTATTAGCTGTGATGACAATAGTCATACGTCCGGAGAATAAAATAAGATTGTTGAGTATATGCGAAACACACCCCATTGCTGTCAGGCTTGCGTAATATTTACACGAGGACATTGAGAAAAATGGGCTTGGTATAAACAATATTTATTGAAATTAAAATCCGTCAGTTTCGTTCATTACAAATGAGTCGACTTATTAATAAATACAAAAAAAATACAAGTGGAAATAAATAAATAAATAAGATCAAATAAAAAGAAAAAATTCTCGTCCGGAGGAAACATCTTCTGTGCAACGTGCGGGGTTTTCTTAGCATTAAAAAAAGTATTAAAAATAAAAGTTGTTTATTGAATCCACCAGCGTCGAGGTACCTTATCTCTCGGGTTGTTGGGAGCTACGTACGTATATCAGGAATCTCTTGGGGCCCCCTCGTCTCTTATTCTCACAGTCGAGTGAGGCTAAAAATGAGTGCAGTATAAAGAGTCTATAATTACACAATTTACGATACGCGACGACGGTATATACGTGTATGTATACGCGCGATCGTGCGAATGTCAAGAGTGCCGGTGACCCCCCTTCATTCTTATTCGAGGCATTCGTCAATCGCGACTGAAACAAATGTAGACAGCAGCCACGAGAGTGGTGATTTGCGCGCCAAACTTGGCGGATATTTGATCGAAAGGAAACTAAGTAAATTTCAAGCTTGCACATTGCGTCATTTTTTCTCCTTCACGATGACACTGTTGACTAGCAACGACTCGCTGATTATTTAATTTTCGCTCTCTTCTGAAGAAAACATCGTGACCAGGATAAAATAAAGACGAGGCAAAAATGGAAAAGCTGCGATCTAAATAAAATCAAATTTATGTAATTGTATGTTATAAATAACAAATTGTTATCAGTCATTTATTTTGAGATTTGGGCTCTATAATATAATAATCGATAATAATAATGACGAATAATTTTATTATTATCAATAATTACTTAATAAATTACCAGCTATAATGTGAATTTAATTAAACCCTGAGCACTTAACATATGCCTCCTCTCGCCTCTCAAGGTAACTTTCCCTTAGATCTTCGCGTTGTTCGGAGACAACAGAGTGAAATAGAGCGATAGAGAGAAAGAGAAACAGAGAGACAGAGAGAATTAAGTGAGTAGAGAGAGAGAGAGAGAGAGAGAGTGACAGAGAGGGAGAGAACGTCGCTCTCATTTGCGAGAATGTGCCGAGAGAAATCAGACGGAGCAGCCTCGTCCCCCTTGCATATAATGGCTGTATAAATATATATGTCTGCGTGTGTGTCCTCTGTACAATATAATATAACTTTATGAACCGCCGAGTACTCGTCGTATATCCACGTGTCTACCGCCCGTACACGAGCTATTATTATATTACGCTTTGACGGTTCGTACATACGGGCACGTAAAACATCTGAGGAATGCGATTGTTCAATGAACTCGAAATGGGTAGACGACAAAGCCTCTTCCTGAAAACCTGTTTGTTACATCTCCCGCTGAATTAATCTCCCTGACAAAATTTATTTCTGTTGACGGAGTCGGCGCGACAAAATACCCGAATACCAGTTTTAATATCAGGATCCGAATTCATATAAATAGTGTTTATCACGTGACCTTTGCGCATCGAAGCTATACCCAAACTTGTTCGATTCGGAATTAAATCCGCCGGTACGCGAACTGCCTATTTTGTTTTTTGACCGTTCCAAATTTGTTTTGTGTCCGTGTAAAAGCAAATAAAAATGCAAAATTATTCATACGGAAAGAATACAAACTAAAAAAGAAACGGCGGTGTGTCAAGGCCTCGATGAGCGCTCGGTCGTTTGACTGCATAGCACAAACTCACGATGGAATTGACAAATCACGACACCTGGTTCTTTCATTCGTGTCATTATTATTATTATTATTATTATTATTATTATTATTATTATTATTATTATTATTATTATTATTATTATCATTATTATTATTATTATTACATGTACGTAGGTACGGTTATTGACAGATTTTTTTACTCGCGTATGAGAGGTACGTGACTTCTCCGAGGACTCATTAAAGGCCGTCGCGATTACACATAACCGCGCATACACACATAGATACGTCTGTATTACGGACTCTTAAAGGGCGATCTTTGCGCGCGCGAACACATTCACGCTTCTGTACTCGTGTTTTCGCGTTCTCCAAACGTTTCTCGTTGTATTGCGATACGAATATGTACGACGATACCACTGAGTACGACGATCTACTCTCGAGCAACGGCAAAACTCGTTAATAGCTTCGTTAATTGAACCGTTAATTGAACGCTATTTATTACGCCATCGAGAACATATACGTGGCATCTGTTCATAACACGTGGTTTCCCCCCACTTCTCCGTCGCTCTATTATCTCTTTGACGCTCTATTGCTTTATTATTGTCACTTGAAAACTCGGCCAGCACGATTTTTATTGATAGATTTTTATCATCCCTTGTGATTTTCCATCATTCTTGTTTATTTTTCTTGTTGTTATTTTTGTTTTAAATCTATATATCGATAGTCCTCTTACCTTGATTCTCGACGAAGATATCTGGTTGTTTCGTTTGGCGAATCCCCGCGCAACACACTCGGGCGTCGCGACGATAATATACCACGTATAGTAGACACGAGCGTTCCTCGCTGTCTCTCGTTTTACCACTACCTTCCTCCGATGCTTCAATGCCAGAATCCAATTTGCGACGATCGATGAAATGCCTCTTCACACCGTCGCCAACGCCGTGTTTCACCAAAACCCTCTGTATATATAATGTATAAACAACTATATATATACGCGTTTGTCTCGTATACAGAAAATAAACGAAATCCCCGTCGTTGGTCTTTCTCTTCCTTTTTGCACAGGTTCGTCCCACACCGTACGGGTATTTACGACGATGAAAAACTTTTTAAAAATTTCGCAACACACTTTGATCCGATTGTTATTTTATGGATTTTTTTTAAAACTTGAGTTACGTTTTTTTTCTCCCCCATTCGTTGAAAATACAGATTGTCTTTCTCGCGAAGAGACCGAGCCAGTGGGACGGAAAAGTTTTTTTGTTTTTTCGTAGAAAAATCCGAGGAGGGTAGCAAACGAGGGAAGTTTCGAGCCGAATGGTCTCCGAAGAAAAAAAAAGTCAGGCGAGTTTGCTCTCGCAACCGTTTTTTTTCTCTCGAGTACGTTTACGGCTATGAAATAGCTCGGTAAAGATGTTCCCACGTGTCGACGACGTTTTCCTTATTGCTATCTCCCTTACGCGCAGTTTTCAACGACGGAATAAGAGGACGGAAAACCGGCAGCCGGCGCTCTATTCGAGAGCTTAAGGAGTCCGCCCGCTGGGCGGAAAGCCCAAGACCGAGACAGAAGTGCGAAGGAACTTTTTCTCTTTCTCCCTCTCCCACTCTTACTCTCTCTCGTCTAGTACCAAGACACCAAATATCCGAGGGAAAGAGTTTTGCGTCGTTTCTGGGAAAACGCTAGACCCGCGGGCACGCAACGTCCGATGATATTCACTGGGTGGAAACGACGACGAGACGTTTTTCCTTCGTGAAAACAGCACGTTCGATTGCGAAACGAGGAATGAGAGGACGCGACGCTACGACGCGTATTTACTTTGATAGACGCGTGATTACGAAAAATGGCGGGAGACGACGACGACGACGAAGAAGAAACCAATGCGAGTGGAGCGGTGCCGGTGGGCATCCTCGCGATTTATAAACTCGGCGCTCGAGTGCACGTACGTCTCGTATTTAATACTCTCGCGGGTAGCTGATCGACGGTTTCTTTCCTCCCCCTTGACGCTCGTTCCCATCCCATTTTGCGCTTCCCCCACTCCATTGTTATCGTGTATACGCGCGGTCTCCGTCAATAGCGGCTATTTTGCAGCTCTCCCCACTTCGCCAGACACGAAGCAACGTACATCATTACCATCGCGGCTGTGCCCTTTCCGACATATTTTTATGTTCGCCCGTGTGCATGGGTGGGTGGTAAATTATTCGGCTTCGCTGCCGGCAACGGGACGCGGAGTTGACGCTTTGCGCTCAGAGTCTCTCCGCACGTTGAAGAGGCTTCGTCGTCGCTCGACAGAGCTCCGGGAGGGACTCTGCTATTTCGCTCGAAAGTCTCGCGAGAACGGTGAACCGAGCGATGTTTCAGATATTCTGAATTTCGTACGGTGAATTCGTACTTAGGGATTTCAAAAGCCTAGGAATACGAATTTTTTTCGAATACCAAGATTTTTGTATGTTTTTTTTCGTTTGGATTTTACGAAAATTAATATATTAGTCCTTTGTGGCACCTTTGAAGTGTAACGTAGACAGAATATTTTATACGTATGCCTATGAATTAAAAATATTAATATGATGCTAGTTTTTTTTTTTCAGAAATATTGAAATAATTTTGTGTAACAATACGTAGTCTCGGATGACTGAAACACTGCTCTTTGTTAACAGCCTCGGAATATTATTTGGTCATGATTCATTAATAACTATTTTAAATAACAATAATTGATTCTCCGATATTGTTATTATTGTATATTGGCCCTCGGCGGAGAGAGAGAGAGAGAGATTGATTGATTGATTGATGTTATTTATAATGCCCAAGAATACCTATAGGGCAAAAGTACATTTGGTGCAGAAAATATTAAAAACTAATAACTAATATACAGTGATATACAAAAGTATACAACAATGAATATAAAACATAAAACAATGAATAGGAGAATGTAGATAGACACAAATAAAGCTATGAATAATATGATATAACAATCTGATAATAAAAATATAATGAAAGGTTATTTAACGGGAGATTATATTCTATTTTATTACAATAACATATACCAATTTCGGCAAGCCTTTGTCGCGGTGGATATAATTCGATTATTCACTCATTGTCAGCTCATTCGCTCTTATATTATATCGTATTATGCGAATCGCAGATTCGGTTGGGTGGATCGTTTGTAGGAACTCCAAAGATTGAAATCCATCCACGAGAAAAGAACTCGATACACATCCACGTATGATTCTATCGCCGTCTCTCGGTTTTCGTCTCTATGGGCTCAAAGTCGACCTAAATATATTTCAGACAGTACACGTAATACGTATAAGACCCGTATACCCAGCAGGAGAGAGAGAGAGAGAGAGAGAGAGGAACGTAAATACGAGCACCGAGAGAGGCTCGAGAAGTACCCGAAGGCCTGCGTTAACTCTTCCATTTTTTTTAACCGTTAAGAGAGGCACTCTACGCCAGCCTCTCCCTATTTCTATCTCTCTCTCTTTCTCCCTCTTTCTCTTCCTCTCTCTCGCTCTCTCTTTCTCCCTCATTCTCGCATAGAGTTCGATACGCACGGGCGCTATAAAAAATTCCAACCATTTCGCTCTGGCAATAAGAGCGAATCGGCAAATCCGCTTCGGGCACCTGGAGAGAGGTCTCCAGAGTTTCTCGCAACTATATACCGATCGATGAGTGTTTACAGAAATATATATACAAATATATATCTGCAATTTCAGTATTTACATATATATGTATAGTTGACACGTATTACGCGCATGAACAATCTCCTTTGATACTTCGACGGTGGAATTTCGCAAGAAGAATTTCTATGATTTTTCTACAAATTCCAGAACACGAATTTACCATATTTTCTTTATAAATATGTATGCATATATATAGCAACAAGCCGCTACCCATACCGCGGGAGCTTTGCTCTCAATTCGGCTCAAGGATTGATGAAATATCCACGAGATCTTCGCTATGTTGCTTCAGTGATCTCCAGGCAGGAATTTATTTCTCCAACTTCTGTACACGCTTTACTACTATCTCCGTTGATCTGCTTCTCACTCTACATACTTATGTCCATGCAACGGTCCAGAAGTAGGAAAAAGTATGGAGGATACGAAGAAAAGATAAGAATGGTAGGAAGTTATCCGTGACGCATTCGAAATCCCCACGAAAATGTGTTATTTCTAGATAAAATTATATATATATATATATATATGCCGGTAAGGTTATATCGAGAATATCGTCGAGCCATCAAGGTCAATGGGGCATTCGTGCGCGACTTTTGAACGATATAATCGCCATTGACACCGTAGAAACGAGTTCGCACTACGCGCAAACCAGTTTCGACTACGAGTCAGCGGAAAGAACATCTTTGGTCGTTTCGCTGATCCCGCTAACAAATATAGACGATACAGGATCTTGCATAACTAAGATGGCTCCTTCTAACTGCGTCATTTGGTAAAAAAAATCGAGAATTAATTATTTCCAACGCGAATTCAAAGAAACGCGATTCCAGGTACTAATTAGTAATTTCTGTCGATTCGAGAAATTATCAACGCGAAAAAAAGCAAACTAATCGTTATAAACATCGTCAATTTTTCACGAAGCAAACTTGTCAATTCTGAGTAAACCTGTACGTAGTCAAAAACTGTAGCTACGCACTCTGCAGGAACACAATTGGTTCTTTGTGAACGTTAGATTCGAGATCAAGGCCGAGATTAAACTTCGTCGAAGTGACAGTGAATCGACAGATGGAATATGTATAGGTGCGCGTATGGGTGAATCTTGTGTACATACCTTTCTCCTTGGTTACCGTTGCACCCAAGAAAACATCTGGACAGCGTGAATTTCCGTAATACGTTTTATTGTCACGTGTCCCTCTCGCCTATTACTCTCGAGACATCCGGAGTCGAAGTCTTTTCCTTTATTGCTCACGAACTTACCCCTCCCGAGACTTCTCCGGCTCGTTTTTTTCATCCCTCGCTTAGTCTCTGTCTCGTAGACAACGGCGAATCTTGGAAAACTTTGCGAATTCGAATGGACGGAACGAGGAGAGACGCGAAATAACGCGACCTGCGGACGCCAATGAACGAAAACTTTTCGGAATAGTGAGGAAGTATTTCGTAATAATTAAATAAATAATAATATTTATTGAAGCGTCTCTACAATTTTTCATTGGTGTTCGCTGAGAGTATTTTTATTTTTCAGACGATCTATGATATGTTTATCAAGTAAGAAAAATAATTAGTCGGATGCGAAAAATAGCACAATGGCGGATTAAGACTTTGCGCAATTTCTTGTTTTTGTTTTTACCGTTCTTCGTTCGCGACAATTACAATGGATTCGACCACGATGCGATGGAATGAAAGAAAAAGTCGTGTTTATTTCACCATCCCCCGTAGCGTTTCGACGGAGGGATATACGATAACGGGCGTTTTCCGCGTAATACGCGCGGGAAAAGCGTGCGGCGCTCACCGCGCACCCCGGACGGCACATCGACCCAGTATCTCTTTCTCTTTCCCTCGCTCTCTTTCCCATTCCCTCTCGTACGACGCGAAAGCGATCCATGGAATTTAATTAAAGCTCGTTCATGTGAGTATCACCCTCGTGCCGAGCATTCGACGTAACGCCCTGCGCAGAATCGAATATGTCTATGGGACGGAGGGTCGAACACTTATGGGGGTTTAGTTACCTTTCTTTTTTTTTTTAATAACATCGAGAAACCGTGCGTTGGAAACTATAAAAGAAAAATCAATCGTTCGAGTCACAAAAGCCCGTTCGCGTTTTGCATTTACAGAATGTAAGCTTGTTAATATTTGTCTAATGAAAACGTGGGTCCTTGAACTATTTATTACGTCTGTTGTATAATTCGTCTTCCGCGAATAACATATCCGAGTGTCAGAAGGCCACGGTAGACCATTATTTACGTATAAAACGCGAGGGGGAAAGTAATTTGCATTTTGGTCTTGGGCAAGTTTATGTCGTCCAGGAAAAATGGTACCGAGGTCAACAGCGTGGCTCGTATATATTCGCTGCGACCCCGCGGCAACTCGCACAGAGAAGAGGATCGAGGCGTCACACTGCTCAATTAGCAAGGAACGCATGCATACATGAATAAAATTCTCTGTATACGATGTATCGTTGTAGTAAAACGATTTGTGAACTCGAATGTACAGTAGCGAGTAAGAAATGGACGGATTATCATTTGGTCACGAAACAAGAATGCTCGTGGTAATATCGTAATTACAGCAAAAATAGCATTTGCCTACTTAATTTAATTGTTAAACGAGTTCCTTCATTAACGTCTCGAAAATCAACGACACGACTCTTTGAATTGAAGAATGAACATTTAATCGTTCTACACAATTTGTACAAAAGAAAAACGTGTCTTCGAGAAACATCCTCTTCACGAAGCAGAAGGAGGGTAAAGAAAATCTGATTCAACCTCAAGATTTTGATGAGTTCTCCATAGATTTTCAACACTCTCACCATTGCAACACCTTTATGAGAATGAACGCCGTCATATCGCGGTCTGAACGATGTAACTAGAAAACTTGCGAATTATTATGAGAACCACGACGATGAGCTGACCTCCGCTTTTACACAACTTTCGAAGCAGAAATGCCGGTATAGATAGATAATATCCAGGCTTGATGCGGATTTATTAATAATTCAAAGTTCCATTACGGATTTGAACTTCCTCGCTGATTATTCTCATCAACGGAGTTTTCTTTTCTCGTAAGCAACGCCGGTGAACTTTGGGTGGCTGGATACATACCTAGTGTATATACGGTAAAACCACTATATATATATAAATATATTTCATATATTTATCACACCCACCATTTACTTTCAATCTCATATTTTCTCGAAAGCTTATAGGTTTTTTAATTTAACTGTGTTAATAAAACAGGGTTTAAAAAAACAGCGTTAGCCAATAATTCCGTTCTTCGCGATTTTTCATTATGAAAAACGGTGATGCGTATCGCCGATGCTTATATGAAGAATTGCGTTCCCACGAGCTTTCCCCACAAAAGCGAAATATTCGACGATAATAATTGAACGATCAAGGTCTAGTTTCTTATCTGCTTTGCACTCGGTGTACCAAGAGTAAAGAGGCAAGAGATGGAGAGAGACACAGTGAAAGAGATGGTTCTACAATTTAGCTCTATATCTCCACCCGCAGCTCCGATTCTCGATATTAATTTCGCGGAAATCGCGAAATTATATACGACGAGGACGAGAATCTCTACGATATGCTCCCTCAACTCCAGGATCGTGATAAGCGTCACACACCCGCATACACATGGACACACATATACGTATATAAAGCCCGGTGCCTTTGAGTCCTATATAGTTAAGCGAGGCCCACTTCGATTTCAATTACGATAATAAATCCAGTTTTAATTGCGATCAACGTCTTGCACGATGAAACTAACTCATGGTGAACGAGGTCGAGTCTTTATGTGAACGAGACAGGAATTGAAAAACTTTGTCCGAATTGTCGTGAAGTAATTTTCCACGAAGCTTCTTCGTACAAAAATATATAACTTATGATCTATGAGTGATAAGAGTCGGCGTGATTTAAGTCAAGGTCTCGCGAAACGATGTGCTTCGGATTTAGAAAAATCCGAAGCATCGAGACGAATTGCGCAGAATATTTTGCAACGAGGAATATATACGTGTCACGAAGAATTTTTCTCGCCTTCGATGTTTTTTTTTTTAACTAATTGAAATTTACCTCGTTAAAGTAGCAACATTATCTGACAAGACAAAAGAACGTTATTGGTAATCGCCTCTCCCTCCTCTTCCGATTGAAAACGTGTGAGAATTTTTGTTTTCGTCTCTTACCTGTGTGATTTGAATTTGATTAGCATTCTAGACAAGGTCGTATCGATCATTTTTTATTCGTGGCTCACGACTGTCGATTAATCACAAACAAGAATCACGTATCGATGATAACATTTCCGTATACGCGTCACTGTTGTTAGAAGAATAAAAAACACAGTCGGATCGAAAAACAATCGAATAAATTCGAATAAAATAACAGAATTCGTATAAAATAACAGTCGTTCGAATGAAACCAAAATTGGAATGAAATCAAAATGGGAATGAAACGAAAATTGATATAATTTAATGTCATCCATTTCAATGTATGAAAATTGGTTCGAACGAAATCCGATATATATTCAGCGCGATTGCGAAATTTCCAATTTCCGACTCTCCGAATTTTCGTTTAATTTAAATGAATTTTGTTCGAACGAAATACAAATCTATCGAGTGAAATATGACCGACAAAAAATCAATGGTGCTTATTTCCTTGTTTCATTGTCGTTCGTCGCTCTCCCGAAATCGTTAAATCATTTATCGCTTTTTAACGGAAGAATGCTAAACTGATTTGGATGTATGTAATATATATGATGCGAACAATATACGTCATTGTCGCAATAACCATAAATCTCGCAGATTTCAATGTTCGCTCGTTTGACCAATTGAATCCGTGACTATGATGTACGTTGACTGTTATTTCCATTACCATGTGTAACATTGTCAATTTTCATTTATCCTCCTCTCTCTCTCTCTCTCTCTCTCTTTCTCTTTCTCTCTTGTATATACACTTGGAGTTTGGTTCCCTCGTCATCGGGATTGATATATGTATTCCTGAAAATAATAATATACGCGCGAACGTAACGAGCTGTACGTATTGAAAACTCTAGCCGTCTGATGACGAATTAATCGATTAATCACGATGGCTGAATGGTCGTTGGCTCAATAAGCTTATTACACCATGAGCTTGTATTATAGCTATGAATCGACAGCGGTCGTGCAAATCTCTCCGTGTACCTTGTAGAGTATGTACCACTCTCATCTCTTATTAACACAACTGCATGATCGCCGGTTCTGCTACGTCGCGCGCTCTAGACCACGAGGCTTTCAGCTTTGCTTATAATCACCTCACGAGCTCACGACACACTCCACACCCCTTTCAAGCTTCGTTATTAATGAAGGCGTGAAAGGACGTCCGACATCCGGCCTACCATACAATTACAACGGTACTCGCTGCAAACGTTCGTATAATTCTGTACGAGCGCGGGTGAAAAATTCGTATCATTATTATTTCACGAGTTTCATTCATTGGCTTATCGATAAATTCGTTGATTCGAGGGATGCCACATTAGCCCGTTAATCGATCAACAATCATAATGTAATGATTAATTCATTAATTTCCCAATGACCCCATCAATTTTGTTTTAATTAACGAATTTATGAGCCTCGCAGATTTTTTGTGAATTATTCTGCATATATATTGAATATATATTTTTTTAAACAGATACTTATACAGCAGCTATTGAGAATGCTAAAGCCCACGATGGAGAAGGAGGCTCAACCAGTTGCTCTTTGTAAAAGTAATTGCGCCATTTGTGTCCCAAGTGACGAAATACGAAAGAGCCAGAGTGAACTCTATTAGTCGAAGCCCGGTATACACAGAAACTTCATAAAGGATTCATAAGACAGTTCGGCGGCAAACTAACAAAATCCCTCGTCTCCGAGATTCGGTGTACCCACTTTTCTCGTGAACTATCCAAACTATATATGAGGTATTCAATGAGAAATCGACAATCAGACTGCCGAGCCCTCTTCGATTTTGATTACAAATTTGTTTAATGATAAGAGCAAGTTACGCAATTTTTTTGATTTTTTTCGCCATTTTTTTTGTTATGAATTTTTGAAATTTCCGAAAAAAAGATTCAAATGCAAATACTTTCAGAATAAGACATTTTTAGTAATGTTATAAGTACGTCAAATTATGCGACTCTGAGCTGCTTTTTCAGAAAAGAAAAACGAAAAAAATATTTACAAATTTCTCGATGGTTTTTTTAAATAAAATTTTTTAAATCAAGTACGACGTTACCGATTTTTTTTCAATTTTTTTCCGAATTTCTCTTGCGATTTTGAAAAAATCTAGACTAGTTTCATTGTGGAATCTCGATATTTAGTATTTTTTCAATATTTTGAAAATTATGGGATAATCGAAATTTCGATGAATGTCAATCAATATAGTAAACGATTGAGATAGAAACCATTTATTCTTGATAACAATAATTTTATTCGTGAATGTATGCTTCAAAGATTTTGAAAAATTCAAAATTGTGGCAAGCTACATTTTCAAACACGTCAATTTTCATATGCACAGGTTCAGATATGTATTCATGATAAACCAAATAGAAGAAGGTGGATATGCATTGTCGAGTATGATATAACGAATGAAGTATGAATAATGAAAATCTCGTGAAAATTTTTTCATCTTCAGAAAAATTTGAATCATTCAAAATCTTGAACCAGAAATTGAATAAAAACACGAATAAAATGATTATTGTTAAGAATAAATGGTTTCTATCCCAATCTCTTACATTGATTGACTATATATTGATTGACTTTCATTCAAATCTAAATTTTCCCATAATTTTCAAAATATTGCAAAAAATAGTAAATATCGAGCTTCCACTATGAAACTAGTCTAGATTTTTTCGAAATCGCAAGAGGAATTCAGAAAACAAATCCATCGAGAAATTTGTAAATAATTTTGTCGTTATTCTTCTCTAAAAAAACAGCTCAAGACGCATAATTTGACGTACTTATAACATTACTAAAAATGTCTTGTTCTGGAGTTATTTGCATTTGATTTTTTTCCGGAATTTTCAAAAATTCATAATTCAAAAAAATGGGGAATAGAGTCTAAAAATTTCATGACATAAGGCAATTTTTTTTTGTCAAAATTGAAGAGGTGTCGGCAGTCTGATTGCCGATTTCCCATGGAATACCTCATATACAACTAGCTCGAAGTCTCTGGCGTTAAAGCAATCGAGAACGCTGCGACATAGGGAGGCGGTGCAATAGGATCCACACACAAAGTTCAACTTGCTTTCTCGAGTGCCCGCCTAATAATATCAAATTGAATAATCTACAAGCTCAAAAAGTAAATAATATTTTTTACGAAAATAAGATAGGTACGTAAAAAAGATAATTAATACCTATAAAAAATTGCAGCGAACCAACGACGCGGATGTCGATAGTGTCACATTCCTATTTTTCGAAAAAATTCTTTATTTCATCCGATTGTATAGTTCAAAACACTGAAAAATTTACCATCGCCAGGTCAACAATGACTGGAAATTTCGTGACGGACGAGCGTAGAGAGTTTTTAAAACGCGACAATCGAGCGCGATATGCGCTATATTTTCACAATCGAAAACAATAAAATATGCCGACGTTGCCAGACTGAATGAGAAAATACTGATTTAATATACATGCTGTACATATTCTATATACATATATTTCTATATAGATATTGGTACTCCAGAAAGCAAATATTGTTTGGCTCAAGCGGCGCATAACGAATTTGCATTCACTCTCGCTCGTTTCAATTATGTGAAAGTTTTGCCGCTGGGGAAAACGCGAGTTCTATAATAACAATATAAACTTGTATAGCCGTTGACATATATATTGCAACTTTTCAGGAAGGCTCGCTGCCTCGTCTATATAACAATGTAAATGGGCCATTCCTGTCTCGAAAAGTATATGGAAATTGCATAAAGTCGGAAATAAACAGGCATACGCATCCAAAGATCTCCCTGCGAGCGGTCGTCCGGGGCGATCTAATGAACGTTCGAGCTAGCCCCGGAGGCTTTCGCACTTCGAAACCGGTGACCACGATGTAATCGTTGCGCGCATGGACGTAATCCCATTTTGCGTATCATGCTATATATATATACACGGCTTGAATATTCTGTATAATTCTACGAGTATATCTATCGCCCATACTTGGTCGTATACACACATATATATATATATACCTATATTTCTGTGTATACGCAATCGAGGTTTCTGGAATTTCGCCAAAATTCTATTATCGAATTACCTATTTGGAAATTTGCAGTCGAGTAAACGAGAATGACATTGCAAAAGTTGGAGGATAGGTCAACTGTTATCTGATCAGTTTTTCTTAATGGGAACAAAAACTGTTGCGAAGCTGTGCTTGGGCGGGTCGAATTCCCCGGAACAGGGTCATTAACCCGCGCGTATTCCGCGCACCGAGATCCTTAACCCATAATCGATTATAGCGAGAAAAAATGTACGCGTACCTGTGAGAGAGTGGGAGGGAGCTACAAAAGCACGGGGGTTTCGATTAGATTCGCGCGCTCCTCTCGATTATCGATATTCAATTTTCCGGCTGACCGAGCCGATCGCGTCAATATAGAGGCTCCCTTTCCTGCTTGTAATTACATGAATTACCATCAGAATTACCGAAGGTCGACGAGAAAGAAAAGCGGAGAGACGGGAAACGGAAAATTATTCCGGTCATCGTGCATGAACTTTTCTTCCGGTAGAGATCGACCTATAGAATTGAAGTTCGATAAAATCTGCGCAAAAATAACGATGACTTCCATCGTTAACGGAACAAAATAAAAGATTGTAGATCGCGCTGATTTTTTTTTAATTCAAGGACGATTAACTTCTGATCAAATTCCGGGAAGGAGAGTTTTATTGCGGTAGAGTAAAAATTGTATTATTATTATTTCGTTTGAAAAAGAAATTAAAAAGAAATCAGCGGTAAATTTTGGTTCAGGATAATTGAAGCTCGTAAATGCTGTGGGCGAGAGATGCCGGAGAGCTTGAGTTCACGTCACCGCACACTTTGTGGTCAATCTGAAATAAGCGTATATTATATGTATGTTTATATATATATTATATATATTATGTGTATGCGAATTTACGCTTGCGACTGTGAAAGCTCGACCGATTTGTTTGAAGCCGTGAACGAGAAAGTTCGAAAGCATTAACTACACAGTCTCGGTTGTTAACCACTGTATATATACACATACAGAGTAAAAAGAGGAGAGAGAGGGAAAGCAGGGACCGGAAAGCGTCTGTGCGAAAATTGCACCATTAATGGCAGCTACGTATAAAACTCATGTATTTACGGAGTTGTTCAACACGATAATTCAGAAGTCGAGAGAGCTTTACTACCCTGGTCCTGCAACGCAATCTCTCATAGTAATATAACCACGTGAATATATATTCGCATATGTCTATGTATATATTGCGTATAAACGTACATAACAGTAGATTGGATTTCGTGGAAACGTCGAAATATATTATTGTCTCATCTCTCACATATTTATGGCTTATTAAATTATAACGGTCTCGAGAAATTCTCCATTACGACTCGTATAGCCGTTTCCGCTATCTCATTTACGTCGCTAGATAACAAAAAATTAAATTCCAGTGTGAGAGTCAAAATTTCATAAATTTTAATAAAACTAGTAACACCAAAAACATGACGTTTTATCGGAATTCCACGCAAAGTTTTAGTTCGTGTCGTAAACTCGGTGCGACAGGTAATCAGGGAATGTTTTTTTAGAGAAATTTGCAAAGAATAAACTTGGAGAAAAAAACATCGCCTCGAAGTTTTCTCTTTTTTCTCCCACGCGGTCAAGAACAAGCCCTGCGAACATTATTTTATTTGGATATGAGAGATTACGTACGTCCTACCTCCATTTTGTACAACGTCAGCTACGAGAGACCTTTCTCATTGTTTGCCCCCGGATTAAAGGTATGTGCTCGTTCTCGCTCTTTACAGCCACCGGAGTGGGCTCTGGTACTGTAAATACGTACACTGTGTGAAAATGAAAACACACTTGAAAATGCTCTGTCGTGTGTTCTTTCATAACGTGTGTGTGTGTGTGTGTGTGAGAGAGAGTGTACGCGTTAGTTTTATAACAAACAATTAACGGTAGCCAGGTGCACATCCTTAATACGGACAGACACAACCACACACGTATATACACAAATATATATATATATATATATGTGTTAGGAAAATGCATCGTGTATATAATGCATTTTCCTTGCCCGCAGGTTTACATCTCTCACTACGGACACTGCTGAAGCAGCTTTACTCCCCCTGTGCTGCCGCACTTCAATCCCAAGGGAATAAAAGAAAAGTGCAAGCCTTCAGATTGCATCACGCTGCAGACCTCACTTTTTTTACCTCTTGCTTTCTCTCGCTCCCCGGTGGATAAGCGGGCGGTCCCGTCCGTGCGAGCAAATACGATTGCCAGTCCCATCAGATATGAGAGAATATAACACGCCGAACGCGTAATCAAAGAGCGAGCGAGAGAGAGAGAGAGAGAGAGAGAGAGAGAGAGAGAGAGAGAGGATAAAAAAATGATTGGCTGCGCTAAAAAAGTGACAAATTCATATGACAACCACAAACAAACGATTGTTTCATCGTAATTAAATTTTCAAACTACAGCGAATATTTAATTTTCACTTTTATTTATTTATATACTTTTTCTCTTTTATTAATTCCTCACGATCAATATTTCCACGTAAAATATGTGAAAAATACAAATTTTAATGTTCGAACTTGATCCTTTACAGAGACAAGAACAAAAAAGTTTAATCAAAGCGAAACAAAGTATTATAATTACAATTATAATTGCAGATGTTTCGGATAAAACGAAGCGGAGTAGAGGGAGAGAGGGATGAAGCTTTTGTAAGGGATGAAACTGCGTAGGTATACTTAAATCTTCACGGGACGTGGTGCTCATACCGTGGAAGACCTGTAAGGGAAAATTTAATGCCCTTGATAGTATAATGCCCAGACCGGGCCGGGTCATAATCCTCACACCCCCGGCGCGTCTCTTTTCGCGCGCAGGCATAAGGGAATAATTAAACGAGCAACGCGCCGCTGTCTGTCCTAATCCGTTCTGTAGGCCCGCGAATCACGTGTTTATATATATATATATATAGAGAGAGAGAGAGAGAGATATGAAGGGTAGATATTAGTGAGTATTTATATGTATAGAGCAGACCGAGTAAAGCTGAACATTGAGACAGGAAACAAGGGGAATATCTACTATAAATAAAGATATATATATAGTATATATATAGGTGATATCGGATAGGTACATATGTATATATATATACACATGTTGCTATGTATTCATGAACTGACTTGTATATTCCTCCTCTTGAGCTGATTAAATTTGTACATTCGACCGTGACGGAGAGTCAAGGGAGGTTCGACTGAAATTAGCCAGTCGCCAATTGAACCGTGCATATCAATGGAAGGACGCGTCATTCCTCTATCGTTCGATCCCTTTGATATACGTCGTTGAAGGACCGACCGATGCCGTTACACCTACATATGTAATTACGAGACAATGTGACAGAGGCCCGTAGGGAACCGGCAAAATTACATTTGACTTTACTACCAGGCTGACAGTGCAATTTTGGAAATAGAGAAAACTGGGGAAAAGATTAAGATTGATTGCCGATAAATATATTCATTGGAAGAAGAAAAACAACGTTATTTGTTAGATAACTTTTATTTTATTATTATTCATTTATAAGTCGCGAAAAATGTCACTTTAGCCGAGTAATTCTTATAGAACTTAAAAACGCGATGACTTTAATCATCTTTACGATAGCACGAAAATTGTGTGACATCGATAAAGGAGAGATTAAAGACTTTACGGAATAAATCATGAATTATACGTCGTAGAGGAGGTTTATTTCATCACGTTACGTGATATCCGTGACGTTAGTAACTCTCGCAGTAGTAAAATCGGTAACGGCACTAGCCAGGCCATCTAGCGGTAATGGCCCGAGTCCTGACGTGGTCAGACCCACCATCATCTCCACCGTTCACTCTCTTCCTCACTCGTATATATAGTACTCCAGTTTTCTCGTTAAATCCCTGCTAGGCCCCCGTTATCGTACTTCCCCTTCTGGTCCGGAAGTGAGACGGAAAATTGTGTCGAAAAAAGGGGGGGGGGGAGAAATGGGCGAAGTGAAAGCTTGGGAAGGGCCGAAGGTGCAAGAGGAAGGGAACGAGGAGGCTTTATCGCGAGACACCCAGACCTTTTCTTATCTTCGACGTTTTTCGAAGTAAGGTATGGCGGAAGAACTGTTATATCGTATGCTCGTACATATATTACCATGCATCCTATAACTATATATAGGCCAGGCGGCATAACCACAGCGGGTTTATCGACTTCTCTCTTCGCGCTTCTACGAAGACTACGCTCTCGACCTATCCTTCTCGTATTTTCCAGGCACATGAAGAACTTTATACATGTCTTTATAAATACATAAAAACCATATACGTACATGACAATATATTTGAAAAAACCATATCTATATTTGCATATGGGGCGTATCACGCCAAATCGGACACCCTTTAGCTTTTTCATCTCCGATTTTATTGAATTTTTTATTCTCTTAATACTGGTTGACACTAACCGCCATTATTTTTTAAATTTTGTTCACCAAGCCATTCAAGAGATATGAATCTTGGATAATTTTTTTGACAAATTATTGTTTTTAAATGCTCCGCGAATAATCGGCGAAAATGCGAATATCCGGAATACTAGGCTGGAAAAGTAAGATAGACGAATACATAAAATACAAACTCATCAGGGCCTGTATATTGCCGAACTTGATTACGACTTAGGCTGCCTCTATCCACTGTACAGCGAAACAAAATTTAAATAAGCTAGAAATAGCCTATAAAAAAGTAATCAAATTAGCAGGAAACCTACCAAGGAGCTTCACAACCGCAGACCTGTATGAAATGCTCGACGAAGTAAGTTTGAGAGAAAGAGCCATAGCCAACTTTAAGTCACACTTAGAAAGAGTAGCAACATTAAATAATATTTTAACCAGAATTGACAACGAGGTCCCTCGACACCGAAACTCCGTACTTACTCTAACACGTTAGCATCACTCATCATACCATTTGTAAATAAAACTTCATCTCATATCATCATCATCACTACTATTCTAAGTCGCGAAACACCGCATTAATAAGGCTAGTTACCAAAAAGCTATAAACAATGCAGCACAGTCGCAAGACAATCCTCACACAATTACCAGGATCTCATCACACTTGTTTAATTAATGAAAGGCAAATTGGCATACTGTAAAATGTAACTGGGAAACACTGATTACAATTATTTTCATCATCATCAACAATGTCTGTCGTGTGAAAACAATGTGTGAAAATCGATCAGTACATACATTGTGAAAAATGACAATTTCTTGTTGGAATTTGAAAATCTCATAGTAATATTATGTTTTAATTGTTTCGATATTTTTCATGAAAACTGTTTAAAACGAAAATTAAAAAAAAAGAAAGTGGAATTTGGTCAATTATTTGCGTAGTTATGAGCATTTCAAAAACATTATTTGTCAAAATGTGTTATTTAAACGAAATTTATATCTCTTGAATGACTCGGTAAAATTTTTTTTTTTTAAATCAAGGCGGATAATTTCTACCAGTACTAAAAGAAAACAAAAATTGCCAAAAAATCAGAGAGACAAAAGCTAAATAGTGTCCAATTTTGCGTAGAATGTCGCATTTATAGGCAAGGGCGGGAAATATGACACTGTCGTAAAAAATGGTTGACTGTAAGATCGTGAGCTGTACCATCAAAAAATATCCAATCAATATTTATTATTTTTCTTTTTATAAAACGTGCTTTTCAAAACAAAAATCTATCCCGATGACACGTAATTTGGATTCTCTCTCTCAGCAAATGTACCGGATAAGACTATCTCGGTGGTTCATATTTCTTCACTCAACCTTATATATATGTTTTCCCTCGACGGCATGCAAGTTTTCAAATTCATCCGATAAATCTACGACCCCGTCATTTATTTCGCAAAAGTTTTAACGACTGCAACGCAACCTTATACAACGAAGCAGAATTCCAAACTCCTCGAGATCTCTTTTCTTTTGTACCCTTCTGCAACCTCGCGCTTCCCCAAACCCCCCGTCCAGCGTTGTTTGAGAGTCGTCGTTTTACATCCACGGATCTTCTCAGCCCTTTTTTTTATCCCTGTCACATTCGCTTCGCTCCTGGTTGTAAGATCCACCGAGGCTGAATGTACCTCTTTTACTTTTCCAAAAGTTTCGTTCAGTGGAACTTTTATTCGATCGTTCGTGTATCATACCCCTCGAATGCGCCCTTGCTCGCCAGCTTTTTCAGCAGCACGATATAAAAAGCTTCGAGAGTCAGATCATCGAAGCGATACTAAAGAGCATCGTCAACTATGATCAGTGAATTAAGTTAACGGAATACGACTGCTAGCAAAAAACAATTTCTTCGAATCGAACAAAATTTTTTTTTTTAATGCCAAGTGTCCATGCATCTCATAATAATAATAATAATATTAATAATAATACTTATAATAACAATAACAATTGTTTATTGTTTTAATAATAATTTTATTGTTTTTAATAATAGTAATAATAATTATTATAATAACAATAATTTTATATTATTTTTAGTTGATCAGTTTTTATTTTCTCAGAATTTTCTTTCCAACCCTGTACTTCATTCCATATTTCGTCGTTCTTTTTCACAGGTACATTAAATTTGTCTGCGATATCGATGAAGGTGAATTTTCTAGATATACGTATGATTGCCCCGAGAGCTCGCGGCTTTTATGCTCTCACGCGAAAGCTCTAACTTAATTAATGCGAGAATCGGGGAGAATTCTCTTAAACGATCCCGACCCCGCGCCGAGAGAATCAATAGCTGTCGAAGGTTTCAATTTAATCTTAGGCATACTTACCCTCTCCCCTTTAAATTCGTTCTTCCTAACGGTGAGCACACCTCTCGTTCATTTAGCCCGACTAATTCTAATCGAAATCGAAGCGCACGAGTTTCGAAGTCGACGCGTCGATCCTCGATGGAATCCTTAAACTTTGCCTCAATACCGTCATATACGTGTATGTATTGTGTAAGCCACTCGAGAGTGAAACTTCAATGCCTGTTCTAATTTCAAAGATAATTCCCCAATACAATAATTTATTTTCCCCTATTCAGTAAATATCCCGATCAAAGAAGTCACTGAAAATAAGAGTAAAACAATCGGCAATATGAAATTTACATATCGACACGACAAAAAGCTTCGTCCATGTCGAAGTACAGTTTCCTTCAAATACAGTCCTGATTGTCAGTTTTTAACGATGAAACAAAGTCAACAAATCCGAATTTTCGTGATTCAGAAAATATTTACTTTTACGCGCTGTCGTAAACCTAAAGTTTCATTGACGCTTTTTTTGGCCGTTTCGAGGAAGAAATACACACGGACCAGTGACGCATGGAATGTATAAACCCGAGGAAATAGCATCGTAGTGGCAAAGAGCTTGCGTCTCTCTGCTCTCTAGAGGTATAACGAGCCGCAAGCCAACCCCTGCTCCCCCGACCCATCGTTCACCACCTCGAGATGAGGAGACCGCGTTTACGAAGACGAAGGGGCTAGCGGGTCTCCGGAGAATTCGAACGCGTCGTAGAACCGAGTAACTCACATACATCCCTTTCGGCGCTGCGTGTGCCAAGGGTAGTTTCTATTTTCGTACGGAAAAAAGCTGTCGGTGGATCGCGATACTTGTATAGAACAAACGATACAGTAGTTGGCCACCTGAGTTAAAGAAAAACTACCAAAAAACTCATCGACATATTTTGCATTTTTCTTTATACTCAATTTACTTCCGGGTCGTGCAACAGATATAAGAAATATATTATTCACAAAAATTTTGATAATTTATTAGGGAGGTACAATTTACAAGAGTCAAAGTTACGTTTCGAATCATATCGACTAATGAATATCTACGTGCGATATATTTCGATGAGATGCTTGGAGAACGAAATAATTCGTTGTTCGACAATCACGATTGAAATATTTTTTCTTTTACGTTGGGACAATTTACCAACGAGGATGCCAATCACTGTGACATTTTTTTTATCTGGGCACGTTGGTGGAAAGCTCGCGAGAACTGTAAATTAGAGGCACTAAATTTCATGCGAGGCCGCGACGAAACTTCTCGCAATATATTTCAACCTAGCTCGGTCTACCATTTATATAAAATAGTCTCGGACCCGGCGTTTTTTACCGGCAGTCCAGTAACTCCAGGCCCTCGCCGGTGCCTTTCTTTCTCTCTCTGTCTCTCTCTCTCTCCCTCACCCTCTGTCGGGAAAAATGTTATGGCGTCTCCATGCGTGGTTGACTCTGCGAAAAGCTCGTACGCCTCGTCGTCCACCGCGCCAACGAAGTTTAATGTTACGAAAAAGCCGTTTACACGAATTCATTATAATTTCAGCGCTTTTTACTCCTTGGCCTACCCTCCCCGACTCGGTATAACGGCATCGTCGTGATCACAATGATAACATTTCATTCCTCTTTTCCCTTAGTTTTTATATCGTACAATGTTCCTTTTTTACGTTTCGGATCTAACCACGAGGCATTCTTTTATTTGATTTTTTATCGCTCTTGGTTTTTTCATTGTCCGCAACTCGGCGTAAAACAAGCTGTTCGCTCATCGTTTTAACGGGACGCGCATGCATGAAACATTCGTCTCCGAGCTCCCGGCGACATGGCCGTGACCGATCACATTTTCTAGTGTCATTTTATTTCGTCCGGTATACACGCTGTGCGACATCAGAATATCGATGAACGATTCGGCCTAAACAAAAGTTGTTTTTCCTCATGACGATATATGTAAACATTTATATACCTATATAAACATATCAATTTATGTGCATATGTTATAATGTATGCGCTTTTATATGAGAAATTTCATACTTACCTTGTCCACTATTATTCAGTCTCACACAGAGAAACAGAATCCGCCACAAAGTCCGGGCCATCCAATGCGTCTCGTCTCGCATAAAAAATATACGCGTGCAACAACAGAAGTGGTATTGCCATACCAAGATAGATACGTTGATATATATACATACCTATATATATATATACATACCTATATATATATATACATATATATATGGGAGTATATATTATAGGCGACGAGTAACACGAGAGGCAGGGCACGTTTGAAAACCGCAAAGCCTGTATGGTCGATACGTTTGATCCGGTGTGCGCCAGGGAGAGGCTGTTCCGCCGCTTGTAAAGCGTCCAGTTGTACAGAGAGAGAGAGAGGTACACACACACAGATATATATATGTATATATATATATATATATATACACATGTATACGGGGCCTCAATCGTGAACCGATGCGCTTCTCGCACAACTCGCCACCGGGGTGAGAGACAAAGCGTGGTAGAATTGTGGTAAAGTAAAAATAAAACTAAAAAACTAAATAATAAAACAAAATGAAAAAAAAAAGTACGAGGGAAAGAAAGAATGGGAGAGGCAGAGTTGAAAGCTCATTGACTGTATATCGTGTTGCTATGCTATATATATCGATCGCAGAGTTTTTTTCAGCGAGGCTCGTAACAACGAGCCGATTTATAGATCAAGGAGAAATAGTAAATTGAGAGCGAGAGAGAGAGAGAGGGAGGAGGGCTTGCTCAACTCGACAGAGCGCGCAGTCAACGTTATATATAGACGACCTCTTTCAATTTGAAAGCGAGGAAGCACGGGGTATAACACTTTGTGAAAATCTTTTCTGTAAAGAGGAAAGGCTTATATTTCTTCGAGATACCAAATAAGGATGAAGAAAGAGTCGTTGAGAGAAAAGAAAGGGGGAAAAAAGATAGCAGACGCTGAAGAAACTACTGTCACGTTTCGTTTTCATAGTTCCAAACCTTGCGATCCTTCTTCTTTCTTCCCTTCGTCTTCTACTCTTTCTCGTCATTCCTTTTTTCCTCGCCTTTTATTCGGTGCTTCCTAACCCTCCGTACGTTTCCTTCCCACACGGACACTCAACGAAGTTGGACCATACTTGTATATGTACCTATATATAATTCTTTTCTCGTATTTTCCGGGTATTTCGCTGCTTCCCTCTCATTCCCATCTTGTTCGCTCTTACCACTGCCCTCTTTTAGCCTTTCATAGCTCCAGATCTTACGTATCTATGTATACGTACACTCACTTTCGGACGATGGACCCGGACCTTTTTTCGCCTATCCTCAGTCACTCCCACTCCGATTTATCGCTCTAAACGTAACTTACTGGATGCTTCTGTACGTGAGGATTCTCGAGGCTCTCCTTTCAACAGATAGGATTCTAGCAAACCGTACAGAAAAATCCGGAATCACATATCGCGCGAAGATAATATAAATTATATTTTTTTTTTACATGGTCTTTTTTCTACGCGTTATTTTGAATCTTTTTACTTTGTTTTTCATTGCCTTTACTTATGAACAATCAAACTGTACGTCGTATTCTCTGTTATATTTTATTTTACCCTTCATATCTTTTTACAACCGCAAATTTTAAGAGAGAGATCCTAAACGACTCACGGTACCTGAGTTTCCAGCGAGTAATTCACGTACATGCAGGAAAGCGTATTTTACTATCCAGATTCCACGTTACGGTGTAGGAAATTCAGAAATTCGTCGTAAAAAAAAATTATCATCTATATTCCGAGCTTTACGATATTTCAAGAGACGTTACGAGCCTTAAAATTCGAACTATTATTTGAACATTTGAAGGTTATTTGAACATTATTTTCGTCCATTATTTGAACATTACTTAAGGCAGGAGACTCATATAGAATTATCAAAAAATCATTTTTTTTATTTCATAAAATGTTAGTATAACGACTTAAGAATACGTCAGCAAAATTATAAAACTTAATTCAAAGTATTTCTCATGTTAGAGCGTGCAAAAGTGATCCTCCTATACTGAACGTTCGCGCGCCGTCAGAACTTTAAACACGTTTTTCTCAAGACTATGTTTTTAAAATCGGTGGGGCAGATAATTCAAAAAGTCGTTCATCAATCACGCTGAAATTTTGCACACATCTTTTCTATACTTTCTATGTGAACCTAGTTGTTTTGAAAATTTTTTAAAAATGATAATTTTTTCGAGGCGAAAAATGTAATAAAAATTGCAAGTTTTTTTTTATAAAGTGCCCCAATCCGCGGATTTTTCTTTTCTTTTCATTTTTTGTAGGTTCACCGACTAATTATAACATTAATAAACAATAAGAATTTTTTTGTTTTTCGAATGAATACAAGAAGAACTAGAAGCCCCACCAATAAACAACTCGCGTTCTTCCCCAAAGACGGCCGAATAAATCTTTTCATTTCATTAAAAAAAAAAAATTCTCGCAGCAGTTCGAAATATAAATACACAATATGTCAAATTTCAAAAACATCGAAAAAGTTATTCGTTAAAAAACAAATTCATGAATATCGACGGAAATTCACGCGTCTATACGAGTCTTCTGTCTCAAGTCCTCAATGGCATTTCGATGAAATACTTTCCCCTGCGTCGATCCACCCTTTCAGATCAAATGTTAGTGGAAATAGTGGAGAGTTGGCTTCTTAATCGTCTCGCGTGAATTCTCGAGAGAGGCGATCATAGAAATTGCATTCGCACAAGTTAGCTCGAGCTTTGGCAGTATGTGTAGCATCGTCGTTGGACGATTCACGAGTCATGTCGAAGAGCGATACCGTGGCTTGAGAGCGAATCTCATTTCGATTCCGTACGCGAGTCTCATGAACAGCAACCGTCTCGGCGAGCAGTTCGTGAGGCGATGTATAATGTCGATCGCGGCGTGGGGAACGATAGTCACGCTATATTCATGCCTATATATATATATATATATATATGTAATACTAACTACATGTAATACGCGCATACACATACACATGCACACATACGTATCCATGACACACATATACCTAGGGCCGCTTGCTTTACGCCGCCTAACTCAATCTCAACTTTGACAACTCCTTATTTCTTCGCCCTTGCGCCATTTCTTGGAAAGGCGTTTTGATAGTTTCTACCAGATAGTCGCTCGAGTCATCGTCGTCCATTCGGGTTGAAGTACTCGCACGTGTGTACTCGCTATGCACGCGACCAGATAAAACTCACTCACCTCATACCCCTTGCGCAATCGAAACTGCGAAGGGAAATGAGAAATAGTTCCGACTCCGTTACAATTATTTTTCTCCCACGAGGATGCTCGAAACTTTGGCTGTGCACGTTCGAGGGAAACTTTGAAACGGCGACGCGGGAATGAGCCGGCTCGTCGCGAGATCTCCCAACGATTATGCCACTTAATCGTGTTCGCGATAAGAACTCGTCGTTAGAACGGAAATCATTGCGACGGTAATAGTTTCAGAGAAAAGCCGAAGGAAAACAATATTTTATGATTTTTAAAAGTATTTTTTAAGGGTTGAATAAATGTTGGAAATGTTTTTTGCATATTTTTGGAACACGTTCGAGGTTTTCTTTTTTGTTGGTGTGGGAATTGTCGATTTGGAGTGGTAAGTAATGTGGAAATTTTGGTAAAAGTGAGTAAAGAAGGGAGAGTGATGAGCCCGGAATGGAGGAAGCAACGGACAAAAGCGACGATCGTGATGCATTTTAACGACCGAGCTCTACATATATTCGCGTGTATACATATAGGTGGGACATTACGGGTAGCTGTATATACGCGAAACGGACATTTCCGTCCGGCCATCTCGTTGTCCTCCGAGGACAAACTTTCGCGATTCCCTCAAGGCTACAAAACCATTTCAGCCTGCCACCCTACGTACGTTCGCGAAACTCAAAAGTCCTTCAGGCAAATGTTCTCTAGGATTGCCGATCGGATGTTCGACCATACTTCTCACAAGAGATTCGCGTCTCACTGTGTGCTCGACTATTGGTCTCCGCGCCGAGCATTATATTTTCCAACGAAGGGGTTGAACACGCTCAGAGGTAGTGTAATTCTCGATGCTTATGAAGAAACATGCGCTCGGAATAAATCGTTCGAGCTTCGCACATCTCTTTTTCTTTCCGCGTGAAAGCGAAATTCGTTTTTCTTAAGTTAAAAGAAAGAAAAACTGATAAAAAAAAACAACGTACTTTTGGAAAGAGGGTGAAGTACAGAGAGCAAAGGTCGTAGCGATAAAAACGTTGAAGAAAATGTGCACAGACTTTTCTGTTCTGTGGCTTTTCAGCAGCGCAAACTCTCGAGGGATAAACCGGAAATACATGCCTGCGTTGCCCTATGTATATATGTATATGAAATATAAAGCAATCTCGGAATAGCTGTCTGTGCGAAAGGTCGCACTGAATCTCAATGACGTTGACCGACCAGTTCCCCATACCGAGAAGTGTCGAGGTGAGAGACAAGGAAAAAACACTCGAAGTGCAAAAGCACACACGGACACGGGACGAGGAGGCTTTTCTCGAATGCCTCGCCGCGAGCGTGGCCGTGTCGAGGGTGACTTAATCCCAGAACAGAGCCCGGATCATCCGGCGTGTTGCATTCTCCCGTATGTATAGAACGCTTTTCGGTGGACTCGCTGGGCACGATGCCAAGACGAAAGAGAGAACCTCGACGGAAGGAAATGATACATACACGTATGTATACGTCTCTCGGTCCGCATATACGAGAGTCGAGAGAACACCAACTACCTGCTGAATAACTCCTGAATAACATACTTCGAGCCTCCAACCTCGACGAATGGAATTTACGAGGTTCATCCCCATTCGGGAACCGAGAACGAGACGAATGTGGATCGAGGCTCTCTGATATTTCATATAAATGAGTATAATAAATATTAGCGATATGTATATATATATATTTATGTATATCACAGCTTTATTATAGGCAAGCTTTTGCAGTCTCGTACGATACGACGAGTTATTTTTATATCTATATATTCATCAGATGGTGGTTGCACAGTTTGCACTAGCTGGTATCGCCCGAGAGGAGTCTAACGATTTGCAATTCCTGTCTATGTACTCGTATGTGACGATAAATGCATCGTCATTGTACGATTCACTGAAACCACTAACGTGACGAGCGATTTTTGTTTTCGTCTCTATCTCTCTCGCTCTCTTCCTCTGCCTTCCTCACTCCCCCTCTCTCTCTCCCTCTCTCTCTCTCTCTCTCTCTCTCTCTCTTCGTCGTAGAGTTCACTAGAATTTCGTCTCTCCGGCATTCTCACTCAGAAACGGAGAACTCGGGACGAAACATTGTTTCCCCCGTGCTCGCGTATACCGCTATGCCTTCAAACGCTTGAAGCTTCTTGAGTTTTGGCACGCTAGAGTTGAAACACAGTAAATGCAGTTTGCCGTAATAATTTATATAGGATAATGAATAATAATAATGGGACTTTATTATAGTGTCGCGACGAGTGTCCTATACGCGAAGACCAAGGCGATATAGAACTTTGTATAATAGAAATATCTCTGATATTTCTATTGTACATTCCTGAAATATCAGAGATATTTCTATCGTACGGAGATAGTCCATCTGGATATTTTACAAGATACCAAGCTCAAAAGTTACTATAAAAATGGGATGAAATCTAGATAAGAACGTGTACGAGTAAGCAATACAAGCGAATTTTTTGTCAGTTTAGTCGAAAGGAGGACGGGCTTTATCCTTACCATTTTTCCACACTCCATGATATTCGAAATTTCACATTAATATAGATATATATAAATATGAATATTTATCCAAGAATTAAGTGAAAAAGATATGCCCTTTGCGCCTCCGTTTTGTCAACGAGACAAGTGCACTCTAGGATAACCGGTAAAGGAATAAAATAAAAGAGAGAATAGAAGAAAACTCGCAGCGCGAGATGAATACGCGTGGTCGAGTTTGTCTGTGTGACCAAAGACAGAATGTGCAGAACCACTCTGTAAGAGAATCCTTTGACCGGAATCGTTTCTTTGCCAAGCATATAAAGTCAACCAGAGAGTTCCTCATTTTTCCGTTGCATTCGTATTTGCATCGTTGCGAGAAGGAAAAAATAAAATTTGTAACGTATGCCAGTGTAACGAAACGCTGAATAATGTGAATCAAAGGAAAAATTGTGGGTTCATCTCGCCGCTGTTTGGCGTGTCAGCGCCCGAGTCGCGTCTGACTCAACGCCGGCTCCCACTACTGGAAAGTGGTTACGGCCACTAACGGGTCGGACGGGCTCACTCAGCGGAAAATCTCTGAAGTTGTTCTTTCTTTATTTTTTTCGAGACAAGGCATTTTCTTTTCCGCACATTTCGCGATACGAAAACCACAAGTTTTTATCGCTTTAATCCATCCGTGAACGAAACAAAGTTTCCGTGTACGTTTAATAATTCTTTCGCGCGAATCTTTTTGTTCACTTTCAGCTACGTTGAAAAAATCTGCGGTCCTTGCATGTTTTTTTTTATTGTCTCGAACTGATTGCCGTGGTAGAGCGTGAATATAGAACAAAGTGCGAGTTTAAAAGCTGTAGACACCGTTGATTGCATTATAATTGGTTTTATTTTTTGCCACGGTTCATCAAACGATTAATGAGTATGCACGAATTTTTATGTTTCAGGAAGCACGAATATAATGGGAAAATTTACTCAGAGCGTGAGGAGGATCGTTCAGGACGTGAAAGACGAGGGCACAGCGAGTGAGTTCGCGGAACAATTTTATACGTACTTATATATCTCTGGGGACAGATATAAGAGGTTGGCGGTGAGCCAGGTTACACCGTTAACTCTCGTCGACTATAGGTTGAAAGCATTAGGGTGAAATCGCGTAAACCCGACGCTGGATAATCGTTCTGTCGAGTCTTTCGAACGTGTCTCACATAAAAGTACGGAGCGTAAACGATGGCGACGGCACCGCAAGTAGAAGGGTTATCGTTTTGTATCAGACCGCACAGCGTGACAATACATTCCACCTGTCGATTTAACGCGGAATTTATATTTCAAATGATTATTTTCTTGTTATTTTTCAAATCTACATTTTTAAATCAGCTTCTGAAAATTATTGCTGAGTATCTTCATAAAAAAATTAATAAAATATGAAATAAGAAACGAATTGGGACTTAACGCCTTTTATATTTTTCTATCGATTTTCCCTCGACTATGTCCTTTATCGCTTTGGTACGGAAAACTCGATTTATTCGCAACATGGCGGGAGGTAGAGGATTCTCGTTATTACGTTCCTGGCTTCGCGTTATATATATATATAATGCGGTCATATATATATATATATATATGACCGCGCACCGATGCCCTTCCGTTTGCTCGGTCGATTGGAGATTAATTCGGATTAACCTTCCGTACATTGGGGAAATGGATTTTTATAGAGTTCGGCTCACGTCGTTCACCGACCGGGCAGTCTAGCCGGAAACTTGACCGAGAATTCACCCATAGCCAACTCGAGAAACATCGAGGAAACTTGGCTCGATTATGTTTCATATATCGTTACAATCGTGCTTACAGCGAATCAAAATATTCTATGCACGCTCTCTGGGCCTCGTGTGTGCTGCATTACGAAAATGCATAAGGAGCCATCGCGGTATTAAGGGGGTTGAAACACGCGTGTCGTACGCCGATGGGGAAATACAAAAGGGCTTATCGCTAATGTTGGTAGCATGTTGCTCATTACATCGAAAGAATTTTACGACCGTTCATAATCCTACAGTCACAACTCCTTCATGAGCAAAATGAATAAATGATTAATAAGAATTCGTAATTTGATATTTATTTTTTTATTTTTAATAATAGATACGCTTTAATAAATATGAATTTCGTTTTAAAATTCGGTAATGTCAATTTTATTTTAATTTTTGAACTGCGGCTAGTTACTCAGATATTGTTCGGAAATTTTCTCTAGTTTTCCAAACTTATGTTTGAGTTTTCCAAAAACCAACGACTTTTCGACATAAAGAATACGGCAGTCTAAACATTTATTCTTTTCGTCTCTTTCTCATTCGATTCATCGAAATAAATTACTATATATTGGTACGAAATAAATTTTACTTCAATAAAAAGAATCGCAGAGGCGATCGAAAGTGTTTTTGTTTTTATTTAGCGAAATAAAATTCGCTCGATTCGCATTTATCTTTCGCCGTGCTCTGTTCGATTCTGCTTGATCCCATGACATTATTTATCCTCGTCCTCGTAAACACGATTGGGCGGATCGTGTACATTCGCGATACGACGTTATGAAAAAGTGTTTGAATATGTACACAGGAATCGTATCTGTGAAGTTTTATTTTAGATATGTGTGTGTCTGTCTAATGGCTTCTTTCAATTGCGAACGTGAGCACAGGTGGTCAAACGAAAGAAGAGGTTATAGAAACGAACGAGCGACTGAGGGCGGTCAGGATACGACTGGACGGAAGTTACGACACGGCGAAACGCGCGCTAGTCGAGCTCATGTGCAAATATACCGACAGCAAACAAGTTCGAAATGTTTTTCAACGTTACAATTTACTGAAAGTCATGATAAAGGTAAGGACAGACGTAAACAAAAACTCAATAAACATTATCCTCGCCCGATATTCAATTTACGATGAAAAATGTAAAATAAATATCGTCAAAAACGTAAAATCTATACTTCAAATTGTACATTCGTGATTATCCGATGAACAGAATCGTTCTAGGGAAAATATCACAGAATTGCATGATTCAAGAGATTATTTTTAAGGTAGGGGTTGGATCGCATCGGTTGTATCGAAAGCGGCGAAATTCATCCCCTTCTTTTCGAATAAAAATGGGCAGTTGAAAATAAACCAGCTGAGATTTCTATAATATGTCAATTCCCTAAAAACAAATGAAACGAACGAGAGAGCTTGTAGAGGGACAACGAAAAAAAAAGTTTCAAAAGAATTCGGTAAACTGTCGTATAGAGTCGAGAAAAGCGGTTTTGGCACGAAGCGCAGCTTCGACCACTTGTTAACCGGAAGGTTCTTGTCCTCTCTTTTTGGATATATATATATATATATTCCTGCTTTCTCGCCCTCTCCCTCTTTCTCTCTCTCTCTCTCTCTCTCTCTCTCTCTCTCTCTCTCTCTCTCGTTCAATGTTCGTTTTTCTCGGTGTCGTCCCGTTACTCCACGGCTGTCTGACGATAGATGTGTTGAAATAATTCGAGCTGTCCTCTACCACGAATTGCACCCCTTTGCCCGGATTCGACAATCGAGTCGACAGGACAAGAGACAGACGACACCCGTAGCGATATATCGAATTTCAATTTTATCTCACTTTCTCTCTCTCTCTCTCTCCCTCTCTCCCTCTCTCTGTCTCTTTCTCTTCCTCTTTCTCTCTCTTTCCGATACAGGACGTGATCAAATTGGAGACTCAATATTGGACTCTGGTTGACATACCGCGGCAGGAGAAACAGGAAACTGTGCCAGCATTCGTACTGCGAGCGTGCACGATAATGGAGAAAACGCACAAGAGCGGCGAGGGCGTCAAAACGTCGGCGAGGCTCGCCGAGGAAGCGGAAAACAAGAGAGATCGCATCGAACGTCTCGAGGGTACGTTCCTGTAATACACTTGTCGATATTTCAACCGGCTGGCACTTTGATTAATCATGTGCCACCCTTTTTTATCTCATTTTCTACCGATTTTCCTACTCCCACTTTATTTTTTTGTTCGCTCTATTGAATTCCACCAACTCTTATTCGACTCGACAACTTCGATTGATTCGACGCGCTTTCTACGAAGCGTCTCCTAATGGCTTCTCTTCTAACAGAATACTCGGTTCGTCTTGAAGGGGCTGAGAAAACCCTCGGCCACTTTGGCAAAGAGCTTCTAAAAAAAATTCGGATTTTTTTTCTTCAACACCCCCATCGAGAGCGAGAGAAATTCAGGGTTGACAATAAAAGTTGGAATGGAGTTGTGGTACGCGTTTAATTGAATTGCGCTAAAATTAATTACTTTTCGCAGCTTTTTCTCTACATTGTTAAAAAATTAATCATTACAATTGTAAAGACAGTATCGTAGTATAAGCCAGTAATGATTAAAAGAACGTAATAAAAAGCAAAAACATAAATTTCCCTCTGGTATACAAAGAACACAGATACGAGCTCCCTCGTGTCCCACGAGATTGATGAAGACGCCTTTCACAATTTCTTCGTCGATCCGTCAAAGTAAATCACGGTTGCAACGAATGTCGAAAGGATATAATTACTCACCTTTCCTCCTTCTCATTGATTCAAATTTATTACCCCCATCAAACGTGTATTACGATATAGAGGCGAGACGCCGTGCAGCAAAACGCACTACCCCGGAATTGCGTTAGCGTGGATAACTCGAGAATGATCGTACGAGAAGGTCGACAGCATCGATCTACGTAACTCTCTCTAGCCGGCCTGCCACAGCGGCATATCACGTGGGCCTGTCAGGATACCCTAAATGGTAACACGAGGATGTATAGCTCGTCAAGCCCCAGGCTCGAAACGAGAGAGACCCACCCACGTATATAACTCGCGGATAGCTCTCGCGCTCCCTCCGCAATTAATATTCTTCCAACCTATCCCCAGGTCATTGACCTCGACCCCTCGCTTGAAATTTCATGAGTTATTATTTTCATAAACAAGTATTAATTGTTAATTAGAAATTTAATTATTATTTTCAATAGTAAAGCATGCTTGATATTAGCGATTAATTCATTGATCCATAATTCGTGATTAAATGGATCTTTGATTGACGAAGTATTCGGAAAGTTAATAATTAAAAAACTGTTGCTCGACGATGTTTTCATGAGAGGAAAGTTTGAAAGGTTAAACGATTATCGGAGGATAGCGTGCAATAACGTCTTGGTGCCGAATCGTGGGTCACATATCTCACGTTGAAATATGATGAGCTCGATCGACAAAACGCTTGAATTGCCCCCTTGACTGCCAACCCCCTGAACCACCTATCGTAAGGTATAAGGGAACGTAGTTCAAATCTGCGTTAACCCTGCGGAGGACAAAGCACATGTACCTATCGATTTTTCCGGTCCCTGGAGACGTTGTCTCGATGTTCCTTTTTATATCCTTAAGGTCGACGAACGATTATCCCCACTCTTCTCTGGGCACAGTTGAATTGAGCAATCTTACTATACGTCGATTACTTTCTTGCTGTGAGTCTTGTTTTACGGTAGAGAAATCGACTGACACCAAGGGCCTTTATTCGAATTATTTTATCATTCTCTTTTGCTCCTGTATTATTGTCTTGATTGCTTTGTTCTACGATCTTCGGAGAAGAGTTCGCTTTGATAATTCTCATTTCATGGAAAAATGCATACTATGGGTACATGGATTGTTGGGAAAGATCAAAATTTCATTCAGACCCTGGAAGGTATTACCAGGCAGGGCCATCGAGGAAAGCGGTAGAAATTTCTGGAACAGTTTTAAAACAAAGTGAATAAAATATATTGCCAAGAAAGATGTAAAGCTGCTTGTGATTTAGTAGGCGAAAAACCGAGAAAACTGTACAAAATTATGTTGTTCCGACTTTTGAACTATAAATTACTATGTGCGAGAAATATGACTGTTTTTTGTGTTCGGTGGGAATTTTTTGTTGAATATATATCCTTCGAGAAGTCATTTTTCCACAGTCTAGTTTTCGATCTTATTTTCTGACTGCCGGAAAAGTAAGATTTGCAGAGAGTCAAAAATTATATTGAGACCTGAGTGAATTCTAAAGGGCCATGGTCGATTGGAAATATGTCACTGAAAAAGGATAGCGTGTTACACTTTGCAAAATCTCAAAACTCAAACGAAAAAAAGGGAAAACTGTAATCCCAATTCATCCTTCTTAAAGCGGATAAACTTTAAAAAATATGGAAACGAGAACGTGATCTTCTTGTACAAAAAATTGCTCTTCGACCATGGCCGTTGGAGCTTCAAAAATAATTTAAATTCACCGGAATACAAAATATCGCGAGTCCGAAGGGTTTCGCGTAATCCCGAAAAATCGACATTTCAAGGGGCTATATCTCTATTCTCGTACATCTGCCGCAAAATTGATCGATAAATTTCTAGAGATGCTTTTTGAAATCTAAATATGGCTTAAGATTCGTCCAAATAGGTAAATTTTTATGACGATGGTGAAGGTTTAAAAATTGCGATTTTCCGATCCGAAGGGATCTCACATTTATCATACGATATCTAATTTACTATTCATTTTACAGAAAAACATTTTATATATATTAATTTTAAAGAATTTCATGCTCTACAAGTTTAATGGTTATTATGTTTTTTGCATCTCCAACCATTATCAAGATATTTGGCAAAAACAAAAATAGACATTTTTCAACTGGCCATATCTCAATAAATATTAATTATAAAGAAAAAAGGTTTCTATCATTTATATCGTACGATGCCCCGTTTATGAGTACAACGTGGCCTTACGGCTAGTCTCCAATTCCAGCTTCGTACTGTACACCTTCTTTCTCTTGTATCGTCGTGTTTTTTATGGTCTTCTGCAATCTCTTGTCAATTCATGGTCCTATAAACGACCTTGTTTTCTAACAAACCCAGGTTTTGTCCACGAAAGAAATACGAACCGTAGCTGTCGAGAGGGGCGCGGCATTTAGCCAGGTAGCCATCCCAACCCGACGTCCGGTCACATGTATTGCTATAACTTTGTAACGTAGTGGAATTTTATTAAAAGTTTTATTTTTATTCTTAAAAATATAAAGAATAAAAACCTGTAAAAAAATCGATTTTTTTTTGTAAATTTCAGTGTTATATGAGCCCTTAAAAAGAAAAAAGAGACAAGAACAGTAGAAATTTCGCATTTTTCCGACGTTTCACCTATCAATTGTCCCGCGAGAGGAAAATAACCGTGATATTCGTAGTCAGCGGAAAATTCGCGATTTTATAAGTCTCTGACAAAATTGACTTAAGTTGAACAAAAATTGAACAAAATTTTGCCCTAAAAAAATGCTCTCGAAATGGCCAAAAAATCAATTTTTTTTCAAAAATGATTTTAGAATGGTATACTTTCATCGAAAATTTCCCGTACGACGCAAAAATAATCATCATTCTTTCGCTACGTCCGGACACACGGATTCTTTTTTTATAATGTTTTTTTCATGATAAACCTTGAAATATTGCGAACAATCTAAGCCGTAGTTGGTATTGAAAATCGCAAAATTGTCGAAGTTTTAGGTATTTTTTGGTAGGAAGGTCGAGCCCCTGCAAGGGTCGGCCGCGCGTTTCGATCAGAGTATACGACTCGCACAGTTTAGCACACGCAGCTGTCCTATTGTGTCCTTTTGTATGGGTTCGTCGTTTACTTGGAGTTAGATGGTGTGAGAATATTGTGAAGCCGAACCCGTTATTTCACATTTCGAGAGCGTCAGTCAGTATTCGGCAAGCAACAGAGAAGCACGTATCGATATTTCTAAAATTAAATTCACGAAAAAAATGGAAAAGAAACCCACGTCCCAAGGTTATTTGGATCAAAAGGGGACGAGACTTCGAAGGAGTCGATCGACAAGTGTGAAAAGAAGAAATCGCCCGCTTAATCGATACGAAATGGAGCAGGAAGAGGCGAGTACTAGTCGGTCAGTAAAAAAATTGAAGGCTAACAAAGAGATCGATGTACCGATTAGTGCGAATTTTGGGTATCGGATTGTCAACTTTGTGACCGTTTTTTCGGCGATTAGTAACGTTGTAAAGTGTAAAAAATGCAACGGAGACGTTAACTTCTCGGAATCTAATATTCGTGGACTCGGTTTCAAATTAGTGATTTCATGTAATTTGTGCGAACCGACCAGTGTCGATTCGAGTCCTCTCATCAACCATAAGGCGTATGACATAAACAGACGAATCGTATTCGCATTTCGATTGTTAGGAATTGGTCAGAAAGGAATAGACAAATTTTGTGGCATCATGGATTTACCCAAGGCGATATACCACTCGTTTTACGATATCGTTGTCAAACAAATTCACACTGCTGCAGAAAGTGTATGCAACATATCCATGGAAAATGCTGCGAAAGAAGAACAAAAAATAACAACAGAAATGGGAAAAGGGCCGGGTTTGATTGTTTCTGGTGATGGAACTTGGCGTAAACGAGGTTACTTTGCGTATTACGGCGTATCGACGATTATTGGATATTACTCAGGGAAAGTGATAGATCTAATAATCAAGTCTTCTTACTGCAAAGCTTGTGAGTATTGGAGTAAGATTTTAGGTACGGTTGAATTCGAGCTGTGGGAAAAAGATCACGAAGAAGAATGTACCGCCAATCATGAAGGGTCCGCTGAAAAAATGGAAGTCGATAGCATAGTAGACATATTTTCGAGGTCGATAGAAAAATATAATGTCCGTTATACGAATTACATCGGAGATGAAGATTCAAAGACGTATAAAGGAATTGTTGATGCAAATCCATACGAAGAAAAAGTGATGAGAGAGGAATGCATTGGGCATATGCAGAAAAGGATGGGCACGCGACTTCGTAAAGTCAAAAAAGAGGAAAAAGATGTTGGTGGCAAAGGAAAGTTAACCGATAAGCTAATCAATGACCTAACGGTATATTTAGGTCTCGCTATTCGAAGGTTCTCCCATTCCAAAGACGAAATGAAAAAAGCCATTTGGGCAACATTCAAACACAAGAGCTCGACCGACGAACAGCCACAGCATGAAAATTGTCCTCCGGGAAAAGACTCGTGGTGCTCTTGGCAAATATCAAAAGCGATCGGCACTTTAGATGAATATACACACAAAGATGCTCTACCGCAAATTGTTCAAGATGCCATTCGACCTATTTATGAGGAACTCACGTCAGATGAATTGTTACAAAGGTGTGAAGGAGGCCTCGCGCAAAACAGTACAGAAAGCGTCAACTCCGTCATCTGGTCGATGGCTCCAAAAACAAGTTCCATCAGTGCGAATATCGTCGAAATTGCTAGTTACATTGCTACCAGCACTTTCAACGATGGGTATAATAGTATTTTGCTGATGATGAATGTCATGAATCTAAACATCGGAGATCGCTGCTACAATTTCTGCATGGCAATCGACCAGGATCGTTGCACTACAGCGAACGATCAAGCACAAAAAGCACGTCGATCACGCGATCTGTGTGGACCAGGAATCGCTGATTGAAGGTAGGACTCACAACAACCGCACCGTCAGCCGAATAACTGCACATTTACTTTCTTTTGCCATTATGGCGAAACTACATTTTTAAAAATGGTGTCAAGTAAATCTCGTAAACCATTAGTCCAATTGCGGTAAAATTTGTACACAATACTTTTAGATACATTATCTAAAAGGTGACGTACGATTTTTACAATTGGATTGATTGTTTTTTTCTTATTGACGTTTTTCCTCTTGAAATCTCGGTGAACAATACACATTTTTTTCCTTTGGCTCACTCACTATGTTCCTAATGGTTGAAAAAAATATCGCTAATTGTAAGCTATATTGTAGCGTCACCATCCAGAAATAAGTATTTTTTTTCCAGATGCAACGTGACGATGATATACACCTGCAGTAAACGACGCGCGTGTCGTGCGAAGGTCCTCAGCGAAAATTTCAACACCGCCGCCATTTTTTTATATTTTTAATTAGCATTTATTTGAGGCATTGTTAAAGCCGTTTCTTACCTTGTGTTAAAAAATAAAAATATTTTGTTTTATATTTCCGACTTTATGAATTTTTGAAAAATACACCCATTTTCCGAGCGGCCAGGGTGGCCTGGCGCCTCAAATATATTGGAAATTGTGCGCATCGATAATCTTTTATGGTTTGGCAGATCGCAATCTAGCGTAGGAAGTAAATGTTTGGAATTAATAGTTGTCATTTTTGTTTCTTCTTCCAGATATGATAACTGCACAAATCGAGGCAGAGAATACCCAGATGATAAATGACCTGTACAGGCTTCTAAAAAAATACACCGGACTTAGAAATCTTATCAAAGATCTAAAGGTGAATTGAGAACTGATTATAAAATTTTCTTTGCTAATTTTTAAACCCGTCTTTTTCAAAAAAGAAAGTTTCGATGAACTTGAGCGACACAATTATTTATTGTTTTTTAAAGGTGGAGTACATCAGCTCGAAGGTTTATCCGATTATTCCTCGATACACGATTCTCAAGGACATGATTAAGGACATAATGCACAATCCTGATTACATGGAAGTCTGTCACGAGGTGGATCAATCATAGCGACCAGATCCCCTCCATCGTTCGCCACGAATGACCCTCTGAATTGGAGGATCGCACATGGCGTCAGCGATGAAGGGGATGTTTGTGTATTTTTGGAGGTTGCGGAAGTTTTACGCTTTTTCTATAATGCGCGAGGGTTCATAAATATTTTTATTTTTATTTCCCGTTTATTAGTTTCACGGATCGTCATGCGATTGGTGCTATGGTCAAAGGTTCGGTGAAGGAAAAGAATGGGTTTTAAAGCATTTTTACGAGTCAGTGACTACTTGAAGAAAGAAGGGGGAGAGGCCAGTGGAAAACTTGTTAAAATTGAAGATGGTCAAAGTTTGCATTAATTATTAGAAGCCCAGATAGGTCCACTCGCGAGGTCCTTAGATTAGTATTTAGTGAGAAGTTTAGTGGAATTGTTTGAAGAAAAAACGTTTATATGGAAATAAATATTGTTTTCAATTAAATTCCTGATTTCGATCGGAATAGCCGCTTTCACGTCGAGACACAAAACTTAACGAAAGATTAGGGGCGGAACGCAGAAGTTCGTGGGAGCGAGAGGGGAAAATGTTCGGATAAAGTTAGATAAACTCGAAGAGACAGATTAGTTGTGAAAATTAAACGGTACTACTACTCGATACTTTCGAGGTCGCTTGCGCAAGAGGAAATTTAGAGTTAGAAAAAACCGTAGAAATTAATCGAATAAAATCAATTTCATTTTTACGTAAGAAGTTTTGTATCATCCAAATATAATATATGAATGAAACAAAATTGATCGGCCACGAATAAAACGTGTTTGGTGCCAATTCAATGGTTCGTTTGAATCGAATTAGATTCAGAAAAAAAACACATGAGAACATAAACAATTTTTTCGATTCAGAAGATTCTTTTTGACATGAAATTTTGTCGTCGCGATTTTGACAAGTGGATCGTAGATCTTAGAATTGGCGTTAAATTGTGTGAACAAAACTTATGCGATTTGTCCCTCTCGTTGAGCCCTAAAAAATTATTATTAACCTAGAAGTACGCAAGAGGATTAATTCATCCTTTCGATAATTGACATATCGTGACGAATATAGAAACGCGCGTATCTAATAATGTGACGTTCGATACAAAAAAAGACATACCATAATCATCTTCGTGTTGGATAAAAGAGCGAAAGAGAGAAAATTGCGCGAATGATCATCGGTTGTTTGAACATATGACTATACATGCTTTCACAATTATCGACTGAGCGAAAAAATATTTAAGGAACAAGAAAAATACTTGATTTCTTTTTGCAAAAAAATTCGCGTAATAAGAGGAAAATTCAAACATTTGTATTCATATAATCGCGAGAGTCGGTACGAGTCGATCGAAAGACCAATCGTGAAAATGATAATTTATTACGATGGAAACTTTGACGAGACAAGGTTAATCGTAATTGCGATTAGAATAATTCATATCTGATAACGATATTACAACGTATGACGTATCATTAAAAATAGCATTAATACAAATACGTATAAAGCAAGATATATTTAAATGGCTGACAGCCCGAAATCAAAATAAAAAAATAAGAAAAAAAGAAGAAGAAACAATCTCGACGATACGACACAGAGCCGCATCGTTGGATGATCACCTCCTCATCAGTACTTCCTATTTATCTGACTGTTTCATGTAATCAAAATCACGATAACGCGATCAAATAGCCAATCAATCGATGAACAGATTCGTATATTAAATTACGAAAAATATTTATTCGAACGAACGAAATTTCATCAGTAATTGATTAAATCAATAATACAAATTCATTATTGATATAATTTTCTGTCTTTTCATCATCCTAATAAAGACCTATTTACACGCATTTACTTATTTACAGTATCAAATCATTATTATTTTGACTAATTTGCGAATTTTTATAAAGTACAATAAATGCTTGAATTCGGATGGAATAAATTTTATTCGCATTTGACGAAATCTCGTTCAACTCGAATAAATGTTTTTCCTTACCGTAGTAATACTCGCTCTAACAAGCCTTTCTCGATGTTCGTTGTATAGTCTAAAAAAAGAGTATTTCGATAGATTCTCGTCTACGTACAATGCATAAACGATGCAAATATGCTTTTCCCCATTAAATGCGACGCTCTTTCGCGCCTAGTCCTTCGACGAACTAGTCATCAGCCTACAGTATTTAGACCATTATTTATTAAACAAATATAAATAAAACACTTCACTCCACTAGAATCTTAACGATCAAAACTAATCCATATCAAAATCGCAATTCGAAAGCTACCCACGTTACGCAATAATTTTCATGATTGTCGTAACGATTGTGACTTCGTATGTCCGATCGAATATTTTTATGCAACAAAAAGAAAACACAGAATAAGAAAATTTATTATAAAAAAAAAAATAAAAACAATGAGAGGCAAAAGTGAACCCGTACAATTATCATAGACCAATTATAAAACATTGATCCTGATGAATAATTAATTTGTAAGATAATAATAATACCAATACTAATAATAATAGTAATAATAATTATTATTATAATCATAATAACCAAAATGATACACATATGAATACGATAGCGCGAATTATGAAGCGTTAGAGAAAGATCAATCTATATAATCGATGCAATGACTTTGAATTGAATAATTGTAGCCAAGCGCGCTCGCCTTTTTCATGAAACTAAAGGAGAGTGCCAAATAGATTTTTTCGGGAAGTTTATACGTATGCGTGGCCTGACGAGATACATAATAAACATATAATAACGATAAACTGTATTTACGGCGTGCATGACGCTTCGACGTCGAGATTAGTTATCGTAAATACAATATTTATAAGTACACACACACACACACATCTATATATATATATCCATGTCCGAGAGATCTACCGTAATGTGTTGGAAGAAAGCGTTTGGGTCTTACGGCCACCTATGAAAGAAAGAAAAACCGATTGTTATTCCCGACAGAATAATCGACGAGTAAAAAGACAAAAAAAAGCATTAATACCATCGTTATAATAATACTGTGAGCGTAGGCATATCAGATTTTTATTAATCGCGCATCCAAGTGGCTTGACATCGCTTTATTCGTGAATGGAACAGCTTCGTGATTGCCACAAACTTCCCGCAAATGAAAGAATAAAATTAACAGAAAAACAAAAACTGAAATAATATTTAAAAAAAAAGACAAAAATAAAGCCTTCGTTCGAGCTAAAATTCACGATGCGTGCGTGTGCGTACGTGTGTGTAATAAACTTCTGGATATCTCAGTGAATGGAAATTCGACCAATCTATTTGTCTATAATCGTTAATAAGCGTATCTATTATACTTTCCCGCTAAAATATCGCTAGAAAGAAGAAGTGGAAGAAAACAAAAATTCCCGTCGATGTAACGTTGTCGTGACGTTCACGTCAGTCATATCTCTACTCTCCGTCATCGTGAATATAAACTAACGTACCGCAACACTCGTGTGAGATTTAATCGCTTCGTGTGTATAAGCTTAAGGCGCGTTATACTAAATGGAGCTGTTTTACCAAAGGTCTTACGAAACGATCGAGGAATGCAAAAAGGTTGAAAAAACGAAAAATGAAGAAAAACAAAAACAAAACAAATGGAGAACATGTGTAAGTGCCATATTTTCTAATTTCATAAAAACACCTGATGCGAAATGTGCAACACGAGGGCGCTGGGACGGTGTATCGTAATTTTGTTTTACTTTCAAATTCGCCATGCGCTCGATCGTACATTCAGTTTGAATAATTTTTCACGCGATAGCGCGATACGAATTTCTATCCGACGCACTCAAATCAGTAGAAAATTAGCCGCTATAGAAAATTTCTAACTGTGTGTAATTCGTTGACTCTAGAGAGCCTATCGTCGAATATATTTCCTACGAATACACTTGAAAGGATACTTTTGCCGATATATCAGCAATCTTTAGCTTTGACGTAGATAGTCCGAGAGCGTGAACAACGGAGAAAGCGAAAGAGAGAGAGAGAGAGAGAGGGAGATCGACGGAACGCGATCTTGGAAAAAAGCTACATTACGATCATAATGCGCAATGGAAACAACAGATAAGGGAAAATATTGCGTTCACGTCGAAATCTCGATTTAGCATTTCGAACTCTCGGCCAAATATCGGCCCTCGAAGCGAGAGCACATATAGCTTAGTCCTTAGCGCGATATAGCAACGTGTCTTACGATTAGGCAAAGTCTACGTAGTCGAGATAAGAGAATACGACACAAAAAAAAGCATCGTTAGCCCGTTGGTCAAAAAAATGTTTGACCGAAACAAAGTGTATGCTGCAATAAGAATTCAATGTACCGTATATATTTCTTTCGACAATTGTATTTGTTACTACGAAAGAGGCATCGCTCGTTTATTGACTGTTACGCTTTGTTAATAAAAACAAAACAAACAAATCGTTACTGTAATGAATTATTGAAGGAAAAAAACCAATTACAACGAAAAATGTATTTAAAATACGAAAAGCCGTGGAGTCGACATTTATGTAAAATTACAATTACAAAATTATTTTACAAAATTGTAAAATAATAATTTTATAATTATCTTTGTGCTATGAAAATTGCAAATTTCATTTGAATTCAATTATTAGAACGAGAAGAAGACGACGGACGATATAAGAAAGGAAATTTCGTATCCCGTCTGCGGTAATGGAGAAATCTACTCTGCCAGTCGTAGTAAAATGATATCGACCCACCGCCGGTAATTCGTATCAACGATAAATAACGTATCGACGGTAGGATAATTGGTTGGATTTAAAACCCTCGTTGCCATCTCGTCATATGCCACCTCTGTAGTTTTCCCGAGGCATCCCATAGGGCGGGATTGGTCTCGTTGAAATTGAATGGGAGAACTGTCGGCCGGCCGGTTCCTCCACCGGCCGGCACTCCGCGTACGACCGTCGTGTCGCTCGTTACGAGCGCGCGTTGTCCGAATCTTCGTTATTCGTAGGTAGAAACTATACGCGACATAGTTGAAAGAAAAATATTCATTCGCGATAATGAGACGTCTCGAATTCACGAGAGAAACGACAATCCATCGTAATTTCGTATAAAGCGAAAATATAAATATTCAACCGTGGATGCAAAATTGATCGCACACTCGAGAAAATAGGAAATTAAACGCGAACGTGGTGAATGATAATATTGAAATAATTCCAGTGAACACGTGTTCGGTTTATATCAATAAAAGAAAAAAAAGCTAAATAAATGAATCGGTGGGAGAATAATAATATTTACAGCGGATTCGTGGTATCAGTGAAGTGACTTATCGGTATCGGAAGGATTAGGAGATATCGATGGAGCGCGATGAATCGTCGAGGATGTTGTTTAAAGATCGAGCAGCATCGATCGGTTCGCCCCGAAGTTCGCCTCCTCGCGGATGATCCGGCGATATTATCACTACGAATAATATCACGAACCGAATCAGATTCTCGTCGGTGAGTTCAACGCTCGGGCAAGTCGTATCGGCGGGCGAAACCCGGCTCCTCGCGCATACCCGTGCATTCCATTCGACGACATAGTCGAAAGAGTGATCGTTCGGAGTGGCGCGTATCGTCGCTATCGCGAGAAAGATAAGAATAAGGAGAAGAAAAGAAAAATACAACAACTAAAAATAATCGGTGTTATGTGCTTCGTTGGTTCGATAAAAATCGGAAAAAATGCCGTTCGTAATACGGAAAATAGAGCCGCGTTACGTGTGCCGCGGACACGTGCCGCAAGGTGCAAACGCGTCGGATTGTTGGCCCGTAGGGGCCGAAATGGAGGCGGTGGCGAACGGTGCGTTGACTGCCTCGTTGAAGCAGCTCGCGTCTCTTCTCGCCACCGCCGAGGACATATTCGCCGATCTAACAGCTGAGCTAACCTCGGTCGCTGATCGGAGTGGTCTTCTACGTCGTCGTCTCGACAAACTCGAGGAGACACTCTCGCACGTCGATCCCAAGAAAATACCAGTCCGTAAGTATCGATAACGATTTTCCTATTTACATCGTTACTAACGATCATTTGATGAAAGTTTCACCGGAGTTCGTCATCGTTTATCGATACAAAATTATCGTCTCGGTTTTGTTCCGAGTGTCGATAAACTATTAAAAATCGTGTAAAACGTGAATCCTCTTGCAAGCGGATCGCAGAGAACGTTAGAAGAAAAAGATTGTATAAAGCGAGGTTGGGTCTCTTTCACATTGAGTTACCTGCGCTGTCCCTGCCACCGTGGGAACCGTGCGTCTCCGGAGCCCCCGTAGACCTATGGGTTGGCTGCAGCAGCCACGGAGCAGCGGCAAAACCCAGACTCAAGGGTGTCTCTCGCTTTCTCGTTTCTTCTAGGGAGAAGCGTCGAAAGAGCTATCGGGTATATCCGTTGGATTATACGGCCTAAGGGCTCCAGTGAGCTAGCGCAGTCTCGATGCCCCAACAAAGATTCTCTCGTTCGACCTTGTCAGGATTGTGTCCATAGATGAGGGAAACAAGGGAAGCCTCCGAGACTCGCGGTTCTTTCTTCCGTCCGCTTCTTCCTTTATCTTTTTCTTCCTTCTTCATTCATTTCCTTGGAATACTTCGTAATACGCAGACACCTGTGACTCTTGTCCATCCGGCTGTCGTCACGCTGAAACGAAAATAACTGACCAGCCGAGACGAGAATAAATTCCCAAAGCCACCGTACATCCCTCGGACTCCTTTTCGAACTTCTCGACGATTGTTAAAAGATCATTAGAAACGACAAAAATGGAAGATAGAACGGATGACTAAGAAGTCTAGATCGAATCTGTAATAAAACCTCCCCTTTTCAATGGAAATTAAATCTAAATCGAAACGGTACAACGATCGTCAAACGACTATTGGAAATCGCAATAAAACCACCCTTCATTGAACGTTCGTCTCCTATCACCCTCCTTCATCTACCAAATGGTCACTATTTCTACACTTTAACAAAGGAGAAGGTTTACGTGATTCCAGCACGGGATCAAAGAATACGGCACAGCTCGCTCCAACTTGTCTATTTATATATTCCTCTGCCTATCGCGTGTTTTCAGTGAACACTCGAGAAGACGTGTATATTAATCCTACGCCCGCGAACCAATCTACGCTCATATATAAATATAATATAAACGTAGCTCAAACTTCTCGCGAAGCGCTCGCGAGGCTATGCGCACCAGCCGAAGCGTAATTTCCTATACGAGCACGTGCCGTAGTTCGTTACGCCAGGAGGATCTTCATGCGCAACAGTTCTTCCACGTAATGTTATTCGAAGTCTGATCCCTCGCGAGGGAAAACGCGATGCACATACCGGACAGTGTTGGTCAAGCAACAGACTGAAACTTGCTCGATCCAATTTTTTCTCTTTCTTCTTTTCTTGTTTCCCTTCGTTTCCTCGGTGTTGCGGATGACAGGGCGCGTGTACTCTTGTTACCCCTGCAGCAAGTAACCTCATCCCCGGCTTGTGTTTGTATCTGTCTGCGAGAAAAAGAGAGAAAGAAGGAGGGAGAGAATAAAAGAGAGAGAGAGAGAGGGGCGTGCATGAATGCAATTGAAGCCGGGGGCTTGTCCGTCTTGCTGTATTAGCATATTACCGCACGGCCGTCCGAGCATATCAACGTGGCATTACCATACGGCGCTCCGGCTCATTGTCCAGCCAGGGAAAAGGGCCTACGGCAAACGGATCGTTGCCTGTGCTATATGTGTGTTTATACCTTATATATATATACCTATATACGTATACGCAAAAAGTACTACCACCGTAAACTACGAGCTACCATACCAAACGCACCCTCTCCGTTTCTCGCTGCACGCCACCGTCAATGTGTAAAACTATCATGTACGGCTTCCATCGGCAAACAGCTGAGCGGCTTCCCTCTCGGCTCGTAGGAATTCTGAAATGGCCCCGAGGGTCGACGATGCTCTCGAGACCGAGAGAACAGAAACGAAGGGTAGGGAAACAACTGAGCGACGGGGATGGAGATACGCGTCGACCGGGAGGACACACGCACCGTTCGACTCTCGATACGGTTCTCGTACGTTCGGTCGGATGGAAACTTTGCGAGTGCGACGAGGTCGCCCCGAGATGGTTCGTGGTGGGTTAATAGGGCGATGTCGAAGACGACGATGGATTTTACACAGCGGAAATTTATCTTACCGTCGGGCAAGAGAGAGCTCGTGGTGTTTTTGTGACGAAGGCGCGCAAGTTTGAGTTAGGAAGATCCGAGGAAGATTCGTGGCCTTAACGCGTAACCGACGGGCTCGAGAGCTACCGGTAAGTGATAAGCTCGTCTGCAGGGGTGTAAAGGGTGTCTGCATCTGCGGAGAAGAAAGAGCGGAGAAATGCATTTACCTTCGGATTTCGTCTTCAGCTTTGTATATTGTAAGAAACGCGCAGGTATTCGTGGGATTCTTGGCTCATTCTTGCCACGACGTCTTCAATGCTCGGCTCTTCCATCCTCGTTCTCGAAGATCGTTCTTTACCTTTCGTCGTCAAATTTTTCCCCTTAGGGTTCTTGCCTGATTGTGAGATCTTCGGTAGTTTTCTCTGTCTCTCTCTCTCTCTCTCACTGTCTCGGTCTTTCGTTCTCCGCAGAACGAGGAAATGAAAAAAACATCAGCGGAACGTTGAAATTACATATTTCTCTTCGTAATTCGTTTTTACGATCGATCTTACATATTTATAATCCGTGATTCTGTATGCTACGAGTCACACGGTTGACGAAAAAACGTGAAAAACAAGTATGTCGGTACGACGTGCGAATGGCCTCGCATATGGCAATCTGCGTTAAGGAAAGGTTAAATTGCTTACACAGCCTCGCGCTACGTAGCATGTGCTGTACAAATATATATACACGCATCAGAATACTCGGTAATTACTAACGTCCGTTATATGTTTGACTCGCGAGTTTCGAGTTGTCGTTTCCACTCTAGCGCGCGTATAGGGAAAACTCGCTGGCTGGCGAAAGAAACAACGACGTTCTAAGCGTACCTACTCGTGTTTATTTAGTTACGTGTCTCAACGTTTAGTGCCTTTTGCGCAATAATTGGCTCGTCGAGTTCGTAGATATCTGTAAAAAAAACATGTCCGATCTTTTGAATTCGCCGATCGCAGTTTCGCGAGACCGATTGGATTAATCCGACTCGCTATTTCGATCGTACATCCATAAACGAATGAATTTCCAATTTTCGTTAACTGTATAGATCGCGGTAGCCGCCAATTTCAAAGAATTTTTTCAATTAGTCGCTAAGCGCCGCGTCTCTGTAACGATCAGCGAGAGGGAGTGGAAATCGATTCTCGATCGTTCGTCTTCCGCGCTCTCGCAGCGCCCTGGATCATTAAAGAGCAATCTCGCGGGCGTAGAAAAGAGTCAGGTCGAAGTTTCCAACTCGGACGATACGTCGAAGTCGAATCTCGGGAGAATAATACATGTATACGTGTGGGAGAGACGGCTTTATCGGTAATGGCACAGTGATTGGCACGTTTGTTACGATAGATTTCTTTGAATAAAGACGAAGAACCAATCGTATGCCAATCGTTATTTTTGCTTCTTCTGGATGAATAGAGTCACAGCGGAAGGTCCGACAGGGTTAGTATAATGTACTAGCTTGGCTGGAAAGAGACGGAAGTATGCCAATGGATGGCCAATGACTGTGCTATTTAGCACGTAGTATAGGAGGAGCCTGTACTGGCGTGAAAAGGTTGCCTGGCCTCTCTCCCTCGATTGTCGGGTCCGTCAGTCCTGTATATACTCGGAGCGAGGGAGTTAAATAAAGAGAAAGAACGATATAGATAGCGAGAGAGAAAGAGAGAAAGATCGCTTCGACCCGCAAAGTCGATCCCTTCGACCCGATCGGGCCCCAACACATCGGAGTAGTAAAACGTACGTTCTTCGACTCACCGCTTCGACCACTTTTCGTTCTCCATCTCACTCTCTCTCTCTCTCTCTCTCTCTCTCTTTCTCATGTCCATCGGCAAACAGCAATTACGCCATGGGCGGGACCACGACCGTGACGCGATGCTATGCGGACTGCCCGATGGTTTTAAACGCTAGTTTCTACCGTAGAGTGAGTTGAGAATATTTCGGTCCATTCGAATGGAAATATCTCGTGAAAAGGATGCCGAGGAATTAGAAAGTATAAAACACGACAACGTTAAAGTAATATTTGATTAAAAATGTTCGGAATGTTATCTCGGGGTTGGGGGATTAAATTTTTGCGACACGATGAACATCACCTGCCTCTGCGATAACACAGCCGCGAGCTGTGAACGATTATACTGCATTTACATACCTACACGTATATATATAGTATATATAGCTACACACGTTCGACTAATCACGAGTCAGCGGTTTCGAGACACCTGTCGTTTTCGAATTCGATTCTCATCGGAACCCTTTGCGAGCGTTCGCGGGGAGCCCAGAGGAACTTGTTATATATTTACATATATATATACATGAATATGTATACGTGCGCGACCTGCTCGCCCGTATGAGTGCGGAATTTCAGGACCAACATGCACGGAAACTCAGGATACGTGAGCGCATTGCTCACCGATGCTCGGCAACTTTTTTGTTGATTCTCAAAAGTCATTCGTTTGTCGAAACGCTTCGACAACGGTGCTTATGGACCCGTATAATGCATTCGATCCGAACAATGGGAACAATGCGGGCACAGCGAAGAGAACAATATATAGTCATCTTGATAAAGAACACGAACCGAGAGCTCGGAACACGGACATTGCCTTCGCCGCTATGTACTATACATACTTAAATATATATATCTATAATGCATACGTGACCCTATGCACATTTTTTTCCTACGTAATTAGAGTTCTTATAACTTCCGGTGTCTTAGAAAACGGGAGAGAGGCAACGGAAGACGCTAGAAAAATGAAACGAGCTTGGAAAATATTTGAGAATGACGAAAGTTGTTGCTGTTAGGTAGTACAAAATTATACAATCGACAATATTGGCTAGTCTTAGATTTGTTTAGATGGAAGGAATTGAGCTAAATAGTGTTTAGGAATGTTAGGGGGTTGTTAGACTCTGATCTAATCCGGAAGTTCCCTTTATATATCAAAGGAAATTACATCGATGGAACGTACAAAGGCCGTGAGCAAATTTCGATTAAACTACCCCTCGAGCTTCTCATCCCCATCTCCCTCATCCCCTTACCGGACACACAATCGGCACTAAATAAATTCCAGTTTCGTATACATTAGCAGATCTCCGTGTACCGATGCTGGCGTTATATAGCGTGTATCTTTCCGCTGCAATCTATACTCGCCTCGTCGAACAGGATGAAAGGGAACGTGACTACGATCGTTAAACACAAAGTTTCGCCCGATCGGCGTTGGATTTCCCACGCGGTACGAGAGAGTAGGTACAGATCGCGAGAGAATCTATCTCTTTCTCTTTCTTCGAGATCTTTGCGCACGACGATCGACGAAACGTGATTGTCGGTTAGACGAGCCCGATCGTTTACTTCTATCTCGTCCTCTCTTTCTCTCGATCTCTTTCTCTCTCTTTCTCTCTCTTTCTCTCTCGTCCTTCTTACCTTTGAGAGTTCATACGATCGTCTTTGCTGCGGTATAGTTCGCTCTCGTAGCCGCGCGTATAATGACGATCGTTAATCGCACCGAGATCGCGAGTAAAGCGGAGACGCTTTTAACAAGAACCGCGCATTCCTATCGTCTTTCCAACTTATAAATATACAGATACATCTGTATAGACCGTTTTCTCGGCGCAGTAATTGGCCATCGGTAAAAGGAGAGAATTTGCTTTCGGTTCGCGATATATTTCGAATTCTCGAGGGCGATACGTTTATTATGTATATTGACCGCATTTACGAGAGCTCGTCGAACGATTTCTTTCCGTAGTTTGAAATATCTCGGAGACAAAATAGCTACGTTCATTCTTCGAAGTAAATAGATCGACGGAAATATTCACGAAAATGCCGCTATCGAAACCCGAGGGGGTTTTTGTTTTCGGAAGAACGATTGTTTCGCTTTCATTTATATATTTATCCTCGAGAAATGTGTCCTAGGAGTTTTACGATACGATACGATTGAGAGAAGATATAAATCAGAAGTGAAACGCGTATATACGCCTAACGCGTAAAAAACTCGGAACAAAACATTTGGATCCAATCCAGAAAAACGCCTGCGTCTCTAGGAGAGGAGTCTTCCTTGCTTCGGCACTTTAGAACAAATAGCTTTCGCATAACGAGAGAGCCCGCGTATGTTCGTCGAAGCGAAAGAGACGAGAAGGGGAGAGAGAGAGAGAGAGAGAGAGAGAAATATGTGAAAAAGGGTGCAAATAGGAAACGAGACATTTTTCTCGAGCTGCTTTTTCGCCTTATTTTTCTTGACTTTTTGACCCACCAATTTTCCCCTTTTCCATTCTCATGTCAGTCCCCCCATGTATACACGAGAGCTTATTTTCATCGTTCATGTCGAGCTTACGCAAGAGAAATAAGCCCTCTTTTTCTCCATTCTTTTAAATCCATGCAAACGTTTCGCATGTTGAAATTCACAACGATCACTCTGGCAGCCCCGTTTCATCCTGCAAAAGAACCTGGCTAGAAGGCACCTCGGTCGAGTATAATCCCTCTTAATCATAGGTCTTTACCGGTAACACGCGCAGGCAGGTGCACGAGCTCGCCAACGGTGATTAATTAAACAATGTTAGACTCGCTTGATTCTCGATGCGCCTGCCAGTCTTCCCTTCGTCCTCTATCCATTCACTATTTTCCAATTTCGAATCGTACATTTTTCCATTTTCAGGATCTTGTTCATCCCTCGACCCCCTTAATATAAAGAACCTCTTTTAAACTCGATACGATAAATCCTCCTGCGATCAATCATCCTTCATTTTAAACACGTACTCGCGTTCCAAACATCTCGCTGCTACGGACCAACAGTTCGCGATCACTCCTGTTTCAAACATTCTTTATCCAGACTTCTCGGATGATTTCACATATCCGTAATCTTTTACGCGCTCGTATACGTTTATATTTATAGATCGCACGGTCGTCAGAGAATAAAGATAAGGGTATATAAGATACGAGCGATAGATGCGATCGCTCACTAGTTTGATATCCGTCGGAACGAGTTCTTCGAACGATATAACCGTCTGTAAATCGCCCATTATTACCATTGAAGGATCGTTCGACGCCATTTTTCATCGTACAAAACCGACTCGCCGCGATGTCTCTCCTCTACCTTCGTTAATAATACAACGGTTCAAGAATCCGCGCGCAGTCTCACACCCCGACGTAGAATCCCTCGTTTGCCTCGTGTACATGGGACTCTCTCGTGCCAGTAGTACGAACAAAACTAGACATATGCCGAACAGCATGGGTGCGGGTGGTCGCCAGCAGTTCCTCCCTGGCGTCTGTGGTATTCGCCAGTACTAGACTCCGTGTACACAAACACACTCGGAAAATGTTCTCATCGAGAACCTTTCCACGCGAACTGTACGCCTTTTATTGCCTTCTCGCCCTTCGAGCCTATACGGCAATTACGATTCTATCTCTTCCTCACCCTCCTTTCTTTGGCTTCCGGGATACCATCCTCTTCATGAACGAAAATAAACTACGATTAGAGCTCCACGTTCTACGTTCGACCGTCTTCGTCAAGTAGAATTTATCGCCCTGAGAATTATTTCCCATCGTCTCTCGAAGAAATTCTTTCGATTCGTGAACACACGATCGAAACCAATTTCTTTTCTCAGACTATTCGTGTTTGTGTGTACGTGTGTTTTTAAGCGAATTCCTTTTGGCGCGCGAATGCGAGGAGAGAAATATCTCGACGAATCTTTTCATACTACGCATCGTCTATAATTAGTCGAACCATGGTGGTGAGGGGGAGGGGATGAATCGTTGACGCTTAGTCCACGTAAGGGAAAATTTACTGTTAAAAGATGGTAGGAGTGGGGGTCTCGGGCCAAAAATATACGGAGCATCTGTCAAGAGTAGGTTGAGAAAAAAGAAACTGTGACGAGAGATTCATCAACGTTAAACGTATGGCGAAATACTCGACGATGCTCGAGTACTCTTTGCTTTCTCGACCCCTCGTTCGTATCGCGAACTTGTATGGACTATATATATGGCATATATAGAACGTATGTACGACTATATATCCACGGAGACCCTAGGATTCTAGAAATGATAGGATCGATACACATTTCACTCTAACGCACCGCCATTACAACCGGAAATCTTAACTCTCGATCTCGAACACGGTCTCTAAGCCTCCCCGTCGATTTCAGGTAAAAAGACCTCGGCAACCCCTCGCGCGATTGTACACGACGCATATACCGCGAGTAACCCCCTCCAGAATCTCGTTAACGTTTTTTAAAATTTTCTTTTTTTTAAAGTGCGCAAAACCGGTTTGAAAAATTTGCCTCTTCCGGGATCGTGATACATCGAAATTTGTCGCTTATATGACTTTTGCCTTCTCCTGTTACGTTGAATAAGCAATTTATTTATTTATATATGTCGGGTTTATCTTCGAGTTCCCTTTTTCCGTCGCCTTTTTTTTATCTCCGAGGGTACTTCATTATTCGTTTATATATGTATATATATGTATGAGTGTGTGTATAATGCGTTTCGTCTCGATCGGGAAAAAGGAGCACGCGTTTCTCGCGAGCACGTGGCACATTCGTTCTCTCTCTCGCTCTCTCTCTCTTTCTCCCTCCCTCGCTCTTCTTCAACTTCGTCCGTGGCTAAAATTAAACGGGAGAAAACCGGACAACCCTCCATAGGACGAGTCACCCTTCGAGCATTTTCCGTCGCCGCTGTACATATATATCTATATGTATATACGTCTGTCGTTTGTTCTGCTCTCTCTCTCTCTCTCTTTTGCTCGCCAGGCCACGAGACCACAGTACATCGCTTTTTTCCCCATGAATATTTCTCTCTTTGTCTCTCCGATACGTTGAAAAAAATACCACACATATGCACAACGGTGGTTACATACACATACCAACAACGAGGAGAAGAACGAAGAGACCGACCCCTCTTCTTACGATTTTTCGTGCGTATACCAGCTGGCTAACGGAAGTGGGCAAAAGAAGCCAAGCGACGAGTGAGAAAATAAAGAGCGAGTACGTTCGAGGGGTGAAAAGAGAGGCGACTGCCTCCAGCGAGCTATAAAACGCGTCGTTGGGCATATATAGCTTGTATATATCAAGTATTTATATATATATATGTATATTGTCATATATGGAATTTCAGACAACCCTCCCAGTTCGAAAATGCAAAGACCGTTGCACCCCAAATAGGCTGGCCCAATTTTATTTTTCAAGTTATATTCGCGTTTATTGTGATCGTGACGTGAATTTCATCTCGTCCACGAACAAACGAACGCGACCCGGATTGTTCTATGTTTTCGAAGCGATATCAGCGGGGGTTTCTATACGAGGAGGAAGAAAAAGACAAGGAGAGAAGACGAGAAACGGTAAATGCAATTCTGGCGGGTATGCGCAGCACGTTTGTACCGCGTGCTGTCTGTCCCCTCGTCGTTGCGTCTTGGGAACGTCGTGTAGTTCGTATTTTGAGAAAGGGAGAATTTTCGTCTCTCGGGCTTGTGAAAAAAAAATACAAAAACAAAAAAAAAAGCAAAATCTGTGAGATGTACCGAAGGATTTTTTGTTCTCTCGCGCTCTTGTATTTCGGGGGGAGAAGCTTCGAGGCCACATGGCGGCACTTGGTCTTCCGAAAGACTTTTTTTTCGTGCCTAATTAAAGTGTTTCTATCGTCGGGGGTAGAGGAAGATATGTGAGAATTGATCCGCGCGGTCCTCGGAACCCGGAAGATCTTTGAGATTCTTCCTCTTTCGCCACTGTTCCTTCATCCAATTTATACGTCCCCGGGTCGTTGTCGACGATGGAAAAAAAGAAAAGCTTCGTCCAAGAAAAACAAAGAAAAAGCTTGGGGAACAGGGAAAGGAAAAGAGGGAGGGGGAGAGAGAGAGAGAGAGAGAGAGAGAGAGAGAGAGAGAGAGAGAGAGAGAGAGAGAGAAATGGATCCGTCTCGACGCTGATATCGGGAGTTTTCGTTGAAGAATTTTTCTCGTCTCGCACGTGTGGCTTTCATGACAGAGAGAGAGAGAGAGAGAGGGAGAAAAGTAGAACTCTCGTTCGGTGATGCGAGCCAAAAAAAAAGCGAAGCTGTGAACGAATGCGACGCTATCGCCGGGAGAGGGTGGCTCGTAAAAGTTTCGTCGAGTGGACGCGGATATTGGGTCAGTTTGCGACAAGCCCTCTCCATCTTCCAGCTTGACCGTCAATGCGGATAACGAACCGAGTGTGCGGATAACAAATCGAACGTGCCAGGAAAAATATTTTGATAATATTTTCCGAAAGTTGTGTGTTTCTTGCCAAGAAAGGCCCAGCCCTCTCTCGACTCGATGAGAGTCGATCGGATTCCGACGATTTTTTTCAACCGATTGCATAAACCGTGTTTCACGTATCTATATCATCACCTTCGGGCTTCGATATGGAAGATTCGTTCGAAAAATAATTCGTTGTACGGAATTTCGAGGTGTAATGTCAATGTTTAGTTGTAACAATTTTTTCGTGAACGCAGGTGAACGATTATAAAATGCTCTTAAACACGTGCCTACCCATGGAACGGTAATCAGGTGTTGGCCCGCTGGCAACCGTCGACGAGAGAGAGCGATAACACCTGCCTATATGGCAGGTCGAACGGCTCAGCTGTATGGCATACAGGTAAAAGCTGTTGCCTCGGCTTCGCTTCGAGCGTATCAACGAGGAACGTACACGAAGAATACATAAGGCAAAACAACGTTGATAGAGGTATACGTAGATAGATATAACTACGTGTATCGTTGGCTTTTGCGCGAGGCAAGAAAACACACACCGGACATTACCCACGTACAACCCGGAGCCAAAGAGCGATAGCGTTTTCGACGTTTGCGCGCGTCTCTCGTTCATTGTCAACTCTTATCTCACTAGACATTATAGGCGTACTCGACAATGTTACTGATAACAAACAATATTCAACGTATACGAAAACTTTTTGATTCTGAATCTCCAGACCACCCTGAATGCAACCAAGATTTTTCCTTTGCTACAAATTTACGTAAATTTAGCAGCTTTCAGTTGTTCAGAAAAAGTACCGATTCTCGATAGACAAATTCATTGTTTTATTCACAAGAAGGATATTTTTGTAAAATAAACTTTGTTAAATATATTATGATTTCTCATCGAGAAAATTATTGTAAAAATATAATTAATTTCAGGATTATATTTTATTTAACATTTCGATTAATGAACGTTATAACGTTTCAAAATCGTTTGCCCGACCGTAACTTCGTTCACGACGAAGTTTCATCGTGCTGATATTTCATAACGCCTTAATCCGATTTGTCATATTTTTGTTTTCATCCCTTCGGACTTTTTTACACGCATCCCCTTTCCCAAATCTCTTAAGTTCTCGCGCGTTTCATGAAGCTGTATATGTTACATACGCGCGTTTGTGTACGCTAACGAAGTAAACGACAGTCAAAGAGAGTGTAAAAACAGCAGAGAAGGGGATGACGATGTAAGGTTGGGTAGGCATTGGCGTGGGAGGGATGGTGAGTCTCGACAGGAGTTTGTAGTGAACGAGAGAGCGGAGGGGCTATCGGAAATTCGTTTCACGCCCGGCTCGCTCCCAGACCGAGACCCGGAAATTTTGTTTAAGCTCGCGACTCTCCATCCCCTATCCCCGCTTCAACCCTCTCGTGCATCGTTCACCTACGCGAACTATACACTAGAGAGCAAAACAGCAGCAATGTCGGTTGGAAGGGAGGACGAGGGTCGTGAACTCGTGAGTTTCACCGGGTACTGCGGGGTTGCGGACCTCCTTCCATCCCTTCCCGGCGTTGTCGTTTGTTGTTGTCTTTTTTTCTTTCTATTCACAGCGTCAGTTTTTTTCCACATTTTTTTTTTTCAATTTACCCTAGCCGACGTCGTTTCCTTTTTTTTTAGGTGAGGCAAATTTTTCCCTTTTGTAGGTTCGAATTTTGTTCATTTTTTTTGTCGTCACGTTGTACTGGACAATGGTCAAACAAGAGAGAGAGAGAGAGAGAGAGAGAGAAAGAGAGAGAGTCCGGTCAGTCGGGAATGTATATAGAGAGGGGTTGAAAGAGCCATCGCGAGGGTTGACGTGGACGATGACCACGGCGAAGGGAGGGAAAGAGTGGACTCGATCACGCGAACGCCGTGCGCGGCCAAGGTTATTGACATCCCGCGGTCGCCAAGGGAGAGAGAGAGAGAGAGAGAAAGGGAGCTATCGGCAAATTCTCCGTTCGCTCGTGTGAGGGAAGGAAGAAAAAAAGCACGTGTCGAACGTTTTGTTACTTATGTACTTCTGGCAGCAGAGAAAGCCTCTCGTGCGCATATATGCCATGAAATTATTCTTGTCTCCCTTCTTTCGAGTGGAAAAAAACGCTTTGCTTATTCATGCGAGCGTCGAGAGGGGCGTAGGGGGGTGGGGTGAAGGGATGAGCGAAAGAGTACGCGCAAGCGACGAGTGAAATGGCTGTTCTTCACATTCGAGTAACTTATGAATTATTTCCATCGATACATACATTTCATATTATTGACAATAATACAAAATTACGATTAAACATTTATCCCTATTTTCGTCATTTCGTCGCAAGTCTCACGAGAAAAGGCAGGTAACGTCTGGCAAGGAGGATGAATTCTTCAACGAAAATATATCTATAGTATTTTCCGTAAGAAATTTCGAGTGGCCTCGGTGCAGAGGGTGAAACGTGTCGAACTTTGGGAAAGGAAAAAGTCGAGCCAACCGATCGAGAGGGCCGATTGGTCGTTTTTCATACGTGACCGAAATCTCTCTTCGCGCAGCCAGCTGTGGCACCTTCCCTTTACTCGCGAACGTTCGCGCTTCCGGTTTTACGGGTCGAAGGGGAGGATGGAACACCCGGAGATTTTCTAACGTATCGGGGCAAAGGGGAATGTATAGCGACCCTTAGGGAGCTAACGCTGACGAAGCGTAACTCTTTACCATTCTGTTGTCGAGTGTACTTACGGTAGCACATAAATATACGTATATCTTCTTTTCCATTGGCACATGTCGTGGTCTCGATACAGTTCACTGCCTCAATTTTACGATCGTCATCGATTGTTCGCGGCATTTTACGACACGTGTTCTATTCTCTCGCACGAGATTTTAATTCTCGATAGAAACATATCCTTATCCGTTCGAGATTCTTCGAAACTCGCCTTGTCCAGAAGATTAATCCCTGTAAATAAATTATCATGCATTATTATATTAACCCCTTTCGGAAATACGCGATAGTTCGCGAGTTCCGCGTGCTAATGAAATATTTACTAGGTGTAGTTCTGGGTGAATTCGAAATATTGTCGTGGAAATTGCACGTGTCGATTATTTCGAGCTCGACAACTCTATGGAACAAATTTACTTGTTTGCGTCGGATAAATTTGAACCGAGAGCACTCGAGCCACCGGTGTAAAGTGCGTTTCAATGTATTCGCGGCAGTCCTGTGGCTCTCGTACCAACACCCGCCAACGACATTAATAATATTATTGCGGGCTGCAATGGATGCACCGGCTGTTGGCAATTTGATATACGTATATACTTCACACATGCTTAGATACATACACGTTTAGGTGGGTATAATAGTGCGCACAATTCGACCACACGTGCCACGCACTTTGCGTCCTCGTCGAGGGGTAAGTGCCACCCTCTTGCTCTCGCTCGGGTCTATTCTAATTCTCTCTCTCTCTCTCTCTCTCTCTTTCTCTCTCTTTCTCTCATTCTCTCGTGGTCTCGCGATCGTAATCGCATGGACATGCGCGAAAGCCTCTCGCCACTTTAACGGACTCTCCTCTGGGTAGGACGGTGTAATAGCAAAAGGGTAGTAGTCTGAATGTGGGTCAAATGTACCGAGAAATATTAAGTACGAATCGAGGGTTGGATTTTCTACCCTCTCACAGACACGACACGCTATAATAACCATTTTTCGTTGTTGCAGAAGGAACAACATGTGCACGAAATTCAATGATCGAATGTGATCCAGAATTTTGAGCCTACGTTATTAAATTTCTGCCAGAATTCATTGCTTCCGATTTATGATTTTATTTTAGATACCTACATGTCGACAAAAAGCTGTACCGACAGGAGATGCATTATTTTGCAGTACAAATGGGACGGAAGTTTACCGTTCGGTTTCGTTGGTTTCAATACGAACACTATATATATATATCATCCATTCGTCGAACATCCGGTGGGAGTATTGAAAAGGTCGATGAGAGAAAGATGCTTGACTATTATTATTATCATACATATCGAGTACGTATATATTTTACACGAAAAGCGCGATAGATACGTGTATTTTACAAACCGTGGGCCCAACATTTCGTTTTACGTGTCGTATACTCGCGAATAATGGAGATTCGAGATCCACGGGCGAAAGCGAGAATATATCTCGTGCAGAAATGAAAATAACAGAGCGTTTGGCAGCCTATGTGTCAAATATATGGATGTTATATGTGTATGTATAATATACATGTGTATACAATCTATATCTATAGCCGGGAGACCTCCCATCCAGGTAGATTCGAAACGCGGACAGATGTTAGATCTTCGGAACCGTCAAAAACTGTCTGATATGCTTCGTGCACGCCCTAGTACTCCAACACGAATAATACGAAGTTCCCCATTGTTGATCCCCAACTTGGCTCGGTGCGTTGCGAAAATGATGTTGCGGTTCGAGAACCCCGACCGAGTGAATGGGTCCAAATTGCCGATGAATGAACGGGAACAAAATTATGGATTGACTTTATTCTTCCCTGCTGCTCACACGGCAATCTGCCTCCATTATTTCTTTTTCCCTTGATTATTCGGGCGCCATTCTCGGTCTACGGTGCTGGCAATGAAATTTCATGAAATATTTTTTTATTTAAAATTTGAAAAAGTAAAAGTATTCATTTTAATTCGATGAAATTCGTTCTTGCGTGAAGATTCTATGATACAGAATGAATTGTTATTAACGCGGATAATATTTATTTGGCCCCGTGACGCGAATTTAAATAACCTGCTTATGTCTCCAAAAAATATATCTTGGTTCGAACGTTTTTTTTTATAAATAGCTTGATCATAAATTCGAACCTTTGCACGGTCGAAAAAGGAACTAATCGACTTGAAAATTATGCGCGACATAGAATGCTTAATTATACACCATGAATAGATCGCGTTACATTTACGATACGCGGAATGCGATTGTAAATTGCCTTGAGCAATTTCTCTCTTTCCATAGATCATTTTTATGGGCTCGTTTCGTTCAAGATATTCGTTCAAGACGTAAAAGAAAAGATGCGTCGAGAACGAAAAAGAGCGAGAGCGGGAGAGAAATGATGACACGAGTTCGAGCCATTATTGATAAAACTAAAACTCGCGTGTCGACAACGCAGCACGCTAGGCCTATTCTGTCCCCCCTCTGTATTCTCGCGTTCATATACGAATGACGGTGGAAATTCGAAAGTCTCGAAATATAACCTACGCGAACGTTGCCTATTTCTATCAGTCGAAATAACGAAATAACTATTAGTCCGTACATGTATATCGTGCGAATATCAATTATATACATTTTAACGAGATATTTCCATTATAAAGTGCGCGTGCATATATATATATGTATACACACATGTATACACAAAGCATATCCCCTTGTCTCGATAAAATCCAATCGATAGACCCTACATATGCGCTATATCAGCTTTCGCCCACACATTTTCTACATTTTCTATATATATATATATATATACGCGTAAATATATGAAAGCCACACGAGAACGTTGTGAGAACACTGCCCAGTTCCGTATAAACCAGGCGGAATAATAAATCAGGATTTGCCGCCAGGGAAATCGGGATCCTCACGGATTTTAAGAGCCGATAGGATACAGCGATGAGAACGTCATGGCTAATCGAGGGTGCCTGCTCTATATAGATATGTATGTACATTTAAGTATATACATCTATATTAGCAATGGCATAATATGTGTGTATGTGTGTATGTGCTTATGGGTGTGTGTGTGTGTAGAGGGGCAGAGTCGTGCATCGTTCGGTATTAGTGAAGGAGAAAACGCCACTAATCCACTTTGCTAAAGGGCTTTTATTATAATCTCTCAATTATCGTCATTCGTCGTCGCGCCGATATGGCTTCTCGATACTCGAAGCATTTCTCCTCTTTTATTCGTTAAACATCGATCGTTCTTAGCAGCTTACCTATTTATGCTTATGCACGAATCTTATAGAGCGACTAGAGTGGTACGGAAAATTCACTCCAATCAAAGCATCAAATTTGTGCAGATCGAGAAAAATAAGTTATGCTTCTATTAAATTTCGTTTATTTCAATTTAAAAAATAAACGATAAATATTAAGTAATTTATTAATTTTTATGAATTGATTAACCACAATTAATTTGCGGATTAAATAAATTCTTTAATCAATTAATCAATTAATCTTATCGTTGATATTTTTTTATTATATTTTTAGATTCGAATCGCATATATATATATCGATTTTTATAGATTTATATGTCTGTATAGTGTATTCGCGTAGACGACTCGATTTAAATTTAAACGTGGTCGATACTATTAATAGAAAAATTGAAAATAGGTTTCGGTGGGTCTACTCGGCTTAGTCTCGGTCTCGTCGTTACAGTCTTGATTTCAAAATAGAATTCTCGCGACGTCTCTCAGCTTTAAAGATCCGGAGGTCGAGCAAACCCGTCACATTTTTAATGATCGATACATTTTTTGACCCTTTTCCTTATCGAGTTCATACGGTTCAAGTTCTGTTCATCGATGCGTGATCGGCAATCGTGTTTCTGAGATCACGCACCCTCGTGTTCGCGAACGACACGCGAGGATGTCATTATCGCTCGTCGAGAAATTCGATGCCATAATGATATCCAAGATATTTTGTAACGGTAACTATCGTACTATGTTGATAACGATGGCTAAAGTAGAATTGTAACGAGAATTACAAACTGCATATTCTAGGTCGAACGAAAAATTGTCTTAACACGTACATGAATAAACGAGATTCCCTGCGTCCTTGCGCCGATGCGTGACTGCGTGCCATTGAAAAGTACGGACAACAGAAACGACGTAATGACGTGAAAACAAAATAAAAGAAAAGAAAAGAAAAAAGAAATCCCATTATGTAAAACTCACTAGCGTGTATTTATGTGCATATCTTTCTATATAATAAAAAGATCTCGACGCCGACGTCTCGTGTACGAGAATTTTAGAGTTTACGCACCAGGTGGCCCGTTTCAATGGGCCGAAATATATACCGGGTTTCATTTTATTTTTATTTTTTTCAAATAGAATATAAAATATACCCGAGGTTCCATTCTAACTGAATATTGAAACATACCGGGTGTCAAGATTGACCGTCGTTCGAAGGATATCGTCTGTTGGATTTAAATGCCGTGTTGGCAAAATAACGGTCGTAAATTCCGAACGGTCGATCCTCTATGTTTATATTACCGCGACTCACGAAATATAACGGTAAGCAAAAAAGAAACGAGAAAGTGCGTTTACGAGTCCCACATGTTTAATTAATTCGCTTAATTAGAGTACGGGCGATAACGTCGTCGGGCAAAATACGAAAATTCGAGCAGGTGGACGCGCCTGTTGGTTCGATGAAAAGGACGATACGGCGAGATAGAAATTTGAAACAAGGCGAAAGAGGGAGAAAGCTGTCGCTGAATATTTGCTCGCGCGTGTTTTGTTATTACGAAATATTCGCTGGTGCATCGTCGATGTGAAATACCGGACGACGACCGTCGAGTGTGTCGCGTGTCGTGCAGCTCGGGGTGAAACTCCTCGATTGCTTCCGCTTCCGGATATGAGAATCGTAATAAGGACGTCAGCGGCTGAAATTCGTCTCGCGTTACGAACTCTCGAGATGTTCTCACGAGTGGATCTTCGAGACGAGAAATTGTCAATGATCGATAGACCTTTACGACATTTTCTTATCCTCATGAATAAAACAATGAAGTATAACGGTTGGCCGAGGATTGCAGAGAAATACGAAGTTTCCGAGAGACGATTAAAACGAGTAGATGGAATCGAGGAGGATGGATCTCATCCCGCGAGTTCGGTGTTATTATCATAGTCGAGAGAACCGAGAGATCCATCGAAGCTTTCTAGATTTGTTACGACTCCTTATGTACCTACTTTTCTCCCGTCCCGTTGCATATACAATACATAGGAGCTTCGCCAAGTTACAAATTACAATCGATCCGTCGCCCCTAACTCATCGTACTGTCTCGTACTTTTCTCTCTCCCTCTCATTGGCTATGCGAATAATTACGATCGATCGGTCCATCGATCTCTCTCTCGTTGCCAACGAGAATCTCTCGCCGTGTGCAAGACGTACACGCGAATCTCGAGTACCTCGAGTCGCAGACGCGCACACGCACGCGCGCGTTTATAAAGACGGTGCAAAACGGGCCTTGAAGCGATCCTGTGTGTAGGTACATATAAGAAAAGCAATCGAGACAAAACGTGAGACGGTGAGAAAGTGCGTGAAAGAAGGGAGTAGGGAAAAAGTGCCGAAGGGGCCCGTTCGTGTGGGTCCTGCGGACCTTGGCGAGACGAGAACTAAGAGCTGTATATAAATATACATATATGTTCGTATACGGAATCTCTCTCTCTCTCTCTCTCTCTCTCTCTCTCGCTCTCTCTCGCTCTCTCTCTCTCTCTCGATTACAAGGCACGTACGACCGCATCGTAGCTCCCACAGGGCTGCTTCTCTCTCGCCGTTGATGCATCCGATGCATCCGATGCAGGTACGAGCCCATCGTCAGTCTCATCCAGGCACACTCTTTACATCCAGAAAAAGTATACTTGCGTCTAGCATAATACTTTTACCGGAGATGGGGACATGTCCTATTCTTGCCTTAGCAACTAGTTTTTTTTAAATTCTTACTCTTATTTTTATATAATATATGCTTGTGACGAGCATTAACACAATATAAATTGAGACGGGACTTTTTTACAAAGAAAAATTCCCACACCTACCGCGGCCGTGGTCCACCGGCTGGTAGGGCTCTTGGCAATTATTTTATTAATATGATTTTAGTTGGGCGCCAGTCAATTTGAGGGGAATTGACAACCGGATATTTAGGCGTTATTTTAGTCTTTCAATTTTATTTTATGTTAATTCTCAAACTGAGAAAGCTCAGGGAGGGACGTTGGAGGACCAAGGAATAGAAGAAAAGAGTGCCAGATAGACATGTGAACTCTCACTTTACTTACTTGTTTTCTGATTCGAATAGACTCCGACTCTGACGATGGTTTACACAATACAAGATTTTATAGACAAATTACACTCTGGTATAGCGCGTTCCCCTTTACATACGTAGGAGAAGGCCGACTAATTTCTTTGTCAATATGCGCGGCCGCTTTAGACAAAGACGGAACCTACGACTTACAATGACGCTTAGAGAGACTAAATATTCGTATTACGCGAACGGCTTACAGACGAGAACGCTGCTGGGAGGCAATGGTTCGTCCCTTATATAGACGAACCGGGCTATGTTGCCTAATTATCGCTCGGCCCTTGTCAATCCGCTGTTGCCAAATTATTATCAATTGATCGCTCGGATAGATTTGGCGATCGATAACGTGGTATTTGACAAATTGTAATTATAATATGAAATCAGACTGGTGACGTCGAGGAAAAGTTGACTAAAATTATTTCCCGTCACAAAATGTATCGAGGGTTTAAAATAGTTTGCTATTTTACCGTAAAAACCGGTCAAATGGCCGGTCGTCGTAGATTTAGCGTTAAATATATTTATCGTCAAGTACGAGATTAATTTTAACCCGAAGATAAAACAGCTTTTGTTTTTCAGCAAATTAAGAATAAAAATGCTTCGTACGAGAATAAAATGTTAAATTATTGGAAAGACGAGCCGGAAAAACAGGATCGGTCGAAACGATCGAACGAGGGCTTTTAATTACTGAATCGGAAAAACGTTTTTAAACTCGTTGAAAGGAGAATTCGTACGAGTATTCAAGTTTTTTTGTTTTTTCTTTTTATCGAAAAAACCAGAGTAAAAATGCAAGAACGACTGGTAATTATTATAAATGTCCAGGAAAGTCGAATAGCATGAGAAATCGAATATAATTGAAACGTGAATATGTACGAGCAAAATATCGAGAGGTTGACTCTCTTGAGAACGAGCGGAGAGAACCGTCGCGCAAGTTCTTCGGCAATATGTTTTTTTTCTTTGTTTTTCATCTCGCGGACTTTAGTAGTTCGTTCGTTCGAGAGAAACAACGCAACGAGAACGACCAACGTGAGAGACGCGTGCATTTCACAAGAACTGGTCCCTCGTACCGAGAGACCTTATACATCTAATGGATCCTACGATGCTGCGTGTTACTCTCTCGTCACCAACGAGAGGAACGAGACGAGAAGATTTTACCGTCGCCGCGGTTGTCGTCTTCGTACGTAGAACTCGCGGATAGTACGAGCTATACACACGGTATTACACACCGCGGGTTCAGTAGCCCGTGATCGTATATATATATGGGGCGTTCCGGACTGAGTCGACAGGGTCGTGCACCCTCTCTATTTCTGCTCCCAATTTCGTATACGATTGTTACATCTCTGAGTAGCATACAATATTTGTTTCCAACTTTTCTTAATCGATAGTGATTTAAAAAAGAAAAAAAATCATGGATAAAACAAAATTTGAACACTATTGAAAAGTCTCAAAAAATTTAAATACACGCCATGTTAAATTCAAATAAAATAAGACGAATTGCGGAGTGAATTAATTGTCGTTGATATATTATTTAATTATTGTCATTTTTAAAGTTATTAAGGAAAATCAACCTGCCGATTGAATGCCCCATACATATTTTTACTGTCTCTATATATATATATATATAAATATACTTTAGGTATTCGCTGTTAATACTTGCTTGTGACGCGAGGTCGAGACCGTGACAAAACCACGAACGCAGTGTCGATCCTATCGCCACTGGAGAAAGAGAGAGAAAATGAGGAGAGTGTATAAAAAAAAAAGCTTCTTGCCGAGAAGAGGACTCTCCTCCGAGGGAGTACGTGCTCTGCCGAGTCACTCTTCTCTTCGACGAGAAAACGAGACGGGGAATGTCGAGGACGTCGATTACGTACGTCAGCGTTAAGTTTCATGATAGTCGTTTTCTCGTTTTCATGTTCATCGAACAATTAGAAATAGTTCGAACAAGAAGAAAGAAGTGGTCGATCGATAACGTCGATCTTTGAGTCCCCGGCCCTCGGTTAGTAATTAAAAGAAAATGTTTTTAAATTACTTATTCTAATTATAATTGATAGTCATAATAATAATAATAATAACAACACCAACAAAACCAATAATAACAACAACAACAACAATAATAATAATAATAATAATAATAATAATAATAATAACAACATTAACGCGAGTGTGAAAGTAAGCAAATGGGAGAGAAATGGGGGACGGGACAAACTATAACCGGACACCCGGCCATAATCTCACCCCTTGGGTAAGCTCGCCAGACGGGACTCCCTTAATTTTTAATCCTCTTAGACCCCCGAGAGCCCGGATTCCCCGAGTTTAGAGCACAGGAGCGTCTCCTCGTTCGGGATGTAATACACGCGAATTCTTCACCGCGCTGTATCCTGCGCATCTCTCGTAACGCGTGTGTGATTTTCGAAAGCCTCGCCGAATATTGGTTTTTAGTCGCCCCTTCTCGACCGATGCCTCTTGGCAAGCAGGGAGCGTTAGCCCCGCGACGCGGACTTCGTTCTCGCTTTAAGCGCCGTAAAGCGATATTTTACGAACTCGATCCGATTAACGTTTTACGCCCCCCACCCTTCCTTCATCTCAAACTCGCACGTGATAAAAGTAATCGAAGATGTACCTACGAGTTTTGCGAGCCGAATTTGTACTTTATACTCTGGTATTTATCGTCTTTTCGTATATATTTTCGTATCAATTAACAGTGTAAAGAATTATTAATTAAATCAATCCTTTTCTTATCTCGAAAGAAAAACGCAGATGTAATTTCTCGTTTTCCTGTGTCAAGTAGATACGCAGTGTACACTTTCATAGGAAGAGACGAACCCCGGAAGTATGACAGGGCGCTGGTACATGGATTGCCGTCGCGATATAATTAACCGAGTCACCCCCTTGCGAGAGCCGGAGGGTCTCTGTAATCTCGAGTTTATTTTAAGAGGGCGCAAAGGGTTTGTTGCTCTTCGCGCTCGCTGGTACACTGTGAAACAACCCGTTACGTATTATATTATATATAGGCAGAGGTAGAGAGAGCGAGAAAGAGATAGAGAGAGAGAGAGAGAGAGAGAGGGAGGGAGAAAGCTAGAGAAAGAGAGAGAGGGAGAGAGAAAGAGAGCGCACAGTGTGCCGGAGGGAAAACTTTTCACCGACAACCGCGAGCAGCAGCCCTTCAACTTTTGATGCATATACGCGTCGACAAGGCCTGCGTTCGCCGTATATTATTATCGCGGGTTTTAGTTTTGTATACGCGAGAACAGACTGTGAATATCATGTCGCACGATTTTGTTCCAACATTTTCTCGCGAGACGATAAAGCAAGAGAGAGAAATAGAGAGAAATAGAGAGACAGAGAGAGAGAGAGACAAGTTTCGTCCAAGCTGCTGTACTTTCTTACCGATAGTCTCTATTATGTATATATATATATATACATGGGGGACGATCTATCGCGACCGCGAACCGATCTTTGCGGCCGTGGAACTGCCAGACACAGGATGTCTTTTACGACCGGCACGCCAGCAAACCGTGCACACAGACACACATATACAGAAAAGAGATATAAGTTATCTCTGCGGGGTCGCTCTCTCTCCGTGTCGTTGCCGCCGCCAACGGCGGGACACCTGTGAGCTCTCTCTCTCTCTCTCTCTCTCTCTCTCTGCTCCTTTCCTCTCATCCCTCTCTCGATGCGATCTTTTTTATCTCTTTCTCCCTCACGGTAGGTATCTTTCTCTTTCTCTACTTTGCTATCCACCTTTCCTGAGACAATAGCGGGAATCGATATTCCATACGGGATTGACGATTTTCTGTTCCGGAATTATTTTTCTCGATATTATCATCCCGGGCATTGCGAGATTAGGATCACTCTCTACCAGTTCGATGTTTTCAATGATTTTTCTTATTGTAAATCAATCGATAATTATACATTTTTGTGTCTTTTACGTACGTTGAAATATTCATTGAAAATATTATCAGCAGATAGGCAATTAAAATTGTCAATAAAGGTCGTATATAATTTAACTCGCAGCTTCACTCGTTAAAATAATCGTCAATGACTTTCATGCTTATCCCTTTATTTGATTATTTCTCGATCAAGCTCGTCCTCTTTACGAGGAAATCGATATCAAGTTCGATAAAAGTCGCGTTTCATGTTCGGCCATTTTTTTCGGAGGGTCGATAACTGGATCGATAAACGCGTACTGTATAGAGTTCTTGGGCTTATGGGGGTCTTTGCGACATCGTAACGACTATAAGCGTGCGAATTCTCATCGAACGATGGAAAAAACGTTGCGCAACTATAGATATTATATATATAGCACAAGTCGCTACGTACATGTAGACCAGTAATAACGTACACACTTTACCCAACGTACATATATATATATATATGTACGTCGAGTAAACTGCTAGCGAGGTCCGAGTACAGAGCTCTTTCTCTCGGCCGATGTGTGCGTCGGGACTAAAAGCTGTCTCTCCTCGAGTCCCCGGACCTTATATGGAGCCTCGATGTACGCGATTCTCGGTACAGTATATACGCGTTACTTTTGCCTTGTGGGTCTTCGATCGCATATATATTATATTTCCGCGAGCTATATAAGCGTTCGCAAAGTAGCAAAGCCCTCGGGGCGTTAAATCGCGCATTCTTAATTTTTCTTCTCACATTTACATTATTTATTTTGACCGACGAGCCACAGGGGATGAAAGTAGTTCGAGCAATGACAAATATTGTTATAAAATATTCCGAAATGAATTTTCATTCGAGTTTGGAAGATGGTTCATTCGCGGGTATCGAGCGTGATAAATAAAACGAAATCTGCAACGTCGCGACACAAGAAACATTTGACAAGTGTCGCGCGTGTCGAAACGCTGAAAAACGAATATATACAGGAGGGAAATGAGAATCGTGAGGTGGGGTGGGGGTGGGGGGAGGTTCGTCGAGTACTCGATAAACCGGGTATAAATTCGACAATGCGCGACCCTTCACTCGCGTGTCTAGTACAGTCTCGTCGCAATAAACGAGAGCGCATGAGCAACCCCCGAGGACGCATCTGCCGTCCGGTTTTTATCATCCTGAAGCTCTATATGTTATTTTTTTATAGTTGTTTTTTGTTTTTTTTTTATTCAATCCGGTCATTTGCAACACAGTGGTAAAGTGGCAGCAGCAGGTCGTGATTCTGATGCGAAGGGGGATGATCGCGCAGGGGAGCGATGTTGGCAACCTCTCGTGAACGCAGAGCGAGTTTTGCGGAGAAGAGCGACCATCAGCTGCCCCCAAAAATATTCCATCTTTCCTCCTTTCAATCATCCTCGTACGAACTCGACATAATAGAAAATCATACCCCTTTCCATCATCCCCCATTTACTCTTCGACCTTCGTTTTTCTTTTCGAGACTACGCAGTGAAAAATTCATTTCCGAGCTTCTCGATTTCACATAAAAATATTTAAAAAAAATAAAAGCTCGTTCTCGATGTTGAGAAAGAAAACAAAAAGGAACAAAGGGATTTCGTCTCGTGAATGAGCGAGGAGGATATCGTTCGCGACAACGTGTAACCCCGCGGAAAATATATGATTCTTATTTCCCCTCGAAACGAGGAAAATCACTGCCGTCACAGAACGAGACATCGGTTACTTTTTATGCCCTCGCGTAGGCGAATCGCTATGAAGAATCGTACGAGAGAACGAAAAACGAGCTGGAGAAGGAGGAGTGTGTCCTTGATCTCCGCCATGAAGACGCCGTCGCGCGATTCGCATCGTCTCTCATCTTTCCAGCTGCCAAAAACGCAACAGCCCGTTTCTTCTTATTTCGCAACACGCGTCGAGACACGCTAGACAACAATTTTATGATTCGTTTTCCGGAAACGATAGCGCTATAGCGTACCAAGCTGTACGACGAATTTTTATTTTTCGTCCGTACGAAAACAAGGAAACTTTTTCCCCCTACTTTTCATCGGATCTCCGTGTGCGTGCGCGCGCGCGTGTGTGTGTGTATATATGTGTGTGATGAAACACATCTCTATGCTGCACTCTCGTTCAATCGCGCGTGTCAGTTCTTACTTTTCGTGGTGCGTTTCCGAGCGATTTACTCGATTGAATTTAATGCACCGTATATGAAACAAGCCCACACATACACAAACACACACACACAAATATATACTATATACAGCGTTTATACGTAAAAACGCGAGAGTGTGCACCGCGCGTGAATTTTTAGACACGCGTTGTCGGTTTACCGAACGTAAAGTCTTCTCTCGCGGATGCAGCGCCGACGATTCGATATGCCCGCACGCACGAGCGTGCCAGAACTTTTAATTAAATTCCGCGCTCGTGCGTTAAAATGCGCCAATCGAAGTTACTGCAAAGCCAGAAAAGGCCAGGATATCCAATATATAGATATATCACGATCCATTCTAGGTATATATATATATATATATATATATGATGGATCTGTATAAGTGATACAAGCGGTTCTGATATTTATTTTCCAATATATGTGGATGCTCTGCCATCAGAACTCGGCCTCTTGGACGAACTGGGAAAGAGACCTCTCTCTCTCTCTCTTTCTCTCTCTCTCCCTTTTTCTCTGTATATGGATGACGACTTTTCAGAGAGTGGACTCTTCTCGCTCACCAGTTTCTTGCAACTCTCTCGTTCCATACCATATAGCAACTGTTGTACACGATTCGTACATAGCAACGTGGTACGTACAGTACAGTAGTTGGCGTATAGAACGCTTCAAGCGGAGGATACTCATCGCCGTATAAGGAAGTTGAGCGAGAGCTGTGGACAAGTGCGCGACCGACGGAACCTCCGGTGTGACCGATGAACTCGGGAGTTCGCCGACCTCGTCACGTTGGTACACGGGGTCTTGTGTCTCATGCGCATTCCGGCGAGTACGGATACGTTGGTATTTGGATGAACGTCTCGTTACGTGGAAATCGTTCTTATCTCATCGTCCCTCGTCATCTTCGTTCTTCGGAAAAATTCCAACGATCGCTAATACGCGGTCGCCTTCGCGCGGTTTTATTCCGTTTTACGTGAAGAGTGAAAACGGAAAATAGTGGTTTTTTCTTCTTCTTTTATTTATCGAAATGACGATAACATTTTGTCGAATATTTTTTGCGATCAGATTTGTTTCGGATCGTTGTTGTGGGATTTTTGTTTTTTTTTTAGGAAAATTCCGGGTATTGGCTCGATCGGTCGTTAATTAAAGATCGATGAAAATGATTTCTTTACGGAGGAATAAATTTCGTACAGTCTCCATATGTCTCCGTGAATTATTATATCGTTGAATTAGGTAGAGCTCGTCTCGTCGATGGAGTCGCTTACAGACTCCGTGATGAGCCTCTCTCGCTGTCGCTTTCACGTTTCTCGTGCGCGAGATGCCCTTCGAGAGGGCTCGTGCGCGAGACACGTGTGGATCTCTCATCTCTCTCTCTCTCTCTCTTTCTCTCTCTAGCTATCTCTCTCTCCCTCTCTCTTTCTCTCTGTCCCTTGCGGCGGGGTGGGCGAACCAGTTTTCTGTTTGGAACGTCGGGCAGTCTCTCATACGCTCGATTCTTCCTCGCCGTGAGTAGATGACCCGACTGGAAGACTGTCGAGACAGCGACCATCGTCTCGATAGATACGTATCGTCTGAACTTTTTCGATTTCCGGCCGATTTTAGTTCGTACGAACCGAAAACGACGAAATAAATTCGATACGTCGTAGGTGCGGATAAAAGAAAATTTTCGTATTCCCCTGAGACTGAAGGTTTGGATGTGGCGCGTGTCTTTCTCAAGAACTAGAAAGAGAGCGAGAGAGAGAGAGAGAGAGAAAGAGAAAGAGAGAAAGAGAGAGACCGGAAAAAAGTATATCGAATCTCCCATCGAGAGAATCTCTTCGTCACGTCATTATAAGGCGGGTGCTGAATATCCCAGCGGGGCACAAAATTGCGACACTCCGCGTGTCTCGTTCCTGTCGCGCTTTGTACCACGAGGAAAAATCTTTGGCTGCATCTTGTTTCTTGGCACGCTGAGAATTCCCCATTGGGGATTTCGCTCGCGCGCTCGCTCGTGTTCATGTGTGTTTGTCTGTGGAATATCGTGAAAATAAAAAATAAAAGAAATACTGGCTTCGCTCCAGTCTGCTCCTGGAACGTACTATACGCGCGATAAAACTGGAGAACGAACGCGCCGAGAGTATTTTCGCGATTTATTTCTGGCTATTATTCGTACTTTGTGCGTTGACCAAAATGGAAATACGGAAAGGAATTTTTTGACGTAAAATTTACGTGTTCCGCACTCGAACGTTCGCGTAATATTTAAACCCTGAAAATTTCGAATTCTTTTATTTATTCGCGAGACCGAATTTACGAGCGATTGAATATGACAAGTTTTTGGATCGACGATAATTTGATTTGGGTGAAATATTTTTAATACGAAAAATTGAACATAATATTTTTCAACTCGTTTACCCGAGCGTCGAGATACGCTTCGCGTAAACTTACGGAGTTTCTGGCTTTATCGAAAAGGGTCGTTAAGGAATGCTGCTTGGACCTCTCTCTCTCTCTCTCTCTCTCTCTCTCTCTCTCGTTCTCTCGATTGCAGCGCTCGCGAGAGAGAAGGACGGTTGCGTGAACGAAACTGGCGAAACTCCAGAGACCACGCGGAACGGAATCTCAGGGCCAATTTAAAAGAACGGCAAAAGTGCGTTGCTCGCGCCATAAGTATGGCCAATATCCCTTATTTCTTTTCTTACTCTATACCAATATAAATATAAGCCAAAGTTTTATCGATACGGCTCCAGAGTAATGCGATAAACCGGAAGTACGAGAGAAAAAACTTTGCGAATTCTTTTTTCTCCTTACCAAAGGTATAAACATGTATACTTACGTACGTCTTGAAAAGATTTTCACTTTGGCAATGCATATCTATATAGCTTACGCCAAGGGCTATTACCCTGAAATATCGCGAGAGAGAGAGAGAGAGAGAGAGAGATTGAGATTGGATCGTCGAGAGTACCGTTTTTACTCCCGTTCCTTCCGGCGTCATATGCGAAAGCCCGGCTCTCTCGACGACGTCCAGTAATTTTCTTTTTTCTTTTTTTTACAATCCACCTTCCCCTACTCTCGCATCCCTCGTTGAACGAAACGCGGGCCAAAAGTTCCAGCCGTTTCGCTGACAGATCGACCGTGAGCAACGAGAGTGCAGAAGAAAGTTGAAAAAAAAAAACGAAGCTACGTAGTGGAGGGAGGAAGGAGGCCCGGGGGGTGAAAAAAATTCGACGAGAAAGACGAAGGTGCGGCTCGCGGGTGGGCAATACGCTGCGCACACGAGGGTTGGTAAAACTGGCGTAATTCCAGCCGCCAAAGCGACTTGGCCCACGCGAAACGCGCGCGCGAGAGGGGAATAAAAATTTATTTTCCTACCCCCATCCCCCTCAGCATCCCCTACTACTTGCACTGCCTTTCACCTACTATATAGAGAATACGAAAAACGTGTGGGCTTCCAACCCCCTCGACACTCGTAACGATCTTGGGTGATGTTCGCTACACAATCCCTCCCACTCTCTCTTCCACCCTCTCTTCCACCCTCTCTTCCATCCCGCTTTCGTTCTTTCCCGATCTTCGTTTTCACCCCCCCCCCCCCCTTACTTTATCTCTCGACTTTACACGGTTACGACTTGCCCCTTTCTATCTTTTTTTTCATTTTTTTTTCATTTTTTATTGGATCATTTCCAAATAGCTTAACTCACCAGTATTATTTATTTTTTCAACGTTCATTGCGCTCGAATACAAGTGGCCGTTGCACCATGCGAACAATCTTCGATCGTGCCCCGTGCCGCAGCAAAATTTATTTGTCTTTGGGTCGTGTTTATTTAAACATTTAATATTCGATACGTTTACGTAACGTTCGAATTATTTTATACGAATTTGCAAACTCACGATGGTTTTTTTCTTTTTCTATCTGTTTCAGGTACGTATCTAGTTCGTCAGTTTCGTAAACGTTCGTTAAAACGTCTCTCGGCGCGCGTCCGGTAAGAGAAGTAATTTTTATTTACCAGACGTCTTTACAGTAACGTATCTAATTGTAAGTTCTCGCGGCGTGAATGGAGGTACTCGACTCGTAAATCTCAATCCGGACGCACCGACACGATTAATTCGTCGTTAATTCGCGTGTGAATGGGCTCGGGGATTTTTCATACCGAGACGAATTGTCAGCGATTGCCTCCGTCTCAAAAGACTCGTTTCGTGTCCAGTCCATTGTCCTACGGGAATAAAAGTCTAGAGAACTGCCGCTGTGAGAGCGAGAGGAACCCCTATACCTCGTCGCGCCGTTACGACGAGTCAAATTTTACTCGAGTATTATATCGAACATTGCGCGCTACTTCTTGGACGAAATTACGGTGTACTATTTTTTTCTATACACGAAATCGTTTGATATTTTGAGAAAAATAGGCCGATAATCGAAATACACCATTTTGATTTTTCAAAAAAATTCGAAAATTCGGGGGAAAAATAAAATGAAAATAATAATTAAGATTGATCTTAAACGATCTCGGTTCGAAATGGAAGAATAATAGTAGGAAATAATTGGCTAAAATCGAAATTTGGCCGAGTTTACGCGGAAGGGCCTATAACGAAAAATTCACGAAGTGGCTTACCCCGTAACTCCGATAGTGAAACGTTCGTCTCGTCTCCGTTGTGATATTCTTGTCTTCGTCGCGAAGAGTTTGACAATCGCGGAAAACTTAGTTGGATCGGTCGAAAACGGAAAATAACGTTAACCATCAGCGAAGTGAAGAGGCAGTGATTCGATATAACGAAAAAAGAGAAAGCTCGGGATGTCAAAGAGTAACCGAGGAGTCTCGTCGTACACGTCGAGACTCACAAGGGCCACACGCTACTAGTCGGTGTCTCTCTTCGAGTGTCGAATTTGGGTCAGGCTCGACGAGACGCGAGGAGCGTCCTCTCAAAGCGAGACTGACGCTAAACAGAAATCTCGAGGATTAACATATTTCAGGTAGCTCGAAGTGGCACGAGATGCAAAATAAAAACGTTTAAAAAATTCATTCGAAATACGAGAGAAAATATATGGAAATAAAATATTATCGATTACAAAAATATAAATAACAAATATAAAAATCAATTCACAAAACATTCATTTCGACAGGTTACTCGATAATTGATCATTCGGTAAAGAATTTTAACGCAAGTTGCATCTCGGAATAAATTCTCCCCCGGATCCATAATTTCGTTGCCAAACTTGGCTTCGATGCTCGACTCGTTCTCTGTCTTGCTCTCGCTATTTTACACGTCTGCATTATATACGTATATACATATATATGTGCAACGTTTTAGAAGGTGGGAACTCTTCTTGAAATAGATTACTCCTTTGGGATCTGAGTTGTATAAATATATATATATATATAGGATACGCAGTTGAGTCCTGAGGAGGAAGAGAGTAGCGAGGATGGCCGAGAGTGTAGGTCTGCGAGGTTTCCAGCTTCCTCCAGATTAGGTAGCAGTATTTATATAACGTCCAGGAAGACGCATTGCCGGGCAATCCCGTGTCTTTGGGAATTTCCCTCCTTCCTTCCCTCTCTCTCTCTCTCTCTCTCTCTCTCTCTTACTCGAGCGCTTTCCGCCTTTATCAGGAGACACACGTAACCCGTGTGCGAGTGAAGAATTTATAGTCGCGAACGTTCCTGCCTCTATCCATGTATTGCAGTTCTTTCGTCGTGGAAGGAGCAAAAATTCGTCGGTACAGCCTCGGCGCAGGATTCCTGCAGCTCACCCTCTCGATCTCTCTCCATCTTCCTCCTTCTCTCTCTCTCTGTCTCTTTCTCGGTACCGCAGGGTAATTCAATGCGACGGTTCTTTAATTAGCGACACCGTTATGCCCGGTAATTTGTAGTAGCACTTCGAGCCCTCTGAGAGCACTACAACGTTTATGATAGCGTGCCAAGAAATTCCCTTGTGTGTATATTGTGTATGTGTGTGAGTAAGAGAGAGAGAGAGAGAGAGGGAGAGAAAAGAGAAAAAGAGACAGAAGCAAGAGCTGCGGCGCCGTGTTCCGCGAGTTCCAAAAAAGATTCACGATTTTCCGTAACACTGAGACAGACATACGACGAATAAGGCAAGAGGGGAAAGAGAAGGAGGGGGAGGGGGAGGTTACTACGTGATGGCGTGCATATAAATTCATTATTGAAATTCACGCGATGTTGCACGTGTTTGTGTGCCATTTCATGCCCGAGTCTTGACACTTTTCAATTATTTCTTCCAAGAGAAATCCGAAGTGATAACGGGTCTTTGGAAATTGAATATTGGGTACACGGTTGTAACGAGAGAGCGGTATGATTTTTTTGATAGTTTCTAATAATTCAATTTCCATAATCGACGGTAAATATACGGATGTGTATTGTTTATTTTTCGTTGTGAAATGTGAGAGAATTTTTTGTTTTTTTGTTTTGTTTATCGAGAATAATTTTCTATGTTCCGGTAATTGAAGGAAAGCAAGTTTTATGGTTAGCACGTGTTTGTGTGTATGTGTGTGTAAGCCGACGATTTTTCGTCGTAACGTTATTTCCGTGGTCGACGATGTTCTCTCGCTCATTGCGTGTGTAAAGCAGTTGACAAAGTGGAAAAGAGAGAGAGAGAGAGAGAGAGAGAGAGAGAGAGAGAGAGAGAGAGAAAGAGAGAGAGAGAGAGAGAGAGAGAGAGAGAGAGAGAGAGAGAGAGAGAGAAAGAGAGAGAGAGAGAAAGAGAGAGAGAGAGAGAGAGCGAGAGAGGGGAGAAAGTAAGGAATAGGGGATGGCCCTTTAGCTCGTACACGAGCTTGGCCGGTTTATATTTATAAAACCATAGAATCTCGCACACACATCACCGAAAAACACTCCAAGTGCTTACGGAGAAGCGTCGAACGGCCTGCTGGACGAACTGCATGTGTGTATTTCTCCGAGCCTGGCGGATAACTATATCCATGTATAAGCTCCTGGTTAATGTCCCGAGAGACGCTTTTGTCTCTCGTAAAAATTCCTATAAGTTTTCATATGTATATGGGACGTTCCATGTGAACTACACCGTCTGACCTCGACCCTCTCGAATTTGACTCGTGAATTTTGGCAGCAGTGTCACCAGGCCTAAAAATCACCTGCAATTATCATTTGATTTGTTCCATCGAGACTTATTATTTTATTATTTTTATCACAAAACTAAAACAGATGCTTGAGTTCCCACGTTGGGAGAGTTGGCATTGAAAGCCCCATATATATATACGAGCACTGTTTGCGTATAAATGCAATGAGTTTCCTATATTTTCATTGCTGCGTTAGTATGTACCGAGGCAAATTGACGCTGTGCATTAAAAAAAACTCGTTCGCCCATTCGCTATCGTACAACTCTCGCCGGAGCTCGATAAAAATACAATCGCAGTGCGCACGTTCTCGTTTTATCGAATTACAAACACGGTGTTTGAACGCAACGGATATTTACTAAAGATTGACTTTACTTTGAAAAAAAATAAGACGAAACAAATTTGTGGGTTTAGTTGGAAGATCGGATTTGTTCTCGTAGATGACGAATGGAATACCGAGGAAGCTAAAGGTGTGGTAATTCGGACGGTTGAAAAACCGTTTTTATTTTTCATCAATATCTGTGGATAACGTTGCGTCATAGCCGACAATCTAATCTTCCCTAGGCCGGAATACTCGTCGAACGTATGTCTATAGATTCGTTGTTATCAATAGCTTTATAGCTCGATCACTCGAGAAAAATCGATTCGTTTTATTGAAATAATGCAAAAACGTAAAAATTTGAACTATTTCCATTTTTTTTATTGAGATTTTTCTAAAGCCTGAGGATAGGTATGTTTTATTCGTGTTCAACGAGCATTTCTTTTTTTCTATAGAAAATTGCCAATTATTCAAGCTGAAATCTGGCATTTGGGTCTTTGAGCTTTTAACATATTTTGCATGTTTTTGGTTCCAAATTCATTGATTTTCAAGCCGCTGCTGCAAATGCGTTAATAAAGTTATCGGTACAAATCTGAGACTGTTCTCTAGATCTTCGTGCCAGCTCTGCTATCAATTTCAAATCGATCAAGCCAGAGCTAAGTTACGACCCCTTGAAATATCGAGATTTCCACGTTTTCCCAAAACCAGTGAAAAATTCTGAATATTTTTTCTGTTCCAGTAAATATTTCAAGACTCTATCCTATCGAAAATTTTCCCTACATCACACATATGATATCCTCGTTCTCCTTTTTATCGACTTCTCGATCAAAACATGGAAAATCGTTAATATTCATATTTCTCATTATTCTCATTTTTAAAAGTCAAGCGATATTTTTGTCAAGAAATATTTTCGACGAAATAGATTTTACAACAAAATATTTGTCTTTCCATCAGACATCGTATCGCTAAATTCATAAATCTTGTGTATAATCTTGTATTCGTGTGGCGGAGGTGGGGGGGGGGGCAGTGACTGAGGAAACGGAGGGTGTTTCCTCCGTCTTGGATAATCAAATTAAGCTCACGATAACGCGCATGGAACGCTGCAATATCGATTCAAGGATATAAGGTGCCGCCTGCAATATACATTATACACAACATATACAGATATATAGGTGTATGCGAGTGTATATAGAAACCAAAACTTCAGCACTATCTACGGAATTATCGTCGAGTTTCTGGTGCAGTGAGAAAGCACTCACGACTCACCCGCACAGTTTTACGACTCTCATCCTATTTACTCTCTCTCTCTCTCTCTCTGTCTCCTGTTCCTTTAGTTTGGACAAAGTCTCGAAACTCGAAACCCTCGAAAGATCTAACCGACGGAAAGACCGTTCGTCTCTCTTCCGTCGAAAAACAAACCCTCTTTCGATACTTTTACCGCTTTCTTCTCACGGAAAATTCAATCATCTAGTCTCCGACAAAAAATTATTCAGATACGCTCTATTACTCGCTGTGTATTTTTTTTTTTACAATGGCAAGATATGAAATTATTTTGCATACTCGTTTTATTTCCGCGCTGAAAAAAAAAATTGAATTGAAAAAGTTTGCAAATTGCGTTGCGCGAATTCATGGATCGTGTTCTACACATACAGACACATACCTAAGGAGTCTGCGGACATTTCCTTATACCATAATAAACTTCTGGCAGAGCGTAACGACGAAAAGTCAACACCGCGAAGCCTGCGACCGACTCGTACCTATGTATTCCTCGAGCTCGATGCTAATTCTCGCCGTGTAAGAGCAAAAGACCCTCGCCCTTCGTCACGCGAAAATACTTTTTTTACTCTTTACCTTATCTTCGCCATACGCCAGCCCCCAGGCAACTGCGAGGAAACTTAATTTTCCGTGAAATTGGCCGACTGAAAAATTTAACCCCGTGAATTTATCGTGCGATTGATCGAAACGAATTGAAAACATATATATATATATATTTACCTATATAAAATGATGCACGATAGAAATCGAACGAAGATTAATTGAATAAGAAATAATTTGTTCGATGAAATTGTACGAATAAATTACAATCGCATGGCTAAATTGATGTCATTCAAGATAAACTTGAATACTTTCTCTCAATTGTTATTAAAGTCTCGAATTTCCTCTTATTACATATTTATTAATTATGATTATAATTAAAAATAAAAACGAATATTCACGTCAAATATTCATCGCCCTCTTCTCTCCCCCCATCGTCACATTTGCGACGAACTATTTCTAATTTCGAGGAAAGTATGATTTTTCGTGGGTATGAGCTCGGTTACACTTAAACGAGAGGCTTTCGTACTGACGAATCGGATCTCGCGTGCCGGGCGCGGCTGGCCGTGACTCTCCGGTGTGTGACCATGACAGAAATCGTCGCGATGTATTTTCGTCCTCCACATAACTATCTGTATAGTTGTATATATATATATATATATATATATATATATATATAGAGAGAGAGAGAGAGAGATGGAAAGTTTAACCGCGTCTCGCTGATGATGCAGTCTCTCAGTTCGTCGAGCTCTGGTTCGAGTTTCGAGAGAGTCTCGCGATAGTCTATGCTCCGTGAACCAAGGTTTATATACGTATGCGTTGGCACTCATTTGAAGGAGTAACGCGTAGGGACGTTTCAGCGAAATTCTCCGGTTTTACGACGAGGGTCGAGAATAAGAAGAGAAAAAAGAAAAAAAAGAAGAAGAAAAGGGAAAAATGCGCGACGAGAGATGGCAATCGGCTATTCACCCGAAAGGCCTAGGTAAACTATATATGGCGCGTGGTCTTTCCACGCCAGAGTGCGACACACTCTATTCTGTACTATATCGAAATACGTTGGACGTGCATACGTACAGTCGCGATCGAAAAGACGGAAAAGAAATTGGTTCGAGCTACGATAATCGAATCTCGTCGTTGGCTTCTACGAACCCTCTTCGGGGACGCCTAATTCGAAAGCGTTATATACGCGATAAGCGGGGGTGACCCTCATCGACCTTTTTCTCTCTCAATTTCGAATGAACTTGGCAACGAACTGGAAATAAATTTCAACCGTTTGTAACGACCCCACCCGAGATTTTGCGAAACGAACTATCTATATATTCTCCTATATTCCTACGACGAACGTTGATAAGAAATAAAAAAAATAAAATAAACATTAAATGTTATATTTATAAATCGATCGTTAAAATTTGAAAAAATTTGGGTTATTAGTGAAAATTCATATTTCGTGCTTGTACGATCATCGTTTATCGCGTAATGCAATATTTATATTTAGCTGATGAAGAAGGAGGGAGGGAGGGGCGGGTGGATTCGTGGATATATCATGTCCGTCACGATATCACCCTTAATTGGGAGAAAGTGATGCGAATGCAAGACGGACGTAATTAATTGAACAATTGGGCGGTACAGTGGCTGTTTCGCTCTTGCGGGACCTCGTTAAAAAGGTTAAGTTTCGGAATTGAGAATGTTAGGCGTGGGGGTTAACGCGGTGTCAGAGTCGTGGCTGACACCGAGAGATGAAACCGGCAAATATGCATTCTCTCTCTCTCTCTCTCTCTCTCTCTGGTACCATAAAAATAATTGCCGACTGTGTTAGCTCGTTACTGACCCAAATAAACGTATATTTACTCGTAAACATTAAAGACAAATAATGTATACGATGTATTATCCAATATTTTCAAAATATCATTAAATTATCACGAGGGATGAAAAATCTCTATATCGCGATAACTTTTATATAGGAATTTGTATTAGGGGCAATTGACTATTTTTCACGTAATAACTGTCTCTTTGACGTTTTCACAAGCATTAACTACGACGCATGTCCCGCGCGTAACGAGCGGCAACGAATACTTCATCTAGACAGAAAGTGAGAGAAAGAGAGAAATATAGGTAGGGCACACGAAGCCTTAGAGGGTTGAGAGTCAAGGAAAAGATCTGGTGTCGAAGGGTTGGCCGTTTCTCGGTACACGGAAGCGGGGCTTCCTTGCAGCTCTGTGCAACGTCGACGAGAGAGAGAGAGATAGAGAGATAGATAGATAGATAGAGAAGGAGAGAGAGAGAGAGAGAGAAAGAGAGAGTACGCCCCGTAGGAATTTTTTCGAGGGTGAAACTTACTTTTTTAACGTATTATCATATCTTCTTTCCCTTGCCGGAAAGAAATGCGAACCGCGCCTGTCGCAGGATCATTCTCAAATTTCCTCCAAACCACCAACTCCCTCTGTTTTTAGGGCTCATCATATTCTCCATTGAGCCAGAAAAAAATGTGTAACTCACACTTTTTCTTAACGAGGAAAATAACATCGTTGCAACGAAACGACGAGCTACCACTGCCATTTTTCTTTCACACATTTTTCTCGTCATGAGAAATTAAATTAGCGGAAATTTCTCTTCGAACTTATTTCATCCCCGTGCGTTGTTTCTTTTTTTCTATATTTCATTCTCTAATAAACATATACATATACCGGCGTATTAACATTTCAGCATGTGGGATCGTTGAATCGGAGGACGCGCGACTCTCTCGCCGACTCGTCGGTGTCCGCACCCACGCGCTTCGCCCGCTCGCGCGAGAGAGCGAGACACCGGAAGTGTTTGAAAAAAAAAGAAAAAAAAAACAATCGAAAGAAAGAACGAAAAAAATTCACCGACGAAACACACTAGTTAAAAGCCGAACCGTTCTCGGCTTCCGCCTCGTCGCTTCAGTTCGCCGCGTCGCATTTTTTTTTTTTTTTTTTCACCCTTTCTTCCACCGATTCTGTATGTACGCCGCACACAGGTTGGCAGATATATGGGCTTCGCGGTTTTGTTACTCTTTCGTCGTACGGGTATACGTAAAAAATGTTTTGTTCGCTCTCTGATCGACGACACTGCGGTGAAACGGAAACGGGGGGAAAACCGGGGAAACAGAAACATTCACATCCTCTTCCGCGTTTCGATTTTTTGCGTCATTTCTCTTTCCGTCGTTCTTACTCGACATGCGGTGTAGTACGCGTAATATTATACGTGTGTACAATTTACGTAGCTTGGCCCGCCCGGCGGGAATGGAATTTATACGTACGATTCAAAGTGCGTCAATTTCTGTCGTCGTCACCGCAGTCGACCTCGTTAATTCACCGAACAGAGATTTAATTGAACAACTCTGCTCCCTCTTGCCCCGATTCAAACTCTCCCGCTGTCTCTCTCTTCTCTCTCACTCTCTCTCATGGATCCATGTTCGTAAAGCAATTTCGGGAATTTCCCATGCATGAGAAACCTCGGATTCGACAGCTTGGATGAGAGAAACTACCCTCTATACTATCATCTCCTGTATATATACAGGAGTGAAAGGAATTAGCCGGAGTCCTGGAACAAGCTAGAACACGATGAATTTTAATTTCATTATTTACAATTTCTCGCCCTGGCAAGCGATACTTTGATAATGTAAATCCCGCGTGAAAAGTTACACGAACATATTCGTCTCGACGTAAATTTTGTACCGAGGATGGGTTTTTTTCAGATTATTCCAACGCGATATTTTCGAATTTATGATTTATGAGATTTTGTTTTATATCGATATCGACGATTTCATTTCAATTCGACGATATATCGTATCTACATTCGAGTTGTATACGTCGATATATATCAGCGAGAGGAGTGATCGTTCTGTATTGACAGCCGATGTCTAGTCGCAACGCCGATGGGACCGCTGTAGGTACCGATTGAGCCCCCTCCCCCACCCCCCTTGGCCGTCTGTAACTCGCTTCCCAGAGGACTGTCGATCTTGCACACCGTCGCATTCGACTCAACTTCGTCTTTGAGTTTCCTCCAATCTACCTCATCGAATAATGTCTGGCGGTGTCCCACGCGTATCTGGAAGGGTTTCAATGGGTTTTCGTACAACGACATATATATATATATATATATATATATATATATATATATATATATAGGACAATGGAGGAAACGCGAAGAGCGATAGGAGTGGCAAAAGGGAGGGTACGATTCACTATACATTATGGCACAGTACAGTACCGTGAGAGACGGGAATGAGTATATGGAAATTACTACGGCATTTAAAGACCGCGTTTTGTTATGCAAATGCTGCGACACGAAAACACTCCAATATCGTGAAACAACAATGCTCTTTGAACGATCGAATGCATATTCATATTTTTTTTCTAAATGATTTTACGGTGCAACGAGAATTAAAACACGATATTACATAAAAAATTTCGAATCGTTGAAAAATGAATGACAATTTATTGTCTAATGAATTAACGTGATTTACGACATATATTGTATATGTTTGATCTCGATACGAATTTTTATCGTCGAATTGTGATAAGAATTTTTCATCGGTACCGCAAAATTTTCACGTCATAATTCGTGTACTCTGGGGCAAAGTACAAATAACAGAATTCAGGCGGACTCACGGTAAGATGGACGTAAATATATCCAATATAGAGAGAGAATTACAAACGTGTGGGCAAACAGGCCCGAGGCCCCATCTGCGCCCACGTGTCGGCTCGAATCGAGTAGACGGCCTCACCGATTCTCACAATCGCGGCTCGTGAGATTATATCCATAGGTATACGGGAACGCGATGTTTAAATTATATGGAATACAGGACTAACACGTTCCGGGTGTTCGGCATACGCGTGTTTCATTCGCTCGTGGCTCTCTTCTCTCGCTCCTCTCGTATATGAGCGACCTATGAATGATATTATGCCTTGCCGTTGCCTCACACCCGAGCAACGACAACGACGACGGCCACGACGACGAGATCTCTTCTCGTTATCGTTCTCGTCTCTCCTGAAAACCGGACTCGAGTAACGGGTCTTGTCTTCTTCGCGTCTATATATATGTGTATGTATATATATGTATATGTATATATATATATATATGTGTGTATGTAGATATATGCGAAGAAGAACTCGAGAAGCAGCGTTTCGAGCTGTGAGAATTACACGAGATCCAATGAGTTCCAACGGTAGAGACAATGTTGGTCAGCGTTAAAAAAAAACTCGATTTACTTCTTACGAGCAATTTTTTCTTTCAATCGCCCAATTAAAACGGCTAAGGAATTAATTTTCTTAATTCACGAATAATGCTTTAACGAAGTGAGTAAAAATGTATTGATGAAAAATACGATGCGTCAAGAATAATTTCACACAAATTATTTAATTGATTTTATAATTGAATCTTTTTTTAATTAATCAAAATTTGTAATTTTTAAAATGTGAAGGATTTTTGTGTTTTATGAAACGATATTCTCCACGTTCGATGGCGATAGGCCGGAGAACGACGTGGGAATTAGGAAGTCACAAATCACTGGGCATCAGCGTTGCTCCCGATTCGATGTTTTGGTCTACCAGCTGAAACTAGCGGGGCTCCTCTCGGGCTTCTCCTCTCTTCGACGTAGAGGAAGCTAGAGAAAGTACGGTATTGGGGTCGAGGGACTCTGCGGGCGTTACGGTTAGAAGACAATCCGTCACTGACTCGCCGCTACGTCATTTTCTTCTTGCGTACTGTCAAAACATCTTGTGCGTGTCTTTTATCGAATACAACTTGCACCGAACAATCAACACTAATTGTAAGATCATTTTGATTCTCACGGATAGCATCGCGATTAAATAGATTCACAAGCTCCTGAGAAAAACACCCGTGAACCTACGAAATTTGTCGAACGAAATATAACGAACAAAATTACACGAGTGATTTATCTGTTTTTTTATTTAGCAAATGGAATTTTATCGGAATTAATTTTTGTTTAATTCGAATGTTTAATGTAGTCGGCTTTCGTGAAATTCACGAGACTGTATGGTATTTATATATGTATAGATGTATATATATATGCGTGTAAATAGCAGTGAGGAGTCTTGCGGATTCTCGAAGCAGACGTGACTGGTTTATGGAAAGCCTTTGGGTACCTTTCGCGCAAAGGTTTCCTAGCTTCGACGGGTGAGCTCTGTTCACCAGAGTTGTGCCCGCTCGAGCCGATCGTAAAGACTATCATTTATTCACGGGGAACGATGGGTCTTGCGCGAGCGCGCGGGGGATGATTTACGGGGCAGATAGAGCGGGCACGTTCGGCTTACGGCATAAGCGTATTTTCGAGCATCTCTCTCTCTCTCTCTCTATTTCTCTCCATCGGTGTGCACGCATATCTTCACTCTACTCATAACTGTACAGGTTCGTCCAGAAACCTCATGGTCCCCTTTTCAAATTCTCTGAATTATTCAGTCTGAAAATCTCGATTAAAATTTCATATTTTCATGCCTGACAATTTATTATGTTTTTTCCTCAAGATAGAATTTATCTGCCGATATGTAAGATTTATAATAAAAACAAATCAAAATTCAACGAAAATTTTAATGAAAACTTAACAAAGTTGGAAGTTTTCGATTCTGAATCATCCTGTACGTGTCCCATATCGTTGTGTGCAAACCTCTCGGGCCGGCGCGTATCTCGGATGATTCATTGTAATTGTCATGCGACGCTCTGTCTGCCCGTCTGTCGGTCCGTCCGTCCATGAATACGCGCTCGCTCATCTCTCGCTCGGTCTTGTCCTCGGGCTGATCCACACGATATTCACGTACGGTATGTACACGACATTGCATGTACATACATCATATCTCTCTCTCTCTCTCTCTCTCTCTCTTTCTCTACGACGTTGACTAGGACAATACACGCGTGTCGATATGACGAGCTTCCTTGAGAAGCGCTAATGAAAATTTCTCCCGAAGACGCGCGTCCCGTGTACAGCCTCGTTCAATAACAACCAAAAAAGTCTAATACCCATAGCTATCTGATTTGCCATCAAATTTTCCACCGTCGTGCCATTAACTCATCCGAGATTGTGAACGACCGCACGGGAACAATGGATTATGTTAATAATCTTGAAAGAGAATTTCCATGATAGTGTCGAGGGGCTCGGCAAAATTGATGTGGACGCAAAGAAGATAGATAGAGAGAGAGAGAGAGAGAGAGAAGCTACCTGTGTCCCGTGAATAATTTCTAACATGCCGTGATGCGCTTAGGTAACTCTCTGATGTGTTTCACTCAACACTCTCCCATGGACAATTAATCTCTCTATATATAATATACCTCAATATATAACATTGCGAGGGCGCAATCGGACCCCCGATGTATATATATGTATATATATATATATGTATATAAATATATTCACACGTGTGTACAGTGTGTACGTATATATAAGGGAGGAGGGGTCCATTTGCTCCGCAAGGATTGGAAGCCCGTGACGCGTCTCTCCACACGGAAAAATAAAGCTCTCTCCGACACACGAGCCTTCGAAAGAGAAAGCGCCGACGTCTCGAACTCGAGCGAACGAACACTTTACCAAAGGTGTGAACAGTCGCACCCTTTTTATATCGACGATTCTATCCTATCTCACAATCGTGAACGAATAAACAGATTTAATTCTCGACTGAGACTCGGTGTCTGTTGGAAAATATTCGACGAAAAATCATTTTGTAAAAGTGCCCGATCGTATTTTTTTAAATAACAACGATTAATTATTTGATTAAATAACAATTTTTCGTCGATGCAATTTTGAGAATTTTTTCTATCCCACGTGAAACTTCTATTTTCTTCATCGACGCGACGAGCTTGAAAATGTTTCCATTTGGATCGAGTAGTTAATCATTTTTATCACTTCGATATGAATCGTTTCTGGAAAAATTGTAAAATATATGGCTCTGGGCAAATACCAGATGCCGAATGACTGGCGCTATATTGGACTTGTCCCAGAATACAATGAGCATTGACAATACTGGCAATTGTAAGATAAATTATTATTCGCAAGAAGACACCACAGGGCGATCGTCACATAGAGACTTCTCGGACATGCTCTTGTCACGAGACAATTGGGGCTGATAAACTAATCTCATTTGAGCTCTCTGCAAGAGAGAGAGAGAGAGAGAGACTGCCGCCGACGATCAGAGAGTGACGCGTCCTCGCTCTGATCGTCGTCGGGAGGCTTCTTTCTTCGTTCCCTCTTGGCGCTCTCGCAGCATCAGCGATATAGCTCGCGGTCATGGCACACGAGCTCGCGAGACCAGGCGCCGGTCTATATCCAGCCTTATCCTCTCGCTCTTTCTCTGTGAGATATGCGTATCAAGATCGATTCATTCAACTTTCTCCGACATCTCGCCATTTATTCAGACAGTTTAAAATCGCTGATTTCCGTCTCAAATATCTTAAATCGATTGTGTTCCTTTATTTGAACTTAAATTTCGAACGAAAAGAAGAAGGTCCGAAAAAATCTACTTACGACTTATTTAGGATAAAAGATACGAGGTCGAGCGGGAATAAAAACATTATTCTATTTTTCTCCAGCGTATTCTTGTTCCGTGGATATAATTTGATTAGTTTCCGGTGGAGCGTCGATTCCGAAACCCTTCGTTCTATTCACGTTTACGACTGACTTACTGCGCTCGGTGGGGCATTGATCGATCGATCAACGTTCGATTTGCCGAGACTCGATCTTATTGCTCTCGGCAATTCACTCTCTCGTCTTATCTACGCCGCTATTACTGTAGAATGATCCACGTCGTGGAATCCATTACGGTTTATGCATGATGCGCGGCACTCTCGTGACCGTCGTAAATATATATATATATATTAGACATAAACATGATACGTATATATATATATATATATATATAGATAGATATATATATATATATATAGATATATATATATATATATATATATATAGATAGATATACACATGATACATCTATAAATATACGTATACATGAAGCATGTGTTAGAGAGCGAGAGAAATAACTTTCGCTTTTCATGCATAGCTTTGCTCCTGCATCGCTTCGTTACAGGGCGTTCAAAATCTTTTTATTTCGATCGAATAATTCAAGGCGATACATCTACTTTATCAGACAGAAAAACTAGCTCGCCCGAAGGTCAGGAGCGGAGAAGTTTTTTAAGTCTCGGCTCGGACGAATTTAAACTTTGAAAGAAAAGTTTATCATTGAAGTTTGATCGTTAACGTTATTGACTTCGCGTATATTTATGTTTGAAATTGTAAACCAACTAAATACCAGTTTTCTGTTATCATGAGATCAAACGTAATATATCGTAGCTTCCACGCTTATATAATATACCCATGCATATAGAAGTTATAGCGCGATGATATATAAAGTAGAATCCGGATCGATCGTTCGAACGCGCGCACTATCGCGGTCTCTCGGTCGACTCGCTCGCGTAGTCTCGCGATAAAATCACGGGACGATGACGATAAACTGATTAGGCACGTTGAGTTTCACGTCCGAGCTTTAAACATATCTTCGAGATCGATGAAATCTGATAAATCGAAAACGAGATGGTGATTTTCTCATTGGAGGGAAATTTCAAACCGACTATTGTTCTTCGGTAGGTTTAGCTTAAGTCTAAAAACTAATATTTTTTATCCTCATTCTTTTCATCAAATATGTCTTTTTCAGGATATATCTTTCGGCAATTTTCCGTATAACAGGAATATCGTATTAATTTCTCCTCCCTTAATGACGCGTGTGCTCGCGCGAGGTAATGGATGCGATAGTTGTAAAAAAAAGCGAATCGCCTTCTCAGCTCTTCGTTCCTATTCATCATTATATTACCACGTATAAACACACCCACATATTATACACATATATATACGAATGAGTCGTGTAGAAAAAATTATATTCTCAATTTCCTTCGATTTTTCGTGCCCGTTTCACGAGTTTCAATTACAATCGTTCGCATTCAGAGTAATCAATGCAAAAGTGTAAAATTGAAATAACAGAAGATTGTAATTGTGCTCGTACGAGTGGTCGACGCTGACAAGTATTGCTTTACCGCAGGTCGGTAAACCGCATTTCCAGTGAAGAATCGTTAGAAATCCGTCAATCACGTGGCATATTTTCTCGCTCGATGTCGTGCGGTAGCCTGCGGCTCGACCGCAACGTATTTGATCGTACCCTACATCTATATAAGTATATACATGTCGGTATCTCGTATTAGGTGTACCGAGACATATAGGTATATAAGCCGAGGCGACTTCATTCCCCCGGTGTATATAAGAGCTACACCGTTCGTTGGTACTCTTTCTCTCGGCAGTATATAATGACGCCGCTTCTAATTAGTTTTGCCTCCTCTCGATGCTCCGCGCTTATCTTTCACAGATCCCTCGGCATTACCGCGGCACGAAAAATTGATGATGCACACCAGGAAATTCTTCGACCCGTGAATTGCCTTCATTGTAAACCGTTGAAAATTATTTAACCGCGAAATAATTATAAAATATAATAAAACAATTACGCGTTCGTTCGTACTATCAAGTATAATTTCGTATAATACCAAATAAATTACACGAAGTTACGTCCCTAGTCGTAATATTCATACGTTAATATAAAAACATTTTTATTCGATAATGAATCATTTCAAATAATAATATTTAAAAAATGGAAAAATTAATCGAAATTTGTTATTGTTTTTGTTGGAATCCGAGACTTCGACTTTCTTCCTTCGATTACTTTAAATTAACGTCGTTACTGCGTCGATAATATGAAAAAGTGCGCACTGACGTTGATGGAATTTACAATGGTCAGGGGGATTAATAATTCCTCGATGGCCGCGCTCGCTCGTTTCTCCAGTGCATCTCACTAGCGCGAGCATTGCCATGTGCGCTCGCGGAACGCGAGATCTACAGTCCCGATCTGCAATTTACAACTGCAACACGGGAAATTATGCGATCGCGATTCCACGATTGCAACGGAGGCGCGCGCACGCCCGCCTCGAGCTCTTCCTTCCTTCCTCCCTTCCACTGTCGCACGATCGCTCCCTCTCTCTCTCAGTCTCTCTTACTCCTATCAGAAATATTCCATCGCTCGACATACATTTCTTAATGGAGGTTCTTCTGTCTCCGTCCGTTCCATTTACATCGTGTCCTTCCCACCGTTGGTGTGTGTTTGCCGCTACTGGCTTTTAGTCGCTACTGCCCATCGAGTATGCAAATACATGCGTGTTCGACTGTAAGGTGCGCTCTATATGTATTTTGCACACGTTTGGTGATCGCCTACCTCGAACGTTGCATTCTCTAGTAAAGTCTCTATTAGCCTCTGTCCAAGATTGCCCACAGTTTCCCCTGCGCTCTATAACTTACATGGCAATGTTTATACCGATAGCTATATACATATACAACAATCATAACAGTCATAAATTATACGTGCAAAAAATGAGAAATTAAAGGTTAATTATGATAATTTTTACTGCTTAATTACTCCAATTTTTACTGCTTAATTACTCCACGGGCCACATTCTGAACGACATGTCGACTTCGCGAAAGATCCGAGGTGAGCGTAAAAGTCGACGCGGATGAGAAAATCGTAACTGGATGCCGCACGAGGAACTCTGTATTTCTGTGTGTGTGTGCGTCTGTGCATCGCCCATTCGTAAGCAGAGGCGTTTTACTCGAGATCTCTCGTAAGAGGTGAGAGAGCGCGGAGCGTGGGTTACGCAATTTCCGTGTTGCATATCTATATGCGTATATATAAACGTCCTCACGATTCACAGTAACCCAGTTCTCGTAATTTCCGGTGTAATAAATAAGTGAATTCCAAGGTCTTGGGAATAATATGTACGAAAAGAAAAAGATGCTCGTTATAGTTTTCGATCAAGGAGATGCGGACAATTATACGTTCGAGTGAAGATTGAATCGACGTGCGAAGAAAAATTGTTATTTTGTTTTGTCGATAGTTTTTGTAAACAAGAGAAACCCACGGGGTTGTACGTACATTTCCGACAAACGTGAAAATTAAGAAAAAGTAAAATTACACCCTACGTACGTTTCATTCATCGTTTCGAATCGATAAAAGCCGTCAGGAAGGATTTTTGCATGAACGACGATCATGAAAGGGTTAATTTATAATACGCGATGTACATAGATATATGTGTATCTTTATACGCGGTATAAATACAGCGAGATGAAGCAAGTTTTCTCGGAAATTCGCGATAATCTGCGACTCGTGTATAAGGACACAGAGTACACCGTTGAGAAAAAAGAGATAGTGGAAAGGAGAGTATGAGATGGGGGATAGAACGGTTGAGAAGACCACCCGTTCTCTTGTCGAGATAGAAAGAGATACAAGGAGAGAGAGAGAGAGAGAGAGAGCTAAGCTCGCGCGCGGGTTCTGCACTTTCAATTCCACGTACTTAATACACGATACTCTGGTGAGTTCGCAGAGACAGAGAGCAAGAGAGAGAGAGAGAGAGTGAGAGCACGAGGTAAAGAGAGAGGGAGGGGGAGGTCTCTTTCTTTCTCTCTCGTAGAGTATGTCTTATGCCTTGGTGCGCACGTTAGGAGATTACAGACAACACACACACACACACACACACAAAGAGAGAGACAGAAAGAGAGAGAGAGAGAGAGAGAGAGAGAGAGAGAGAGAGAGAGAGAGAGAGAGAGAGAGAGAGGAGAGAGGGCGAGCTCTTGGGCTCATCGAGGGTCGTTGCACCGATAGTGTGGGACGTTGCGGCTGCTGTTGGTGCTCAAACTCCCGTGGTGCACACGCTCTCGTACTCATATTATATATCGTTGTTTTTTCATCTTCTAATATTCATCTCTTGACAACTCTGCACCGCTGGCACGAGCGCCCCGACATTAACTTTCCAATCGTTTGACGATGATTTTCTCTCTCGATAAATCATCGCATTCGCACAAATATATATATATATATATATATATATATATATATTCATAAGCATAAAGTGTTCGCGAGATTGGCCACGAACAATCGTAAAATCCGACGTTTTATTGTGAAATGAAAGTTCGTATTCATTTGAAACAAAAAATAAAATGAACAGTATTTTTCAAATGCCTTTTTTTTTACAAACCAAGGACAGTTTCGAAATCATAGTAATCGACTTTATAAAATGACATGTCTCATAATTTTTCGACCTTGAGAATGTCGAACGTAGGTACGTTTATTTCTAATTAGGAAAATTATGAAATCAGGGCCGACGACACGTTCGTATATTAGCACGAAATAGCGATAAGGGGATTGACGCGTTAGAGCGTAAGCTTTTACCGCTAGCCATTTAACAGCCGTCGCGTGTACATTTTGTATATACATCCTATGTATAATATATATATATATATATATATATATATATATATATACATATATATGTGGAACGATACATATTTATCCGAGCCTCGGGAATAGGTCATAAGCTATATATATATATAGCTTAAATATATATATATTTGAGGCGGCAACTCGAACATTAGAGCCCACGTGTGCAGAGCGCCATGCGCTCTTATCTCCAATTAGTCAGAAGCTGTCACTAAGTAGATCTAACGACGGAACCGGCTTCCTACTCCCTGATACCACGTCGCATCTGAGACAAAGATATTACGATGGGGTTGACATGCGCATGTACGTAAATTGATGAATTTATACGAATCGATATATATATATGTAATATTGAACGATGTGCAGAACATCTCGATGGAAACTGCCGTCGGCACTAATTTATCTCGATTGAAAAAATCGGCCAAGATCGTCGATCTATTTTGCATGGATGACGTACCGCGACTAACAGTGCTCCGAGTGCTCTCGTATCCAAGTGTCCTCGTTCCTTACTTATTATTTCCTTCGTCGCGACGGAAATCGGAGACACGGTATATTTTAACGAGACGGCTATGGTCCGGACGCAGAGATAATAACGAGAATGTATTAAAATAAATTGCAATCCGATTTATCGATGGTAATAAAAAACCAATTATTATCTATTTTGACGTTAGATAATAAATCCAATGTTTTATTGATCGCTTAAGAAATATGAAATTGGGTAAAAAACAATTAATAACACGTTGTGACAATGCGACAATGTTGGTTAATTTTTGGTATAACGTATATTTTTATTTATTCACGTTGCACGTTCGTCGAGCGATTTTAATGGAAGCCAGTTTGAATAAAGAAACGGGACTGGTCAATGAGATATTAATATTTGTCATAAACGACGTCACTGTTCCGACTCGCTCTCGTTCGCAACTATAAACTCGAAAAGCTATACGGTGCTGGGCACACGAGTCATTCGATCGCCGAGGCGCGACACACGAGCTGCTGCAACTCGTAGATTTATCAACGCTCACGTCGTATATACGCTCTCCGTTCAAAATTTACCTCGTACGAGAAGCACGTTTCACGCTGTATCTAACGAGGGGCGTGTAACCCGGAGCTCTGCTCGACGATACAAAGGACAAAGGCAAAAAGACGTCAAATTTTCTGTTCTCCCTGACTAAATATATACGTATATATACGCATATGCAACCTCCACCAAACCAACGCTAAGTATGTCACGTCTCGTCAGGTTCATTCGCTGCGCCCGATGGTGAAGCAAAAAATTGTTTTCATTTTTGTTTCAACTAAACAATAATTCATTCATCAGGCGTATGAATTATGCAGTGAGAGGAAAGACGAAAAAAAAAAACAAAAAACGTGTAGTCCCCCTTTCTCGTCATCTGGGCGACAATTTGGTTATGCATCGTGTGTCTTTCGTATGAAAATAGAGTTATTATATTTTTTTTACTCTCGCGTGAACTTTTTCGGGTACGTGACAGAAATTCAATGTGATTTTCCAGTGCACGAAACATGTACTTTAAAGTTTATCGTAATATATATTTATATATCGCCATTTTGTTTTAAATTCAAACGTCATGAATTGAATATATATATATATATATATATATAACTATAAATATAATGAGGCATATCATTACATCTCTTTTTCTCACAATCAGTCGTGTCAGCACATATGCGTTCGTATGTCGATCTGATATTGTCTTACGTTCTCAGAGTTTGACGTACACGATATATATATATATATATAATATATACATGCATATATATATGCTCGTATACGCCATATATATACGATAGTTGCGAGACTCCCAGATGCGACTGCGACACGTCTCGTACTGTTGCACATAGGCATATACAGAAGAACGTATTACAAACGGAGCTCATGTACAAAGAAACCATAGTAGCGCAATAACCAGGGTCACCAGAGAGAAACGAGGAGAGGTCTCGCGAACCCTGGGCTAACGAGACATTGAACAGGGTCCGGTGATAATAGAAGCCGTTCTGGGGGAAAAAATGTGAAAGATGTATCGAATGTTAATATCAATAAAAATGACATATTATTTCCATTGCCTTCTTTCCGTTACGTTTTAAACGATATTCCTGAAAATTATGGTGATTACTCGATTCTTTATTGTGCCGAGGGGATAAAGGTAAGGAAGCCGAAAATGCGTTGCTCGATTTCGTACGGTACAACGTATTATATATATATATATATATATATATATATAGAGAGAGAGAGAGAGAGAGAGAGAGAGAGAGAGTGGCAAAGGGGGTGGGGGGAGGGGGAGAGAGAGAAAGATATTGGCTTATATAGGGACCCCTTGGCGAACGGTCATAAACGCCAGCGTTTCAGTCACGCTATAACGAGGTCTCTGCACTCGCGCACTTTTACGTCACAATAATGCTCGCATTCAGTAGTTTCACCTCCCTTTTCCCAGTCCATTCGTGCACTCTCCCCTCTTCCGCCAAATTATTCTTGGCCTCGAACGTCTCGTTTCGCACAGTCGTTTGAAAATTTTCAACGGAAGTTGAACACGATGTTTCGTTTTCGTAACAAAAAAAAAAAGATAAAACTAAAATTACCACACGTTGACGGGTCTTCAAAAAATCAACGTAAGAAAACACCGACCGAAACGTATCGCGAGGTGTCATAAAAAGGTGGGAGATTCGGTACGAGACTCGAGCGATAGCGTGAAATCGCGCGAATTAATTTGTCGGTCACGGCGTTGCGGTTGCTTCCTCGCGCCTGAGAAGACGAACGGAACGAGAATTAAGAGAACACGAAAAAAAAAAAAAACAAAATAAAGAAACGGGAAAAAGGACGTGATTTCTTTGGCGGAAGATTTTTCGTTGAGTACCGCGTGTCTCGGCAGTGAGACCGAGGGAAATTTATTGGGCCACCGCACTCTGGTCGGGTCGGTGCAGTGAATGGGCAGTCTAAACTTATACATATATATAGACGAGTCTGTGTATCAACAGGAAAGAGAGAGAAGAAGAGGAAGAGAAGAGAATCGTGAAGGAACCGCGACACCAAAGACGGGGCTTCTCCTCGGACTTTGAGGCCTCTCTTATCGTTCAGTCTTGTTCTTTGTGGTTTTTTCTGATTCTTTTTCGTGGGCCCGGCTCTCGACCGCCCTGGGCCCGAGAGCCAAGGGACTCTGTGTGACCGTATATGTGTGGGAAGTAGGGTGGGGGGAGTCCGCGATCTACCGGTCTACCGTAACCGCATTCTTCGCTCTTCCTCTTGCCCCTCTCACCATTCGCATCGGACCCCTCACCGTACTATATATACAGTATACTTCCAGTACACTTATACTTCGTCCCACCGTGCACTCTTTTACCTCTCTCAGTTCCTCGACCAAAAAACTGTCTTCACGAATTTAATTTTTTTCCCCTCTAGTTCGACACTAAAATTTACATTACCTACGGACAATTTTACGTACAGAGATTTATGTAAATGCTAGAATGGCAGAGCAATACAAAATTTAGTGCAGTATGGCTCGTTGGTTAATGGTAGAATATATATATATATTATTATAGTAGAGGCTATCTAGTTGATAGAGTACATGTATATATATACATTGCATGGATACACCAACTGTGAGATGTTAAAACATGCCAGAGGGCAACCAGCGGCATATGGTAAGGGGATAATTTGAGTAGAGAACCGCGCGTGCACTCCCCCTGTCTCTCTCTCTCTCTCTCTCTCTCTCTTTCGAGCGGTAACTACGAATTACGCACGCTTTTCTTGATATCTTGGCTCTGACACAGAGTACGAAATCCCTGCAAGTATCGTAGGTAGATTCAGGTATCGAGCTATACGATATGTATATATATATATATATATAGGTATATATTCTTAGGTATGTATTCCAGCCGTACACTTATGGCGTACATGCCTGTACGCCGCTCAAGTAGTATACCTGTCGGTGCCGCGGATGCCCAGCGCGTCTGTCGGCATTCTCTCTGTGAAGACGAGGCGGTCGTTCGCGACGAGAGTGAACAGAGAGACAGGCCCCGCGAATGCTCGCGGGCACTTTGCATAGCGTCGGGCGAGCTTTCGCGGACCTCCCAAGGGACTCGAACGAGTCTCTATTCTCAGCTCTCCCTCTACGGGCTTCATCGAGTTTTCACCTCTCGTCCATATTCTCGATATATAAATCGGTCTTTTCCTGTATATTTTACCGGAAAATATTTTTATTCTCTCTAACGACAAACTTTCAACGGCCAAAAATTTAATATTAATTCAAAATTATACGTGTATTAGCGACAAAAAGTGTAAGCGAATTAATTTTATGATTCAATCGATCTTTTGTGTATGTTAAATAAAATTAATGATTAATTGAATCTCGATACGAAATCAAACGGGAAACGGAATACACGCTGAATATGCAGGAGAGGCTACCGCGTGGTGACACTTGGTCGAACGTAAGAAATACTTTCCGCAACATCGAGCACAACATATATATATATATATTGTGTATAAATGTATATATACATAATATATAAGCTACATAAGATAGGATCGAATCGGACTGGTTTGGAATCCGCTGCTATGCAATACACTCTAGTGCTGTTGCGTTTTTCTCCCTCTCTCGCATGCCTACTAACTCTTTGGGCGAGCCGCACAGTGCCCAAAGAAAGAAGAGTCCTCCCGTATCTTTTACGTGTTTATGCACCGTTACCTACGTATGTATATATGCGTGTACTAGCTGCAAATCCGCGTGCCTATAGGGCATACATGTGATATCAGCACGAGAGGAAAACGGCAGCAGCAACAAGAGTCAGCCACTATCGAGAACGTACATTATGACTCTCGGTACTAAACCTACAAATGAACTCCCTTTGAATTTCACCGAACAATTTTATCACGATATGGCAAAACGATCCTCGGCCGCCCCATCTCAATTATATCCTCGAGATTCTGACTTATTACATATTATTATTATTATTGTCGTTGTTGTCGTTGATTCTGTCGTTGTAATTATTATTATTATCACATTTTTGCATTTTTCAACCGGTTTCGGAACATTCCCTGGCACATTCTGGTCCAAGATACACATTCGTCTATGTTCTGTCGATGGAGGCGATAAGGTTATCGGTGCTGTAGCATTTACCTGACTTGCTGTTGTCCCGGCGGCTTTTCCGATGGTCGTGTATGCTCGCTCGTATGATCGCTCGTTGATATTCATTTTAACGAGGTGTTTGAGTAGTTTCGTGACGTGAATCCTGAGACGGATATGACAATCGGTTGTATTTAGATGGTTTCTTGGGTTCGATTATGTTTTAGTGCTATCGCGAGTCGTTTATATCTTATTATTATTACTATTGTTTATGTATTCATGATTTATTTAATACATGTTTTGAAAGAACCGATCGAGGACTGAGAAATGCCGAGAAATTAAAAGTGACGAAATGAAGAAACCGTTCTGGAGAAATATGTTTTCGCGTTGTAAAAAAGCTATGAAGCTCTGAGTCATTATTTTTTATATCTCGTACACATGCCCCGTCGTGTCTCGCGATCAATTAATTTTGAATCCTCGTTTTAAAACTTTTAAACGAGAACCCCCGTCTTTTTTTTGCCATTCATGGTTTACTCGACAGCGGTGTTGCTTGATTCTCCGTCGGCTGGAGGGAAAAGAACGCACGTGGTTCTCCAAACTGAAATCGCTTCGTGGCACGTACACTTATACATATGTATATACATATAGTTAGGAGCACAATGCGAATTAAGAGATCGTCCCGGTTGCTTATTGTTCACTATATAAAACAAAGACAATGAGGACTTGTACCCCTTCGCCCCTTGTGCAATGTGAGGCGAACAGAATTCTGGTGTAGTTGTGCGGAATATACGGAACATGCTGTGGAGGGCGATAATGGGACTAAGAATAGAAAGAGTGAGGGAGAAAGGGGGAGAGACCTCGTTATCCTTCTCTGTGAGAGTCCTCTGACTTTTGCACACATCTCTTCCAAAGGGCTCAACGCGGTTTCCACGAAAATAATCAATGAACTCAACGATGAGGGAAATCCATCTTAACGATAATAAGAAGCTCCGTGAGCCAAGGGACTGGGTATACATTGATTTTTTGTATTATCGCTTCAAACATCTATAGCTAAAAGGGCATGGGAGATCATGTTTTTTTAAAAAACACGTTACCACGCAAATTGAGATTCGACCTAATTCGGTGCGATACGGTCGATGGTCGGTCGCGTGATGTTTATGGGGATGAAAAAATTATAATGCACCCTTTCTGCCTTCGTCACGCGATGTCCGACATATTTTTATTTTTGATATTATTATTGTTGTCAGTGACGTCGGATAATTATCGATTAATCAATAAATATTGATTATTGGTTATATTTAGAAATTATGGACTATTAGAATATTTATTCAATATCGATTATTAACGACAGGGAATATCATTAATTATTGGCGGTACGAAATTCGATTGTCCCTCGATAGATATTTGGAAAATTGGGAAAGGCTGGGCTCGATAGTCGATTGCGCGGAAATATAATAACAATAAATAGCTCTTGAATTGATGGGATTCGATATTTCACGGTCGAATTTTCACGGGATATTGGGTCTGAATTTTTAATCGCTCGACCCTCGTTTCGTTGAATTTTACGGCGCGCCGCGGCCGGCGAATTTTAATATTTTATCATTCTGATTCGTACTCCGCGATAAGAGCTTGTATTTTCCAATTAACCGTTACGCTCGAGGTTACGTACGATGCGAGTTATTTATTATTTTTGTTTCGTTTGTTCACAGCCGAATCCGACATCAGCACTTTCGCGACGAGAACCGTGCATTTTCGGGCATCGAATAAGCCGAACAATTCACTTTTCACGATGATCAGCAGGCCCAAGGCCCTTAGGGAATTGTACGAGGCCGCGGCAATCGTGGCCGTGAGAAGTTTGGACTCGCTGAGACGGGATCGAGATGCTGGCAGTTCCATGGACATGTTCATGTGCACGCCCGTCCTTGGAAAGAGAAGGCGAGACAAGAGCCTCGACATCGAGTCCAGAGTCGTGAGTATATTATTTATACGCCAACCCGCACGATGGGTTTATGTGTATTTCAACTTTATCTTCACCGCGTGACTCTGCACTTAACGAGAGAAAGACTTAAAGAGAGAAACGAACAATCGACTCCGACTGTTTCCATCAAAATATCATTTCGTTAGGGTTTGGGGGTTGAACGAAAATTAATTTACGATCGTTTATCCAATGAGATATATTTTCGCAAGATTAACAAAATAATGAATCCCTTGACTTTGAAATAATTAACAGGTTTCGCAAAACCATAAAAATTATTTTATTAAATGGTAAAATTCATTGTTGTTAATATATTTGAATCAACTTAAATTTGTTGAATTTTTCTTTAATTCTATTCGGTCAAATTTCAGTTTCCGCTCATATTCGTTCCACTCTCGTCGCCTATCGATATAAATTCCCTCTGAAAGGTTTAGAATGACTCCGGACTGCTCGCACCCGATCCATTATAATTAAGGGCCCTCGCTATGGAGAACCTATATAGACTTTTTTATAGCCACCTATTTCAGCCATTCATCCGTTACACCCCCTTCGTTGATCCGCGCAACCCCCCTATGAAAGACCAGCTCTAAACACCCCGATGGGAATGACAATTCGGCATGAACTCACCCCTTTTCACACGGCTGCTCGACTAACTCGATATTCATTCCTAAAGTATGCACTTAAAACTTGCGGCGGGGTTTGTTGACAAACAGACGTGACTCAGAATATATTCGGCCTGTGTACATCGATATATATATATATATACACACACATATATACGTAGAACGGCAAAAGCGCGCGTTCTTCCTTCCAGTCTTGTCCCACGATAAAAATCACGAACTAAAAAAGTGTACGCATATGTCTATGTAGTAGGGAGCCATAGAACCCGATTTTTTCGTTTACTTCACACATACATACACGTAAAATAACAAAATGTGCATTTATATGTCTATATAAACCGATCTGAAGGACCCCGATTTTTTGTGAAGGTGTGGATGTACATATACATGTATAAATATATATATATATATATACCAATATCGTCCTATATATGTATTGACCGATGGTCTGGCAACGCTGGAATTCCTCCCACTATAAGCTCTCGCGTACCCTGAACGTTGTGTGGGGTTTCTCCTGGGGGCCCGTAAGAAGTCTTCAAGGTGTGTTAGCGCGGCTTCAGGAGGCAGCCCAGAAATCTAACGGGTGTGAAATAAACTGTGCCACGCCGTCCCTTAAAAACCCTCGGAAATTTCTCATTCTATTTCTCATCGCGCTTTTTTTTGCTCTATGACGGTCCTGGTTTTTGGCGACAAAAGTCGTAAGTTTGCAGATTAATAAATTAACCAATTTTCTACGTAAACGTTATGGCGTTTTCTTTAAGAGGATATCCGTGTCGTCTCGTGGTAAAAATTGAAAGTTCCTCGACGCAATTAGGCGTGACATTTGTATAGTTTATACTTGGTTGATCGCCATTTTATTTTTACGGATTTGCAAGAATGTGGGAATTCGAAGAAATACGGGACACCGGGTATACGTTCTTATTCGACAAGGACGTGGCTGCAGGTTGCCGTCAGGTTACGTATATCTTTTCCCCGAGAGGGAGAGAGGAGAGAGAAAAGACGAGAAGAACTCCCGCGGTGTGGCGACGGCGGCGGCCCTCCTCATGCTTATTCCCTTTAGCCCCTCCTCTTATCCTTTTCTTTCGTCTTATTTTCCCTCCTCTCTCCTCTCTCCCCTGTTCGTCTCTCGTTCTCTCTCTCTCTCTCTCGCCCGCCTGGACCCTCGTCCTTTTTCTTTCTCCTTCGTTTTTCCCCTCTTCTCCAATGCTCTTCGTCTTCTTCCTTCTACTTTACCTGCCGCTGCGCGGCGCTAATGGAGCCCGAGAAAAGGTATCCGCGCTCACTTTGCGAAGAGCCTGAAATGCCCGTTTCTGCAAACCCTTCGCGGATACCGAGAATCAGCAATGCCAATTTTCGAGATATATATGTATAATATAGAGATATAGACATGTCATTGTGAAAAAAGTAACGAGTGCGTGAAAATTATACGAAAACATTAAAAGGGATTTATAATGTCACGAGGAAATCACGCGATGATGTATTTTTTATTTATTATTATTATTATTATTATTATTATTGATTGTTATTGTTATTATGCGCTCGATTATCTCGTGAAGTGACTCATCGATTAAGACAAATTTTCGTGGGGGATCGTCTTCACACCTGGCTGCAACGAAATAACATAATACACGTATAATCGTTTCGCGGCAGAACCGGTGTTCTCTCATAACGATGAGTCTCCCTTCGGCATATCAGTACGCAAGGCTCAACATCTGCGGGCAAAACGCGTCGGATTTTCCACGAAATAATTTATCACGTGAGGTAATAAAGAAAATTACGATCTTGTTCGTCGTGCACGATGCAAATTTTTTACGAGTTTGCGTCAATAAATAAAACGACGCCGCTTATCCTCGGAGCTACGCGCAAGTATTTCACGATGTAATTAATTCCGTTTTTGACAAAAATATGTGTTTTTTTTCGTTTATTTCCATTCATTTTCGCGGAATTCGATCGAGCCACGATTCCCTATCGGCGATTTCAATCTTCGCTTTGCCGTAACGTTGACAAATGTTAAAAATCGGTGTTTGAATTGTTTCTTTTTCTTTCATCATATCCTCCTCCTCTTCTTCTTCTTCTTCTTCTTTTCAAGCCGTAAAGTCGTATCGTCGCCGTGAGATCTCGGTCTCGAATGAACAAACACTCGCACCGTTTTCCATATCAGCGAAATTCCACTTGACTATATTCCCATTGCTATGTAGGATGCCGAGGAGAGTAATATAATCTACAGGGTCAACGGGGGTCCGAGTGTACTCCTCACGGAGCGAGAGAAAGATCTACACGAGCGACCTCTCGTGGTGCTTCTCCTGTGATGTCCGTTGCTAGTACACCGTATATATACATATATATATATATATATGCACGATAAACGTCGCCTAGATCGCAAGATCTTTGTGGGCTTGTATCTCACGAGAAGAGTCCTCGTTCTCAAATAAATTCCTCTCCTTCGCCTCCTCTTCTCTCGTTCTACGTAGATCTCCGACAGCGTAAAGCACACACACTTGCCACCGCGAAAGATCTACCTCGAAGTACTCTTTCACGTATAATGTTCCTTCTCGCGGATATATCTCCGAGAACTTAACGGGAGCCCGCATGCGGCGAGGAAAAAGAGAGAGAGAGAGAGAGAGAGAGAGAAACGGAGATTCACGCTAACCCGAACGAAACTAGTCCGTAACCCAATACTCTCGAGTCTCTACGCGGTGGTGAGATATACAGCCCGTGAAATCTAGTACGATGCGCTTTCCGTACGTGTATATGTGTATATATGTGTAGGTGTGTACATCTCGCGAGAGATACGAGCCTTGAAATGATTTGCAAAGTTCTCCACTCCCCTTCGCCCCTCTCAACCACTACGAAAGACAGTCAAAATTTTTACGACCCATTTCCAAATTCGGAACGTTTATGGACTTTTGGAGTAGGTACGACAGATGAGAATTGATAGTCGGAAATATATCAATTTCAGAGCGGAACAATTGTTATGAACCAACTGAACAAATTCCCTAATTTAAGTTTTCCTGTCGAAGATAAATTGATTTCGTTCTTGCAAAAATTACGGTAAATATTGAAAACAGTGAATAGTTTTTATGAAGATGGAATTGAATGAGCTGTAAATGATAAAAGTCGAAGTAGCTGACGAATAATTTGGAATGTTTTTTTTTTGGAACTAGTCTCGTATCTGAATTTCGTAACAGTATTATAGAGAAACCTCGAAGTAGAGCGAACGAGGCGGAGACCGGTGAATGAAACCGGTGAGGCCAACTGATTTTATCTAGATGATCATGCATGTATATACGTACATAAGGATCGTTCATTGCAATTACAGCCAGCGGCACTGGACGATCTAAGAAGGTGGACGTCGACCGAGGCACTTGGTGACGTCACGGTAGCACCGGACTGCATGTCCAGGATACTCGGTGACACCGCGACCGACGATGCCGTCGATCACAAACTACCGAGTCCCGAGGAACAGGTTCAGGCTGTTGCACTCAAGTGAGTCTCTTGCTCGGTCGGAGGATTTTACATACACGTAGATACCTACGTGTGATAATCCACCGTGCTAAATGACGAACGATTTATCTAACGACTCGTTACGTTCGACCATTTTACGAACAGATTCCCAGCCGAAATCGTCGCGGTGGACGTGAGTGGGCGAGGCTTCGAGAGAATGTCGATGCGAAGGAGATCTCTACTGGCTGGTCCGGAGGGCCAAGACTCGACGGCCGTGAAGAGAAGATCACGTCCTCGTCGACCACGTGGAAAGAGACGAAACACGATAGCCGGTACCGATCAGAAGGAGATTCGCCAAGCTGTCGGAGGGTTAGTGTCTTGTTCGTATTTAAGAGCTATCGAAGATTCGACTATTCTTGATTTTGCGAGATTAAATTTAACTCGAATTTTTACAATGAAAAATCTAAATAATTGAAAAATAAAATAAATGCTATTGGGATTAATTTTTATTAATTGTCGGTTATAAGTTATCATCAGAGTTTAATTAACGTTGATAAAAGAAAAATGCATTTTAAAAATTACGATTAAATCTAATCGATCTTTTTTATTTTGGCAAAATTCTAAGTCATTTTTGCACAACCAAAATAAAAATTAAGGCAAGGAGGATTGATATGACACGTATATTTTACAATCGAAATCATGAAGTGCACTCGCTTCTCAGAAGAAATAGTCTGTCTCGAGTTCGCGACGAATGTACACGTGCACCTATCTTATCGCAAAATGTTTACAACATCAGTTATCGTCTGCATCTCTCTTTCTTAAATGCACTTTGCGGGCCAATGACTGTCTCACGACGAACTATATCGTCCCTTTGGCTCTCAAAGTTACGCGCTATAGCTGTAAACGACCGGGATATACATGCGCGAACCACGTTTGAATCGAACGATTCGTCTCGGTCCGTAACGTCGAGCGGTTACCGAACCACGAAGAATTTTGATTGCCCTCCGGCTCACGCTTCGAACTTACTTTTACCTCTCATTTTTCGGATCAACGAAAAAAAAGGCTTTCCCCTTTTAATAAATAACTCAAATGCCATAATGAAAAATGAACAAACAATTCATTCGTTTGTGATAAATATTACAGGGAAACGACACCGGACGAGCCCGAGGAACTACTCGCGGGCACGACACCCCGGGCTCACAGATCCGCGAGTACGGACATCCTCGGCTCGAAGAAGGAATCGCCGACGGAGAAAAAATCCCACTTCAATACTCTCAAAGCATGGGGAATGTCGAGACTGAAGTTGATCAGTCCGCGTTCGAGTCAATCGTCGAGTCAACAGATCGATCTTGCAACGGACGTGGCGAACGAGACGAACGAGGAGAGAACGACGGAAAGTCAGGCAAAGACACCGGAGGAGGTGAACATCTACGAGACCGTCTCGACGAGACGTCGCAAAGACAAGTCGCACGAGAGGAAACCGAGCTCGTCGAGCTCCAGTGGCAAAAGCACATCGAGCATACCGGTCACGATGCCGAACACCGAGACGAGGCAGTTGAGCGTTAAGCTTCGAGAATCCGCTGCTCAGAGGAGAGAACGAAGAAAGGGCACGAGCAGGGACGACGCGCCGCACTCGAGTTCTGGAAATTGGAGCGCCTCGTCGGAGAGCGGAAGAGCAAGTATTGGAAGCGAAACTACCACGACGACCCATCCACCCAGGTAGAACAAGGACGAACGATGATGTTTCAAAACAAAAAAACACAATTTTTAAAATTATTTTCTCGTTGAAAAAAAATGTTTGCCAAATGTCAATATGAAAATTGTTCTAGATCAACGACCACAGCATCGATCGGCACATCGTCGACGTCTCTGTGTCATATTCGACGTCTCAAGGGCCGAGACACATCGGCATCGTCCTCTGTAACTTCCGAGGGTACCCTTACTCCGGATATCATACAGGACATCGCAGTCGTGCCTTTCTCCGACGACGGTGAAAACTCTTCCGTGTATTCGTGCGACACAGAGGGTTATTACACCTCTTTCCACATGGATTCCGGTCTAAAAACACTGAGAGAAGAGGAACCATCGCCTCAGAGCCCGGTCGTCAGGTCGAGCGAGGTCAGCTCGGATCCGACGTCACCGATAGTCGAGAACGAGTACGAACTTTTTGGCAGGGGATCGACGTCAACTACGACCAGTTCGGCTGGAACCGTGTGTACCGCTTTACTGGCACCTGTACCGCCTGAGAGAAAGTCGAGCCTGACCGTAGTAGCAATGGTAAGAAATATTCCAACACTTATAAAAAAAACTGAAGGCTCCCTTGATTTCTCAGACAAGCTTACAAACCCTTCCCCCATATCATTAAAAATCTTTGTCGCGATGACGTCATTGTTATTTTATCTTCAGGTACACGGTCAGAATCAAAATGGCGGCGAATCACCGGATAGCGGTCACAATACGTCGTCATCCCCCGTAGAGTCAGCCTCGAGTCCAGCCTGCACCGGAAGGTCCTGTTCCGAGTTCGAGTACTCGGAATCGAGCGACCTTGAAGGTTGCGACAGGATCGAGAGGATTCGTTCCAAGACGGCGATCAACACGAGTCGCATCCCCTCGATGTGCGTCATAACGCCACCTGGCTCCGATGATGAAAATGCCAAGGATACGGAAGATCGCGATCCACGAAGAAACGAGAACAAAATGGACTCAAGAGGCCCCGGTTCGGTCCTCATGTCCGCTACGGTCGGGACTTCCAAGATGGAAGTCATCAACGGTCAGGACAAAAATCTTTACGCGACCGTTCAGACCGTGGTACCGTCAACCCCTAGCAATTCCAATAATCCCATTAAGAGCCCAAGCAATCAATCGAACCCAACGACTACCAGCAAAATGAGTCCGTTGAGCGGTGTCCTGGGCAAGCTTCGAGGTGTTCTTCCCTTGTCAGGAAGGAAACACGCGTCTAAGAACGCCGTACAGGATGTGCCTCACAACACAGGAGACTCCGGCGACTATGTCACCATAGCCGACGTGAGAAACAATAATGACAAACGCCAGGGGACTGCCAACGCGATGACGACGGCATCGTTACGCTCGCAAGTTACATACGCGAACGCTGATCTGTTCAAGAGGGACGCGGAATATGTGAGCCTAAGTGAATTGCCGAAGAAACCGGATTCCTCGTTGGAAAGGAGACGACAGGGTGCGAGGGTGACCTTGGATTCAGAGGGAAAGGTCGTTTATTCGTCCGATAGTTTGAAGAGGAGAAAGGGAGCGCACACGACCTTCAACCCAGGTGATTAGTCGAGAGAGTTTCCTACTTGTAACTTAATCATCCCTTATCAAGCCTTCTAACGAAAATACGATGTAACCAACCCCATGGTGTATCGATTACTTCACCTTGACTCGAATCCATCTTAACATGGCTTCGATAATGTTTCTTAGGTCCGTTCGTTAAGGAGGGTATTTCCCCATCACCATCACCCCTCCTACATCGAGCTCAGACTCACGTTCGAGCGGTCACCAAGACATCAGACTCGGTGGACGGCCCGCGTCAGACCGCCTCGACACCACCGACGTCCCCTCAGCTAGGAAAGTTGATAATCCGCGCTGCAAAGAGCCCGGATCGTGCTCCTAGCCCGGATTACGTCAGGACGCCTTCGACGGTGGTCGGTCCAACGAGTCCAACGAGTCCTCACAGACAAGTACGAGGCGCTTACGTCAACGTGCAGGGTGACGAAGGTAAGAAAGCCTACGGCAGCATCAGCAACGACACTGAACACGATTGCACTGAGAGCACCGGTAGATTAGATAGCAACGATTGTCCGACGTCCGGTGAACGTCATCAGCAACAAAATCAGCCGAAGGATCATCAGCAACGGAAGAAGGATCAACGTCACCAACAACAGTCGCAACGAACGGGCCGAAACGATGCGACATTGAATTCTTCTCGACATTCAGCTCCGTTAGCCCCGAGCAACAAGTGCTCGGACTTTAGGGTCTCGCAAATGGCAACTTTTTGCGTCACGCGAGAAATCCTCGAAGATGAACGTTTTAGGGAAAAAGTTAGGGCTGGCGACGAGAATTATCCCCCGCAGAGTCGCGTGGGCGCGTGCAGCAAGGTCGACGATAACGAGACGATAAATACTTCCCGGGTCACTGTTCCTCCTGGCAGCTTGGATTCCGCGACCAAAGGCTGTCAGGACGACAAAAATCCTTCCGTAAATATTAGACACCCTATTAGCGCCCGGTTGACCTTCGAAAAGTCCGGTCTGTGTCCGGCAAATCTTCGAGCCAGCGGGACAACCCCGAAGCTCGGTAGAAAATTGTTGATCTCCGATCTGGACACGCCGAATTTTTCGCGACGCAATATCGTTAATGAGTTTCGAGAAACGGACAAGTGCGATTCGAGATTGGCGGGCGACGATGAAAAATCGATGAGTCAAGAAGATAAGAGCTTGAACGATAAATCCGAACGCGGTGATCGAAAAATCAAACGTAGCGAGAGTTATCGAATGGCGAACAGTCCGATAATGTTTATCAAAAAAATTTCCGGACATGCGGACAAATCGACTAAAATATTCAGAACGCATTCGGAAGAATTGAGGGAGGATTTGTTGAAGGAACGAATCAATTATCCGGAAAGCGTCGCGAGTCCGGAGCCGCAAATCGACGATACGTGCGAATTCGAGGATAACGCGAGTTTCCCGACTCCTGTCACGAGTGTGCCCGTCAGTCCTCGACCTCGAGCCCTCGATCTTGAACCCGCAAGAGTTCTCAAATATTCTGGTAACGATACGGAAATTTGGTAATTTTTTTGGATCGCTTAGACAATTTGTTCCGGTGAAAACATGACTAAAAATTATTGTGTCGCCAAATCGGCAGGATAATTGACAGCGTAGCTAAAAATTAGTCAAGCACGTAAGTTTCGGGAATTTTTCTCTTTTACGCCGCACGGGAAATGGTGTCGTAAGAAATTATGAACGACGTGATTTCTGACTCGGGGACATCGGACAGTGCTCCAGTTTCGAGGATGTAATAGTAGGACGGAGAACGGTTGTCAAGCGTTTTGTTGTACATGTCTAAAGATCCCCCGCGTTGATGTACGGGCGTTCTTCTGTGACTCAAAGCTAGCAGATTCAACGAGCCGTAACTTCATCGTTCCAAATAGATAGTCGAAGCCGGTCGTTATACGTACGTATTGCTTTGAACACAATATATATGTATCACTTGGGTATGTGACAAACAAAAAAATACACGTTAGACTGAGAGAATAAATAGAATCGTAGCTCAAGAAAACAACTCATATGAAACGTTGTTTACTGCCGTCGTCACATTTTCCTACATTTTTCTCAGAAGTTTTCTTGTAAATCTCTCAAATCTTTAGTGTTAGCCCCTTCCGGTTCGTACAATAAACTGAGAAAGTTTTGACGAGTTTTCAAAAAGTGGCAAGGAACAAATAGTTGATAATGAGTCGATGTAAAACCAAAATAGCTATAGTTTACGTAACACTATAGCTATTTCGGTTTTGCGTTGGACGCTAGGCCATTGCGCCAAGTATAGAGTTGCCCCTTAGGCCTATCTATTATTTCGACAGGTAAAAGCAACGAATCGTGAGTCATTCATCGAGCTCAGCGCGCGCTCCAGCACTGCGGCAAAATCGACAATTGACCCTTTAAACATTCTTTTTCGCTACAGGACCAACTGCATATTGTTTTTATGATCCCAAAGTATCTTTTACGAGAAAAAAAACGACTTTTACAAAATTCTACAGTGGTGTTACCTCTTGAAGCACGTCGCGGCAAAAGATAAAGGGAAAGTCTGTCTTCAGAATTCGACGTTCGCTCTCCCTTCTCTCTCTCTCTCTCTCTCTTTCTCTCTCTGTCTCTCATAATTACAAATCGTCCCAGTCTCTCCCTCTCTTGGAACGTCGGCACGTCGGGCGTCCGGAGCGTTTTGGAGTAGAGCGTGGAATAATACGTACCGTGGGTTCAATGGTTTCCACCCTCGATAAGAGGGAAAACCAGAAAGTCGATAGCAAGAGTGCTACATAGCTAAATGTGCCATATCGACAAGGTTACTGGTTTATGCTTTATTTATGGCTTAATAATTGGCACAATCTAACCGTCGTATATTTCTTTTCTCGAGATACTTTATCAAAAATGAAAAGGGGGTAAGAGATTTTCCGTATGACCTAGTCAATGTTTTTCTCGTTTTCGAACCAACTAATAATATTCGTATCTTCTCGCTCGCAAAATCTGCAGTTATTATTAAAATTTACGTCTCTAAATTCAATATTGATAATTTACGAGCAAAAAATAGATTTTTCGACATTGTTCGATTTCCACTAAATAATTCAATTAAAAAACATTTAAAAAAAACATAAAACATCAACAATTGTATTTTTATTGCATAGTCTATCTTTATGATAAAATATAGAAGTAAAATTGATTAACGGTCGATTGGTAATCCCCCGAAGATGTAATTTATCAGCGATGCAAAACAATTCAGGAAAAAGGAACGATCATCTTGAGAGGTCAGTGGACGGTGTAAACGAGAGAATAATAGGAAACGTACAGAGAACCTTTTTCTAATCGACGTATATTTCTTGTTCAACTGAAAATTACACAAGAATAAAGGGGGACGAAGGAGGGAGAGAGGGGCGGTGTGAGACAGAGACAGAGGGAGTCCCGTATCGTGTGAAAGCGAAAGAGCGAGCTAGAGATATGGAAAAATCCACAAAGACCCCACTGGTTCATCGATGGAAAGCGTCTCGATGTTCTTTCATCGACCCTTATCAGACACTTTGTATTGACCGCTCACATGGCTCAATAAACGACGGAGTTGCATCAGTTCCGAGATGTTTATCCCGAATGTGTGATTAACCACAAGGATACATTCTTGAATTGTTATATATACGCGTTAGAGTGAATCAGAGCGAGCGAGAAAGAGAGAGATAGAAACTAATTTTTAAAACAAAACAAAAATCAAAAGGAAATAACCACGATGTATACGAGTGGATAAAAACGAAAAAAAAACCGAAACGTCCGAGTTTGCGCATTCGTGGTGCATCACCGTTGATATACTTTAAGCTCTCGGGTTCGAACATCAGTCGTATCGACGGTCCGGTTGCGATCGCGACCGGACCGATATATAAAAACCGTTCGTATCTCTTGTCCTCCGCTCAATCGTGCGAAAGGTTCTGTTCTCGGTCTCTTCGGCGATTCAAAATCTTAAATTACGAGAATTCTCGGTCACCCCGGGCTTATCGCAAGTAAATTTGGAAAACATTTCCATGATATGTAATATATTTTGGCGTGGCATTATGCTTCAAATTAATTTCGTGCCGCGTGGGTCAAGGTCGAGAGATAAAACGCGGAATCAATCGAGCCTGTGACATTATTCGTTGGTAAATTCACTTTTGTATTTTGTCGTCAATTAAATATAACTGGATTACAAAATTCGAAACAGGAAAGCTTAGAGTTCTGTTTTAAAGAGATTTTACTCAAAATCGGTATGTTATTTATTATTTTTTGAGAGATTCTCGAGCGAATTCGAAAATATTTATTTTTCTTGGAGCTTTGTTAGGGCTAGAAAAGTTAAAAATTCTTTTTCTCGTGTGTGCGTGACTATTGCGACGATCATAAATTACAAGAGAGAGAGAGAGAGAGAGAGAGAGAGAGAGAGAGAGAGAGAGAGAGAGAGAGAGAGAGAGAGAGAGAGAGAGAGAGAGAGAGAGAGAGAGAGAGAGAGAGAGAGAGACAACTGGACAGTGTGCCGAGGGGACGTTCGAAAGAGATTTAATACGTGCCTTCGCGCTAGACAGTCAGTCGCCGCGATCGGCGCTCAGAAACGTCGTCGCTCGAGTCACCGTTAGACATCGAGCTGTCACCGTAGCTGTTCGGCGTGCTATTTTACATCGGAGAAATTATTCATTCGCGTTTTCAACATGTTGGCGAGGCATTTACTTTTTTTGGCAACGCGACGACCCCGTAAGTTCAACAATTTTTTTAAAATAAAAAGTTTTTTTAAAAATAAAATTAACTCGTGTTGATTGGAACGTGGAAAACAATTTATTCGCGAATTCTGAAAGAGATAGGCTTTGCGACGATGCAAAGGCTTAAATATCTTTGCCACTTATTTTGACACTTCGCGTCGAAGCAACAAAATATTTTTTTGGATTTGTCTGTTGAAATTGCTGTCTTTCTTCATTCACTATTTCATTAAGCATCGTCGTATCGGGAGTCTCGAGCTCGACGATTGGTCGCTGCCAGATGGTCGCGGGAGAGCGCATTATCAATTCACACGAGTCATTTCGCCGGGTAATTTTCCTATGTGTGGAATCTTCATTCCGTTATACATTATGTACTGAGCTTTTATCTCACTAATAAATAAAAACGCGACTACGTAATATCCGCATTGAGAATGATACAGATTATTACATTGTCGATCAATTTATCATTATTATAATTTATTCGAACGGTTATTTCGACTAGAAGATTCAAACGCGATTCAAGACCGTGATCACGAAAATTTCAACAATGTTAGAAGAATTTGGAATAATAATTAATGAAGAAATATTATTTTGGTGGAATATTTAGTTTTCAGATTTTTCATTTTGTTGTCGCTTAAAAATAATAATGTAATTATTATCGATCGTTGATCGAATCTTCAAGAAACGTTAATCGATTATTCGGCATTCGAAGCTATTGAAATATGCATAATATGGGTCAACGACATTTTCAATGATGGTGATATTTGTTTTCGAACGACGGTATGGAAATTTTGTTTCCGATTCGAGTATCTTTTTTCGCGTTTTGTTATCTCACCGCTCGGTACATTATTCGGATCCCCGATTAGACTCGTTCGAATATTAAAATTATTATTGAACTGTAAAGTTTGACCCTGCTCCGGGTGCGAGTATGTCGTAATGTCCAAAGAAAATCTTAAAATGGGAGTGAGAAAGAGTGGGAGGGAGTCTCTCGTGCCGGTCAGAGTTTTGTTTACGAACGACTTTATCTATCAGCAGAGCAGTGATTGAAAAATATCGCAATTTGTGACATGAGAGTGCGGGACCCCGGGGTCTGTCCGATGTGAGTACACGTGCATGAAAATAACGTGAAAAAATACATTGGCCCACCTCGAGGTGATGTGAAATCGTCTCGGACGATATCGAAAACTATAAATAAACAAATTTCTCACAGATGCATTGAAATTTCTGATTTTGATTGCTTTTGCTCAAAATTTCAACACGCCTTTGAAAAACGTTGTTTATTGTTTTGCTTACCGATCAAAGGTTTTCTGGACGGTTCACATCGACTCGGAAATAATAAGCAAAGTCGGCGCAGAGATTACAGACGAGAAACTTAATTTGTCCTTTTCCAGCGGTTCCCCAGAAACGTTCAAAATATCGAAATGTTAAATTGCCCTAATTTTCATCGTATTGGAATAATTTGGAGTTATAGGGAGGTTTTGAAAAATTGATGTGGAGCTCTAGAGAACGGCGTTGAATTCGTTATTATACCGCTATTTTTCCGCCTGTGGCAAAAATCAATATTTCATCTTTAAAAATATGTGAAATATCGGAAAACACTTGCAGCCGCATAAACTAGGCGTCGAGCACAGGATTAAAACAATGACTTTTTAGAATGTGGAGCCATTTTTTGTGTTGACGGGTGATTTTCGAAAAAATTGAGAATGAGGTGGTTGTTATTGCCTATTATTGATATATTAAAATCACTTTTAGAATTCCTCGATGAATTCCGCGCGTCCACGCGACTCCAAAATCGACAATTCTCTCGCCAAACTAAAATTAGTGGTTATTACCTCACGACGAAATACGAAAAAGTATTTGAATCAAATTTTTTATTGATTTTCCAGTCTCGTTATCTAATATATTATTTGTACATACAAACAAATGGAGCATTATATTATTTTCGCGTTTATGCTCGTTGTAGGTGATCGTTGCAACCCATTTGGATAAATATATCTAATATAAAAAGATGATTTTCGCATGTTTGTATAGTTCGAATTAGCGTGCTCGCCTCGCGTTGTAAGTATAGCGTCTGTAGCAGTGTGACTAACAAACAAACTAACTTTTGACGATTGTTCACATGTTGTTATATATTTTTTCAATTGTTTTACGTCAAGAAAAGTGTACTCGATTCTCGAAATGAGAGATGCAAGTGCACGTTCTTTTAATGTTTCGTTCGATATTATGATAATATGACGGATCAACATAATCTCGCAATTCTTCTCCCAAGTTTTTGTCAAAGAATATTAATATTTAGGGCATACGCAAAGTATCGGCCTTTGCATAATTAACTTGTCTATGGGCTAATGCTTTATTTTTGCTTTAAATATTTACTATCGTCGAGACATACTTTACCAACAAATTTCGACGTCACGTTGATCCGTGGTTTCATCGTAAGACATATAAATACGCGTCGAGAAAAAATAATCTATATATTCCGTTTATTCACAAAGAATAAATTCAGTACGATAAAAATCAATTACTTAAATCGAATACAACTTTTTCGTTATGTCTCGTGAAATAAATGCATTGCTCTTGTCGCAACAACGAAAAAAGGGATAATTAATTGCTTGCAACTAATAAAACAAAGCCCGCGGACGCTCTTGCAACCTGGGGTGGCATGCAGGTTTTTTGTGCGTTAAATGTATTATATTTTGTATATTGTATACTTCACCCGATATGCAATTCTCAGCGATAGCATTTCTCCCTCGTTTTTTTTAAACAACGGATAGGCTCATCGATAAAAAAATTATGTAAATCATCTACACGAAGATACTTAAGAATTTTATTGTTTCATCTTTCCCATTGTACATATCATATCGTATATAGCTCCTACGTTATACGTAATTATTCATTTTTTTCTCTCCTGATTAGATTTATTTGCTGCGTTTATTTGTATGTTAATAGATATGATTTTTTTTATTACCGAAACTGCATTTGCATTTTGTCATTTTTTTCCATTTTCTCTTTTTTTTTGTATTTATCACCAGCACTTGCGAAAGCCCGTTGATACACACTTATCGACCACCAAAGCCGTCATCCTCGTCCTCGTCATTTTATACCTGTACATATATATATATACAATCGTTTCACAAGTCTTGCCTCAGCTATGTGTTCGTATCTGTCGTACAACAAACTCCTTGTGTTTCACATTTTCACTGTGTTCTTATGAGGGGATATGCATTCATATACATCATATATAAATATATATATATAAACTTCATGTGAAATTTTTTAAATATTTCTCCCTAAGAAAAATATTTATAAATTTATATTATATGTATATATATATACATCACATGCATAATTTCATATAGAATGCCCCACAGTAACACTATCATAGTTACACGTTCCATATTGCGCTCGGTGAGTACATTTTTGTTGACATCATTTTTTTCCTTTTAAAATTTTGTTACCTTCATTGCACGCTCATATTGAAAACTCATGCTTCTGCTGATGTGCCTTGCTTGCCGTTCGAATTAACGACTAATGCTTCGACATAAAAATGCGTAAATAATACCGTAGTGATTTTATTACAAATTTCTGCATATCGATCCAAATATAGATTTATATTATACGTATGTGCGAGTTTATTAATAATATACTAACCCTAATCAGTTCGGTTCCGGAAGGTCTTTGGCCAATAAATGCACAAATAGAAGGAGGTGGATTGGCAAAAAGAAAAAGAAAAGATAATTCGTAAGAAAGAAACATCGAAAAATAGGTTTCCTTAGGGTCATTTCATTAAAACCTGACAATTTGTGTTTCAGACAATGCGTTGCTACCACTTACCGGAGAACCGACACCGGCTCAGGCGGTGTCGCAGACTCCACCGCCTTACGTTGGTCCGCCGCAGCCACGAGACTGGCAAACAGTTCAAAGACGGGTCGATTATGGCGACGATGGGCGAAACAACAAAAATACAATTTCCAAAGATGTTTATCAACAGGATTATCGAGTTCACGAGGACAATCGAACGAGCTACGGGCAATCGCAACAACAGCAACAATCACGATCGAGCTTCGGTTCGACCGAGAATCATCGGAATTCTCGAGCATTAGAGAATATCAACCAGCCTTATTACGAGCCACCCAGTTATGGCGATAATCGTATTTACTCGCAACAGATCGTCAAAACGGAAAACGCGAGAAATCAACAACTTTACGGTAGTCCGTCCAGCGATGGAAAACAATTTTTTACTCTGCCGACGAGAAGACCGGCGAGAGAGGTCGAACCTCAAAGAAGCGTTACGCCGGATATCACGAGAGGATTGGGAAGAGGTCCATTGAGCGCCATGCACATGTTCGCAAGACATGGACAAAAACCTGTCGTCGATGGCGCGATGGGACAGACTGAAAATTCCGGGGATTCGAATCGACGTGGTAGCATGGAGCAAATTCAAATGAGAGGCCCGGCAAGTCTCGTAGACAATTTACGCCAGCAGCAAACGGCCGTTGACGCGAGAAACAGGTAAAGTTTGTTCGAGCGATAAAAACTGTGATAGATTTTTTCATATCTCGCGGGACGCGATTCCTCGGGCGGATATTTTCACGCGTGGCTAGAAGAATACGCAATGACTTTTGACTCAATGTGTTCCAGATTCGTTGCACCTCTAGGACTGTCCGCGCTTGGCTATCGTTTCTTCGCCTCGTCGCCGGTTCGCGATACCGACAGAAAGTCAACGGAGACCGTTCGACATCCAACGATATCTCCAATAGCTACGGGAAATACCGGCAACGCTTTTAAATCATCAACACCAACGGCACGCTCGAATCCAACGGTGGCGGAACGTCTAACTTTGGTAGGAAACAATTGTCCATCGCCCATACCTGGCGCTTCGGGACGAAGTACACCGACCCAAAATTCCTCGGGACGAAACACACCCACGAACCTCTCGATTATTTCACCAACGAGAAGCACTATGTCGAACGAGGAATTGTTCGCGGCTATTCACAAGTCCAAGCGAAGGCTCAATATTAAAGACGACGCTGAGAGTCTTTCACCGGCGAGCTCGACGAGCTCGTTGGTCAAAGTTCAGGCTGGCACGAGACATAGCTGGAGTCCCGAGAGCCAAAAAGCACCCGAGGTAAGTTTACCGACTCGATCTTGTCCAAATTAAAAACTGCAATTAAAAAAATACTTCTCCAGTTTTATTGCTAAAGAGTTTATAAAGGTTGAAAAAAACGATCGAAATCACACGAAATAGGTATTATTATTTAAAAATTGAGACGATCATCTTTTACGGTTATTCATAATTATTTCATTACAGTTCTAATAAAATTGTTCGCAAAATTGTGATGTTATTATTCGATAAAAATATAGCTTGAATCGCAACTTTTTAGATACCACCGACGGTTCAATCGCCCTCAGCGACGTCTCGTCTCGATTTCAAGCGTCTGTTGCTTCAACAGAGCGTGAAGACCGGACCAACGAGGTTATCAGCGGCCGAACAATTGAAACTTTCACGTCAACAGAGCCACCAACAGCAGCAACAATACCAGCAACAACACTACCATCATCAATCGATATCTCAAAACATGCCGCAAGTTCCACTCGCGAAAGTTTTGAGTCCCCGATCGGTCTGGCGATTTCAGACGCCCCGAACGGACGTCCTGTCATCGACGATAATCGAGGACGCTGCCGCTGAGGAGAAGGCAATGAAGCCGTCACCGGAAAATCCCACGACAACTTCCCGTATGACTTCGAGAAGACAGCTCGATCTCAGCGAAAAATTGCCCGATCGTTTGGCCCGTAACGAGGCTCACAACGAGAGAACAAGGAACAACGTCAACAACGTCACCGACACGCAAACGAGAATAAGCCAGATTGCGACGATCAAAGCGCCAAACGCTCAAACAATCTCGTCACTGCGTCAAAGTGGTTGCTCTCCTTATTCCGAAAATCCGGCAAAACCGTCGAACCTTCGTCAAACGATGCCCGTCGATTCAGCACAAAATATACCCGCGAGTCACGCGACGGCACCGTCCAACTACGAAAATCGTAGAATAACTAATCAACTGGCGAGAGCACAATTTTTAGCCGGTTTTCCCGTGGCAAATAATAATAATAATAATAATAATAACAATCAACGCCAGAGTGCCTATTTCGAGAAACGCTTCAGAGCGAGATCGGAATCACCCAAGCCAGCGGTGGCGCAGAGTGTCGCTCGAAGTCCCAGTGCCCCGACCCTCGAAACTGCCCTCTGATCGCTGTGGCAATTTTTTCATTCCCTCGATTTTGATAAACATATATTATTTTCACGGCATGGAACGAAGAATTGAGACGACTGAAAGAGGTCCCGAAAAGCTGATGGGAAAAAAAACGGCACGCCGTTGTTTTAAGACGAGAATTGACGGCTATTTGATTTGTTTTGCAAAAACGAAGCTCGACGTAACAAGGACGGGATGAATAAAGTTCGTCTTCTTTTCTTGTATACGATTCGTTTATCGGACTATCGATGCCATTAAGTTATTAATTTATTTCTACGATATGATAAAGAAAGGCCTTGTATTCGCGACACTCTAGTGAACCTTGTAAATAAAAGTTTGTTACTCCCTATCTTTATATCGTATAGCCGGCTTGAAATTCTGCTCGCTAGTCTAGTCGAACACCGCGTATGAACAGTAGCGTTTGAATAGAAATGAGAAGAATAAGTAACGTTGATGAATAATTGTCTTTTTTGTACTCTCGCCAGAAGACTTTTCGAAAGAAAAGTCGAATCAAACGCATCATATGTATAACCCGCTGTGCTAATCGCGGACTAGATTTATATTAATCCCGGGACGATGAATATATATATATATATATATATATATATATATATATATATATATATATACATATATTAATATATTCGATGATTAGGACAAAACTTATGAGTATTGAAAGAGTTGCCTTATTTAAATTATTACAATATTAAATTATAATATTTGCTACGAGCCTGATTGCCTATCACCAGATGGGCTCATAACGATAAACAACAACAGCAACAAAACTATAAAGACACATGACGCGCTAGGAATTAATGCGAACATTTTTTGTACTTTTGCTCGGAATAAAGAGAGATAAAATTATTTTTCTCGTGAGTTTTTTGTGTTAACGCGATGTACAAAGACAATATTTCTCGCCCCCATAAATTTACTAAAATAACGTTTAAGACGGAATTTGATTAGTTTTAAAAATACTGAAACAACCTCCTTCCATACAAGAATCGTGTCTTAAATAGAACTTTTTTCAAGGTATTTATTATTAAATTACAATCGACACAGCACGTTGTTCTGCTAATGGGGTGAAAAGGTATATTTGCAAGATATTTTTCATTGTGCAATAACCTCAATAAGCTCCTGCTTTTTCGCTTTCGTTTCGATTCAAGTTTTGCGACATTTGATTAATTTTATGAATGCGTAAGGACACTTACTTGCCAGAAAAATTCCAAATCCGCGGGTTTTGTCTACGTCGAACAAGCGTTATTCATACTTGATTATAGTGAACGCAAAAATTCTCTTCTCGTAGACTTAAACTTGTAAAACTTGCGGGTTCCTTCGTTATTCCTTTTTTTAATGCAATCGATATGCAAATGGCAAGAAGAACATTTTTCTATTTTACACAAAATTTTGCTCGTTGAACGAAGACGGTCGGACTTTAGTTTTTCTTCTAAGTTCGAACGGATGATATTTGAAACGAATGAGCATGCGCAACTATTCTTGCTCCGCATTAGAGCCCCACCGCAGCAGGCGCTGTGCGAACTTTTGCGCTTGAGGTACAATCTGCGTTACCATGGGAAAATAATGAAGAAATTTGTGTCTTCCAGCCTTACCTAGCTTTAATACCTAGAACCTAAAACGATTTTACCACCGATGACTTGTACGCACCGAGCACGTAGTTGCCTCTGCCTCCGCATGTTGAAGATTTGGGCCATTCTTCAGAGTTCCTCCTATGGGTTTTCCCACTAGGGCGATAAGGAAACTATTTAAATGAGCCCGCTTGAGTGTCTCATTCGTTCGAATTAAAAAGAGCAAAAGTGTATTGAATAAAGGGAGCTTTATTATTAATAAAATAATACAGTTTTTCAACTTTTCTTTCAAACCACCTTTTGCCCGTAACATAGCCACGAAAAAATGGATTAACCAAATTTTTCATTGAGTTGTTTTATCTCATTTGTGTACAATTGATATGTTTGCAATTAAAAAAACCACGAAGGTGGTATAATAGTCGCGGTCATGTTCGTTGTGGATAGACGTTATGAAACAAGATTTTCACATGGATAATACTTTGAAGTAACGTGCTCGCCTCATATTGTGAAGACCGTACAACTTCGGCGACGGTAAAATCAGTATAAATGAAGAAATTAACTGTGGACAATTTTGTACAATTTGTTAGATGTTTATTTATAATTCTTTGTTGAATCAAGTGTCCTCAATTCTTCGAATGAGACACGATTAGTTAATTAATCTCTAAATCTCAAGGCGAAATGGAAGGTCTTTATAAGTTTAATGCTTTTAAATACGCTGCGTACGTATCTCTTTCTTTTTTTTGATATCTTAGCAGCGAGTTGGTTAGTTTCTCTTCCATAGAAGCGATCGTTGTTGCACTTAGGTGACGAATATTTGTCAACATCTCATTTCGTTTATCGAACATGATAAAATTATTAGGTCGGTATTATCGATGAATATGAAGTTACAATTTACTATAATTTTGTTTCACAGGGGCGTCCAACGCGGTAAACCTGTAGGAACGAGAACCTTTCGCGGTCACCTGGAATTGCAATAAGTACCTCAAAGTTAAATCGCCAATTAACCGTCATCGTGAACCCTTCCGGTCTCCATTTGAGGAGGATTCTCCGGTAAAAGAGAATAATTCTTTGATCATTCAATGGCAGGGTCGATATTATTACTCAAACTTTCAAACTTGGCGAATTAATATCTCGGGCAATTTTCATCGCCGGTCGATTTAAAAAAACCCGTTTTGTTTGTACTGATGTTAACTACCTAGGTATTTTGTGTGCCCAGATAGTTAGATATTAAAAAGCGAGAGAGAGAAAGTGAGAGAGAGAGAGAGAGAGAGAGAGAGAGAGATTATACCCTGTATAATCGGAAAAGGACGGTACACAATTGTTGCACTTGTACAGAAGAATTATTCAGTATAGAGTTTGCAGCACATTTGAAGAAAAATGTATCTCTCTCAGCAATCTATTATATTCAGTTCGCTCGCCAGATACCAATTATGTCTTCTTTTAAAAAATATTGAGGGAGTCGATCGCGCCATCAACGAATTTGATCATTTTCGAAATTGTTTCAATTGCGAGGCTGTTTTTATAATTAAAGTCAGGATTCTCATAAGTCTGACAAAGACATTGATATGCCTGATACTAAAAGACAAAAAGTTTGTGGACGATCTTGAAACGCTAATTGATAGAATTGACAAGATGGAGGATTGTTACATAGCCTATATGCATGTCATTGTCAAAGGATAAAACTTATTGAGGAATCAGGAACAGTGAGGAAGCTAGGAGTCAATCATGATGCCATAATTGCGAACCACGTTCGATGGTGAATAATATTGCGTTCGCACCTTCACCTCTGCCCATATACTGAAAGCGCAGCTTATCATTATCATTCTCGAGCCTAGGAATTAAGGTACACTTAAAACGGAAAAAGGTTTCTTGTTGCATGATGTTGAACCGAATTTTTTAAATAACGAGACTCTTTGAATTATTAATAGGAAATAATGTTTATTATACAGTGTACATATTTATTAACTTCATTTATTTTTATTTCTGTTATAAATTTTATATTAATAATTATGTTATGCTTTGCCGAGCGACGAATGCCTTGATCAGTGTGCGCTTAGACTATAACAATCTCCGTAAAAAGTATAGAAACTTCTGGGTTTTTTTCTCTTTTTTTTTTATTCATCGTTTTATTCATCGTCATCCTCCTCTCTCTCGTCTTATTTTTTTAAATCTTTTTTTAAATGTATTTATTTCTCTTTGAACGCGATCACCGTGATCTGACCACCAAAGAATCGCCAAAATATGTCGCGCTGAAAACGGCAGAATCGTTCGGCATACAAATAATAGTACTGTCGAAGTTAAAGTAATTGGCGGTTTTTTTTTCTTCTTTATTCATCGTGTCTCCCTCTCTCTGTCCATGTGTCCGTAGCCCCACTTCGGCGGCCTCACAATTCTTTTATTCCTTTTCTCTTTTATTTTGAACACCAATCGGGTATCGGATCGTCTCGCACAAATTGCGACGAATCCCCAATACCGCGCGAGCGCCTCGTTATTTCATTACTTTTGTTTCCTTTTTTTTTTTTTTTTGGTTATATTCATCGTAATTTTTCCCAACTCGTCACGTCGTGTCTCTCTCATGACTGTGGGGTAGCGAGGGGCCAGATCCATCTTTGGTCAGCACCCCCACAATACACCTCACAATTTTTCTCCCTACAATAATACCATTGTCGACTAGGGTTCGGTATTATTTCTCTTTTTTCTTTTCTTTTTTGGTTTGTTTGTTATCGTTTATTTTTATATTAAATATATGTTTAATAATAGAAATAATGTTGATAATATACCTATATAATGATTACCGTTTCTTCTCCCTTTTTTTCTTCAACTTCGTCCACCTCCACTCACTCTTTCTCTCATTAATGATAAACTATCCGAATGGTACATTCGCTCCTAGTGGCCATGTTCGTAATAGCTAGTTTATGTAGTCTGTGGTATGCGAGTTCCAAATGGGATAAGGTACGTCGTACAGAGAACTTTGTCTCGTCTCAGCGTTCGCGAGGAAAAAAAAAATTAAAAACGCAGGAGACGAGAAAGAAAAAAACCTCGATAACGTCAACAAATGTGGGAATTAAATGAAGGACAAGAAAAACGTAAGAGCTTGCCGAAATCGGGAGCGTTTGCATTGAACGAACGTACGAACTTCGCGATCCTCGTTTTCTTCTTTGTTTTTCTTCATTATTTCCCATCTCGTAGATATTTTTTTCCCGTTGCACTCTATCGGCGTTCTTTTTTATACCGTGAATTTGTTTGTTTTACCCTCGTTATTTTGCGCTTTGTCGCGACGATCCGACCGCTATATTTATATGTGCACATATATACACGTTCAAATGTATATAGATATAGATATAGCGCGTGTTTTATGCGCTCCGCTCGTACGTTCTCCCTTTTAACGATTTACTTTCAATGTTTGACGTTCGTAACGAGAAACTCCCCGCTCGTTCGAGTTTCGCGCTGCCATCCCCGGCAGCCACCAGTATCTCCGTTTCATTTTTTCTCTCCTTTTTTTTGCTTTGTTTTGTTTTAATTACTTTTATTTTATTCTCATGTGTGTGTGTCTTTTTCTCCCCATTCTATTTTTTTTTATTTACTTTATTTTTTTTTTATTTTTTTTTATCGGTAAAACGGTCACAGATTTTCGGAGGAGAGCCCTGCGTTGCGCTAACGATCCGCAATCGAAAGACTTTCCTCGAAAAAGGGTTAACGCAACTGCATCTTCTATATGTGTGTGTCTGTGTTTCTTTCTCACTCTCTTTCTCTCTTTTTTACCATTATTATTGTTAATATTAATATTAATATTAAGATTATTATTATTATTATTATTATTATTATTATTATTAATATTAATATTATTTTAATTATTATTATTCCGATCGTCACGTCACCGCGTCCTCGTACCGATGAGACGCTACTTCTCTCGTCTCGCGTCCCTTTTTTAGCCTGTTTTCGTAAACCTCGTTATTCTCGCCATATAATACGTTTTTTTTTGTTTTCTTCTCATTGTACATAATAGTAACGCCATCCCGAATTTTTCGACCCATCGCCTCGCTATCTCGTATTTTAATTTTTTTTGCGTTATTTTCTAAAATTTATTTCCAATCTCATCCCTCTCTGCGCTATCTTAAGTATCTTTTCTTGTTTTTTTGTCTATCCTGCTAAAGTAGGTGTTAAATATAATTAATATTACTTCTTTATAATGTATTAGTATGTGCTTCCCCCTTGAAGTAAATTGTACCAATAATTAAATCGTAATAGTAATAATATTCATAGTAATAGTAATAATAATATTAATAATAATAATAATAATATTAATAATAATATTAATAATGATAACCATAATAATAAGTATCGTAGTAACATGATTAACTTTTCTTTCTCTTACCATACGCTCTCAATATTTTATCAATTCTGGTGATTCACGTTCGAGGGTTCATTTCTTTTTCTCGACAAAAAGATGCCTTTTTCAAGGGATAATCGTTCGTATCTCTCGCTCGGTCATCATTCATCGCACCTTGCCTCGGAACCGGCTCTATCTTCGTTTCATTCTTTCTCTATCTCACTCTCAATTACTCGAGTGGCTCTCACACTAAAAGATAACAAAATTATCATCTCGGCGAAATGAATGAGTATCGCGAAAAAGATATTATATTTTTGTGTATAATACGAATTTGTTTTTTTTTGCGAAGAAAAATTGCTAAAACCGAGAGGAATCTTGTTCGCTGCTGCTTTCTCGTATCGCTCGCTTATTTTCTTCTTTCTTTTTGAACGCATTATATTTATTTTCATATTTATGTCATTTCGTGTGTGCCTCCCTAAGCTCAACACACTGATATGCTAAGATCTCCCTTCCCCCCCCCCCCTCTTTCTCTCTCTCTCTCTCTCTCCGTGCCTCTATCTATCTCACTTCAATTCACAGATTTTTTCCTTCTTTTACACGCTTCGATCTCTCTCGCACTTCAGTGTCACTGGCGTGGGAGTTTTTCGAATCTTCATGTCTCAAGCCCACCGACCCCCTATCTGCCCCACTATTCCTCCCCAATTGCTTCGAGCCATAGTTTTCGCTCCTTTACAATAGGATTACTTTATAATAATTAATGAATAAATAAATAAATAAATAAATAATCAATCAATCAATCAATCGACATTGTGTTTTTGTCTAATTTGTTTAACTCTCGTATTTTCACAACGTATTATCGTTATTAAGGATTAATACTGTTGTATTCATAATAAATATGTATGTAATATTTTGTTTTCTCGTTCTGTCACTATTTTCTCTACTTTGCCAATTCGGTGTAACTCGGGGGACACGAATCGGTTCGAATTTTTGTTCTTCCTGTTTCACTCTCTCATTCAGCACGTTTCCGTTTCTCTTTTCTATATCTTTCTCTCGATACTCGTCGCTCGCCCAATTCTCTCGAAGTTCGATCCTTTATCGCCTAAATATATCTATATCGGTATGTACAAACCTACGTGCACATGCCTACGTACTCGTACGTCTATACACACTTATTTGTTTATTAATTTATTTATGCATTTTCAAATGTACAATGCGCAAAAAGAGATACAACAAAAAATGTCCATTAGTTTAAATCTCGAGCTCGTGGAACCGCGACAAAAGGATTGCATTGATTTTGTCATTTGTTTTGTCGTTCAAATATTTCTTTTATACAACGTTTCAAATCCGAGTAGCCCCTGATTACCGTATCGCTCGAGCGAAAGACGCGTAGGAAGAGGGAAAGGAAAATAAACGAAGCGTTGTCAATTTCAACGACTGGACGAGAGGAAAGCAAATCTTTCGCATCGGCCCTCTACAATTTTACATTTTTTTCTCATTCTTTTGTTCGTCAGTTTTGTTATTTTTTCATGTATTTATCGTAGTAGTGATTTTTTTTTAGATAGAACATTACTCGTGCACTGACGTACGAACCCTGTACCACGTTTAAAATTTCGTTCACACATCGTATGTACAGATTCGTCTCAGTTCCGGTTTCGAGGAGCCAGCGATCTCGTCGTTAACGCCGAATATTTATCGTTCATTTCGATTCTCGAATCTCTTTCGACCGCGTTCACTTCCTCCCCGAACCGGAAGTTGTTAAAAAAGACTTAGTTTTTTGTTTGTTTTATTTTGTAATCCGTTCTTTTCTTTCCACTTCGAATCGGCGTTTGATTATACTACGCAACATTCTCGGGCCTCGGACGCAAAAAACGTGTCCGTCGGCAACCGTTTTGGCTAGAAAAATGTATGTTTTTATTGTATGCCACGCACCAAAATCAACAATAAAAATAATTTGAATAGTAATTTTTTATAAATCTCAGCTAATTCACGTCGTTCTCAAAGCTTGAACGTATTTGCTGCCATCACTGTCGATCTTTCTCTCGCTCTCACTGTCGTTCGATTTCATGCGATCTCAAAATCTACAAAAAAAGCAAACGATACATTTCGCTGTACGAAATATGGAAAGATTTTTTCGAAAAAAAAGAAACGAAATAATTAACTCGGGACGAAAGTATCGTGAAATTTCCTCTCGTGACTTCGATAGCTTGTCATATTAATCAATATTGTCTAGTTGGAAATCTCCAACTAGACAATTTTTGACTAGAACGAGAGACGTACTATAATTTCATAAAAATAACAAATGTTAACACCGGTCGGGGAACAATTTTTTCAATTAACTCGCGTCAAATTGTAAAAACAAAAAAGGATAAAACAATAATGAGTCGCTCACGTTTTTTTACTTTTTTTTCTCAATATTTTCACTGTCTTTCTACGTGGCCGAGGTGCCGCGAAATGTCCCATACGTATCACGCAAACCGTGAATTGAATATAATCCGTAAACGTTTGCTCGCGAAAGAGCCACTTGTTAGCCAACTGTTGCACCTCGGGGTTCCGTAAAGCCAAACGACGAGGAGCAAAGTGAGAGAGTGAGAGAGAGAGAGAGAGAGAGACCGCGTGAGAATGGGAGGAGGAGATCGAGAAAGTCAGGAGAGATGGAGAGAGAGGGAGAGCGCGAAAGAGGGAGAGAGAGAGAGAGAGAGAGAGAGAGAGAGAGAAGGAGAGAAAGAGCAAGAGAGAGAAAACTCTGGATAAACGCTTATTCTCGCGAGTCACGAGTCTCGCGTTATAATTCATAACCGAAACGCGTTCTCCCGAGCTGTTTTGCTCGAATGATTATTTCTCTCGACGTGGATGGTTTCTTCTTTTTTTTGTGTCTAAATTCAATTTTTCTAGTTCTACGTCTCGTAAAAAATAAATAATAGACTGAAGCAACTACCAATGTGACGATGTAACTGTCATTTTATTTATGTACAAGAGAGATCGCTTCGTACTCGAACTTAATTTCTCGAAAAGCTTATCGCTCTCCTCTTCGTCTTCCTTTGTCCTCTTCGAGTCTTCCTTCAATGGCCAAAAAAGCTCGCACCAGAAAAGACACTGTACAGTTCTCGGTACGAGACCCACGGGGCGTTTAAGTCGTGCATGTTTGATTTCCCTCGTTACTTCCCTGTGTTCTCGCGTTTTTCTTTTTTAGGCGATGAAAAAATGATAATCGTAATAATTGTTTTTCTATTTTTGTTTTATACTTGACGAATGATCGAAGATTCGGATCGTTATATATGAATTTTGTCTTCGTTTACACGTGTTCTTCCGTTTTTTTCTCTGTTTCACTCGTCATTCATCTTCGCCCGTTTCTCTAGCCCCCTCTCTCCTTCTCTTTCTGCCTCTTCGTTTCCTTTGGAACAGCCATACCATTCGGCCTTAATTAATTTTATAATCGCGCAACTTCGATCTCTATCTTCGTTTCTTTCTTTAATTTCCGATTAGAAGCCACTACGCCCGGATCTCTCCAATAAGCTAAAAAAGAAACCCTCGTCGATTTTTTTTCCTTTATTTTTTTGTTCTTTACATTTAATTTTAGATTCCACTTTCAATCATTATACGTGAATAATCGATTTCTTCGTCTTCGTCACCTTCTTGTTTTTTGTTTCTTTTTTCTTTTGTTGTCTTCTTACATAGCTACGAATTAATTTAAAAACTTCTTTGGCGATTAATTATTTAAAATATGCTTTGTCCTCGTAATTTTTCTCTCGCTTCAGCTAAATTGCCCTACCCCAATATTATCGTGTTTATTATTTTTTTTCTTGTTTTTTTTTTTCTTCATTTTTTTTCTCATAAGTTATACGAATGATTTTTTCCTTCCTCTTTTATCTCGTTAAATATTATCCATGTAGGTAAGGGTATCTTTTATCTTAAACGATAATAATTATCATAATAATTGTTATATATATATATTTATGTGTATATATATATATATATATTTTGTTTTTTTGTAATATATATATATGTATCATTTGTTTATATGCTTAGATGGCTTGCTATATAAAACTATGCTATGCAATTTGTCTCTATAACGCCCGATAAGAATTATCTTCACTTTTACGCTCTCATCGTCTGTTTTGCGCTCCCCGTTTACTTCCCAAGCTCTTTAATTCTGTCTATCCCTCCGTCGCCCAAACGCAATTCCCCCCGCACGATCACGCGGGCGTGCCGATCCTTCAGGAACGTCTCGCTCTCCAGAAAAACGAATCGAGTGTTTATCTTAGTTTTTATTTGGAAAAAAATGAAAAAAAATCCCACTTCTCAATTATAGTTTCGTAGTCTCGTGTAAAATTTCTTTGTCTACCGAATTTTCACGATTCTCGTCGAGCCGTAACGCGCGAGCTATACAATATAACGAGGCTACGAGTACAAGTTTTTTTTTCTTTTTTTTTCGTACGCGGATATTAATTATAATTTTTTGGTTTTTTATTTTGTTCATCGATTTAACAGCATTTCAAGAGAATTTTTAGTAACGAGACACACACACACACACAGACACACAGTGGGTATACACGCTCACGAATTGGCGAGAAAAAATATGGAATGATTGGTCCCGGAAATTGATCGAGTAATTGGCCGGGTCGCTGATGCGGCGAGATAATTAAATATCACTAGAAATATGACGCGACACTTTCTCGTGAAAAAAAAGGTTAATGAATAGAATAACTTTTTTTCCTGTAATTCGGGATATTTAGTAGTAGACGGTCGAAGTTACTAATGTATATATCTATATCGATATATACTATATCGATATATATATATATATATATACATATATATACATATATATCGATATAGTTTATGTATATCACCCTGTCAGGTAACAAAAATGAAGGAATTATTGGCAGGTTCGTGAATTTCTTTTTCTTATTCTCTCTTTGTCACTCATTTTTTCACGTACTTTTTGGTTACATCTGTTTCGACTCTCTTGGGCGAGTTCGCATTCTCCGGGACTCTGCAACAAACGTTCCAGGTAATAGACATACGCACACGCACACACACAGAAAACACTCATACACGAGATCGACACGGACGCACGTGATTTTTGGGCCACTCATATTTCTTATTTTTGGATGACAATTTGTTTTCTTTTTTGGAGGGCTCTCATACAAGAATGTCATTGAGGGATATGGTTCGGCACGGTTTTAGAGAGCGCTACGGTGGACCGATTAGCGGTGATTTTTTCTCCTTCTGCTTAATTATTATTTCTTCATCTTTTTTTTTAATTTCTGTTTTTTTTTCTTTTTCATTCGCTAAAAATTATCGGTCGAAAAAAAAAGAAATCGGTATACTATTTAGCACGAGCGCAACCTATTATTGTTATCGATAGTGGACCTCACGAATGCCTATATTCACATCGTTTCTCTCTCTTTCCTTATTCTTTTACTTTTATCTAATTTTTTTGTATTTTAATTTTTTTCCCTCTTCTCTCTTCATCATTCCTTCTTTCTTTCTCTCTCTCTCTCTCTCTCTCTCATCGTCGAGTTTTTCGTTGGCAGGGGGGGAAAACGCGAATAATGCATTAAAACGATCCGACTCGAAACGGAAAACAACGAATATTTTTTCCCGAATCGATTAATACGATCAAGATTTTCTCGAGGAAGAAAACATGAAATTTGTAGATGTCGATATAAAAATTGATCGACTCAAATTTTGTTTTTCTCTCGATAAATCGTTGGTCCGAGCTACTCGACTTGGGTAAATCGTTGTTTTTTTCTATGGGCCTATTTGCAATGTATTATTCGTTCACGCGACGAGATACGGATGAGACGGCAAACGTGGAAAATTTCACCGGGGATTTAATTTATGAATGTTTCGTGAACGAAATGACGTTGTGTTTTTTCACGCAAATTAGCCGAGGGCGATTTGTCTTCTACACGTTGTTTATTTTTTGATGATCGATCGCGAGCTTAAAAAAATTACCGACACGCGCGATGAAATCGAGAAACGGGCAGAAGGGCAGGGGTGGGGTCAAAAAAGGTAGAACGAATCGTTCGTCTGATACGCGACGAGTTTGTTTTTATCGTTCGGTCTTCTTTTACAGTACACGACGACTCGACTACTATATTATCGCTTTGATTATGAGATTTTCTTCTTCTGCTTCCTTCTTCACGCATGCGTCACTTTTTTCTCTCTTTCCACTAGTACTTGTTGCAAAAACTGTCCTTTACACTATTACTTCGCGTAATTATTTTTTATAGTCATGAGAATAGTTTAGAGATGGGGCCAAGGGTGGTTGTTTTTGTGGTTCGGTCGCTGGGGAGTATTTTAAAAGTTTTTTCTTCTTAGGGGGGCGAGGTGGGTCCTTAGTATGAAGAATTCATTTATTATTCTTTACAAGTTATACGCAAATAATTGCAAAAAACATACCCTGTTTCCTAGAATCACCGACGACAACGACGACGACGACGCAATACACACTCACACACTTGTTTCATTTTTTTCTTTCTCTCTCTCTCTCTCTCTCTCTTGCTCTCTCGCTTGCTTGCGCTCCCTCTCTCACCCTCCCGATCTTTCGTACACGTCGCGTTCGTTCGTCGGTGTGACTTGATACCGATTAAAGTTTCTTATTTCTTTATTTTGCTTCTTTTTTTTTGTATTTTTTTCTCCGTCGTTTTTCTCCCTTCTCTATCAACGGACTCGTAACGCAGTGCAGTATGGAAAGGTTTTTCATTGAAAGTTTGTTTTCTTTTTCTCTTTTGCGTGTCTCTTCGAATCATGCCCCTCTCGTTCCTCCCGCTCTATCTCGTTTAACTGTATTGACGTTTTGTGTATATTTGTTTTCCTTTTTCGTTTTGTTTCTTTTATCTCTCGCTCAATTACGCTCATACCATGAAACTTTTCAGTGGGTGACCGGATCGATATTGATCGCTGCCTTTGCCTATTTCGGATGCTTTTATCTTTATTTTTTGTTCGCCCGCAAGAACGACGAAATTCACGTTCTTTTTTTTCTCACCCAAGCACCGTCGCGAGTGGAACGAAGTGCTCGGATATTAATACAATTTTTCGGTAACGCGACATTGTAATCTTTTCACACCTGCGTGCAATCATAATTGCGTGGTGTTTAAATGGTGAAAAAAATCACGCGTTTTCCGGGACGTTCCCCATTTCTTTGTATTTCCGACAAAAAAATTTGAAAAAGAGAAGAAAAAAAAGACGCGAATTTGGACGCAAAAACAATATTTTCAATTTACCGATCTCGCTTGCGCGATCGTTCGCGTTTCGTCGCGGATACACACAATAATTGTACGAGCAGCAAAGTCGCGACGTCATTATCATCGTCATTATCATCGTCAAAATCATGATCATGATCATCATCATCATGATTACCATGATCCTCATCATTATCATCGTCATGATCATCATGATCATCGTGATCATCGTCATTATTATCACCATCAAAATCATTATCATCATCATCATCAAAATCATCATCATCATCATGATCATCATTATCATCGTCATCATTACCATTATGATCCTCGTCATTATCATCATCATCATCATCATCATCATCATCATCATCATCATCATCATCATCATCATCATCATCATCATCATCATCATCATCATCATCATCATCATCATCATCACTACCACCCTCACCCTTATCAGCATCAGCATCAGCATCATCATCACCATCATCATCATCATCATTATCATCATCATCATCATCATCATCATCATCATCATCATCATCATTATCATCATCAATGTCATGTAAAAATAAATTCAAAGCTGATTCTCATTGATCACTATTATCCATTATTTCATTATTTTCCATGTTTTCTTCGACTTAAGACCTAGGAATATTTTTTTCTTGTGTATTATTTACTTCTGTTTTTTGTGTGTATGTTATTTATTTTTATATATATTTTTTTCCCTTAAAATTGATTACTTCATTAGCAAGATGCACACTACTCGGTTGTAGCAAAAACTTCTTGGATAAAATAGTCTATTTTTTCTTTCAGTTTTTCTTCCTTTCGCTCTCTCTCTCTCCCTATCTTCGTCTCCTCCATTTTCATCGAGTTTCTTCGCCCTTGATTTCCCGTTCCTCTCGCCCGTATCGTCGATCAATTCGCACTCGTTATGTATATTTAGTATAAGTTGTGTTTAGTTGTTTCATCCCCCCCCCCTCCCCCGCCATTCTCTCTCGTTATCAGCTATTTTTATGTTTACTTTTTTGTTTTACTTTATTTAAAATCCCTTTGCGCGTCTTTAAACGTTAGTATTATCATTATCAAGTTTTCGTCTTTCTATTCCTCCTTTTGACCGTATTTCGTACTTTAAAAAGCTTATATCGTAGTGATATTATCGATTGGTGCTTGCGTAGAAGCGTTTACCTGTGTCGCTCTGTGTTTCACTTTAATTCTTCACGTCTTTTTTTTGTGTTTCTTTTTGTTATGGTCTCAAAGTTTCTCGCGCTTTCGTCCCTGCTCCTTAGCACTATCCCTCTCTCTCTCTCTCTCTCTCCCTCCTCTCTCGCTCTCTCTTTAATATATACTCTATATTCGCTAAGCCATCCCTTTGAAGCTTCTTCGAAGCTTCGTTAATATCGTTCCTATGAATTGTGTGTTTTTGTCGTTCTTTCAACTTCTGATCTGAGTGTGTGTATGTGTATGTATGTATGTGTGTGTGTTGTGTATATAAGTGTAAATTATCCGTCGTCGTGCATTTTTTTTTTCACGACCGTACGGATTTTATGCATACATACGTATTAAATCATTATCTATAATCATTTTTTTCCCACTTTTACAGTTTATTTTCGTTATCGGTATTTTATTCGCGTATTGGTTATCAAGTAATTTATCGTTACTCTTAACAAGTAGTAATTTTTTTTTGTTCTAATCATAAACTCCAGATTGCGTTCGTAAGTGTTGAACTCGCGGAGTTTTTTTCCTTCCCTCCCTCAAACGTCAGTTCGGCTCTCGTCGTTTCGTATTTATGTCACTTTAGACTATATATGTATACGTATATATATATATCGTATACATATACATATGCATACATACATACATAGGTATATATCGCTCTATATAATAGAGATATCTCACTAGCGGCGCCGCCGTCGTGTACAAGAATGTCAGGGTAGATGGGGGTTAAATGAAATCTATGATATACCGAGTCTTTCATTTGACCCCGTTCTACCTCGAACGACCATAAAAGACAGAGAGAGCGATATATATATATATATCTATGTATCTATTTATACATATTCTTTAATTTTCAGTGCTCAATTGCGGGAGGGAAAACAGAGCGGACCTTATACTTAGCGAGGAGTTTTTTTTTCATTTTGCCCACTCAAGACGTGTTTTGCTTTCTTTTTCGCCTTTTTTGTTTATACAGTTATATTACGGTAAAACGATTCACGGGGCGCATTTCGAACTCACCAGAAATGCATGAGTCTCTGCAATCAAGTCAATGTATTTATTTATACATATATATGTATATATATTTATTTATATATGTCTATATATATACATATATATATATATATATATATATATATATATATATATATAGGCGACTATGATGAAAACGGAACGACTAGTGTTACTTTTCGCTCCATCGCAAATTCGCAATTTCTCACTCCGCTTTATTCCTCCGCCCCGTTTAACTCGATAATAGTGATAATAATAATAAATTATCTACGTGATTTTTTTTTCCTTTCGTAAAAGTATAATAATAATAATAATCCACTAAGCCGCTAGTTGCCTTCAATCAATATATTACTTTATATTTATATATGTATATAGGCATATATATACATATATGCTTTGTTTTTTTTTTGTTTTTCAATAATAATATTAGTAGTTGGTACTTTGGTTGATTATTCCGCTAGATCCGAGCTTCCATATCTCCGATCCGCTTGTATCGCTCGCTACCGTACATTACTATTTTGTAATAATAATAATAATAGTAATAATAATGATAATAATAATAATAATAATAGTAATAATAATAATAATAATAATAATAATAATGATAATAATAATAATATATTTGTTATGTCCGCTGTTTCAACGCTTCGCACATCACCCGTTTTTTTTTCTTTTTTTTCTTATCTCATCCAATAACGCTTTCATATTTTGACTTGACAGTATAGAGACGATAATCTCGGTGGACATTAGTTCTTATCTTTCTTTTTCGCACACACGAGGATTCGACTAGGCTCGGTCACGAAGGATCAAGATTGTCCGAAGGAACTAATTTTTTCGAGATTTTTCACTCGAAAAAAGATGAAATGAGAAAAATTAAAGAAAAAAAATGTGTATATGTATATATATATTTTTTGAGGATCCTTCTCGTCTCGCGATTTTATCTACAGTATTGTTTTGTTACTTGCGAGCGAGTGAGGTAGGGTCGGAGAGAGCGAGATGAAGACGTTTCCGATTCTTTCCATTCTTTTTAATTCTTTTTGAAAGATTTCTTGTTTCGTTCTTTTGATTACATTCGCGTTCTGATTGGCGTTTCTCAACGACTGACTCGTAACCTCGCGGACTTTTCCACTCTCTTGTTTCTTTCATCTCCAGTCTCTACGCTCTCTCCAGCTCTTTCGCGATCCTGGACCAAGTCTCTCATGAGTGTCAATGCGTTTTTTTAGTGATGGTCAGTCTGCGATTATTCTTTTTTTTTATCTATACAGCCCAGTTGACTAGATGATATATATATATATATATATCCCGAGAATCACGAAATTCATTGCGAGCATGGGGAGAAAAAGAAGAAAAGCAAGAACTAATAATAATAAAATGATAATAATTAACAATCAAAAATCGTTTCAACTACGACGAGACTCAAAAATGTCTTAATCTTGTTTTCCATTTTCAAAGCACAAACGAATCTCGCACCTGAAAAGTCACTGCCATATCTCTTATTTTTCTCTCTTTTTCCTTCTTCTCCCCACTTCTCTCGCATTCCAAGGGAGAGAGCTCTCGCGATGCACCAGACACAAAAAAGGACGCAACGCCGTGGCCTACAAACTACCGATTTGTTTTCTCTATTGCGGTATATAAAACCTACTACTTCGATAGATATATATGTATATATATATATGTATATATATATATATATATATATATTTATATATGTGTGTATGTATAGTATGTGTGTGTGTGTATTTATATGTATATGCATATCGTAGTGAAGATCTGTTGCCCTTGGCTGATAAATTCAGCTGGCCGAAAAAATCGTCCTCTTCGATCTTCGTCGGACTTTGCGGATCCCTTTTCGAGTAAAAACAAATTTTTTTTTTCCTTTTTTCCTTTACGTTCTCACTTCTTTGTGCGGATAATCCCGGAGAAAAAAAAATTGTGGTCGAGCACCAGAGTCGAGACTCGGCAACTTGTTCTTAGCTGCTTCTCTGCCAACGGCGAAGTCCATCCTCTTCGTTCTTCACTTTTTATCTGGGTTTTTCTTCCTTTTTCTTGTTTTCTTATTTATTTTTTTTTGTTTTTGCATTTTTGACATCTTCACTGTTCTATCTCCCTTGCCACTTTTCAACTGACACTCTAATTAATCTCTAAAGAATTAACTAACTAGTAGACTAGGTTGTTACGGTGGGGAGCGTTGTAGCGGTGATTCGAGCTCGTGAATCCTGATCGTCGAGCGTCCAATGGGCTTGCGTTGTCGTACGACATCGTCTGATAATGAAAATAAAACAACGAAGATTCTTAGATTGTTTTGCGGATGAACGTGGGCCGCCTATTTTTGCGAATGAAAACATTATTTTTGAAATATAATTCATATTTTAAAGAATTTATGAAAATAATTTTCGAACGATGTTGATGCGTATTAAGTAGAACTTAATGAAAATAAGAGCAAAATAGAGCGATTGACGGAAATAAAATTTAGCTATGGCAAACAAAAAAAAAGATTTGACTCGTCAATGAAATTTTGTCCAATTGGACATTTTTTTTCGTCCGATCGAATATCTAAATATACTCACTCTGTAAGTTATGACGTAGGGCGCGATCCGGCCGGTTTGTCTTGGCTAGGACGTGGGTTAATACGGCTTACTGCTCTCCTTGGGCCTCTTCAATTGGACCTTTAACCGCTTCATCCCTATCTGGAAGCCGTTCATCGACTGGATAGCTGCCTGCGCGCTCGCCGTGTTGTCAAAGGACACGAAACCTGTTAGAGAAGGGCATATATATATATATATAGGAACAGATTTACGGACAAAAAATCGTCTTTTGAGCTGGCACCCGTGCTATTAGAGCATAATAACGGAATAGAGAGCCGAGGGAACGCGCAAAACGGATACTGTGACTCCGCGGGATCGACCCTCCAACAGAAAGGAAAAAAACGACGAACCGCGAAAGAAGCGCCGCGTCGAACTTTTAACGAACGACGTTGCTTCAAGATTGACATCGCGAGGAAGAATTTCGAAGGATAAAAATGGCCATAACGAAGATACTTTATTTCACGGACAAAAACGTCCGAATCCCACTTTTCTCTCGTTGAAGCCAATTTACCGCTACTTAGACCTATCACGACATTGTTTCGATTTCCGTTCGTTTCTTGATTTCACGTATCGGCTGGCAATTATTTCAATGGATATACGAATTTATTTCGTAATAAAGAAGTGTGTCGGATGTGAAAATGACGGAAAATTAATTTTCGCTAAGTCAAAGAGGCGGAAGCTTTCGTGAAGTCTGTATGAGATCGAATAACATACATATGTGTACGTTTTTGGAAGAAAGGTAGATCGCGATAATTCCACGTGCAAAGTCGATAGCTGGCCGACGATGCCAGAGTCGTCGAATCGATTTTGCTATAAGATTATGACGAAGTACCGAGCCCTCCCGGCCATTTCAGCCCTTTTTGCCCCGGGCAAAAATATACGCGATAGGGAATGATCTCACGCCGCTTACGTATAGGGCTCACGGATCGAGAATGAAGGAAAAGAATTCACGAGACTCGACATTCTAAAATTTTCTTCATCCTCTACACAGGATATATTTTCTTATCGATAGTCATTTTCGCAGATGTTGCACGGCAGGTTTGAACTTTCGGGTCCATAAAGCGAAAAGGTCGTACCTTTTTACGACGTTATTTTTTCACGACGCGATATTTTTTTTTCGAACATTCGCTCGATGAGGAATATTTTTTTGGACGTTTGACGAAGAGTTTTTAAAGTGGTAGAATTGATTGAAAATACGACGATACTTTCGATTTTTTTGTATCTTCGTATCGAAGGAACAGCGAGTGTTTGTGATTTTTCAAACGCTTCGAAGGTCCGTCGATATGGGATATTCATCTGAAACAACTTACCGAAGCATTTGCTCTGATTGGTCGCTCGATCGATGAAGACCTTCGAGGAAATGACCGGGCCGAAGGGAGCAAACATCTGCATGAGCTCGGTATCACCGAATTCCTGGGGCAGGTGGTAGATGAAGAGATTGCAGCCCTCGGGTCCTGAGATAGAGCATCCTAACATATAAATAAAGAGCACATCTAAACGTTCAAGCTTGAAGTATAATACTCAAGTTAGTTGCGCTAGTCGACTTTTGCTTTTTCTTTTTTTGTTTGTCTTTCTTCCGGATGGAGCTTCCCTTTTACATTTCGGTGAGACTCCCTTGCATTTTTCTTGCGCGCTTTTCTTTTCTCTTTGCGTTTGAATGAATTGATACGTTTTTATGTTTTTATCACGACGGAAAAATGCTCTCGTGCCGCTGTACCGAGTCGCCGAGCCCCGTTCCAAAGCACTCGCTTGCGTAATAAATTCTTTCTTTTTCTTTTTCTCTTTTAAACAGTAATTTCTAAACAAATTTTAATTTCTCATTGAAAAAGTATTTTATCTTTGTTCGTTCTAAAATGATCGATCAACATTGATAACAATGATAATGAGAGTGACGTGTCACGAATATGAGCTTACTACTAATGAGAGATGTGAATATGTTGATGATAATGCGAGACATCGGTCAAAAATGATTTTATGTCTTTTTCATTTTGATAGATACAAAATTGTATCGATAAAATATGTATATCGACTGGCAATTATCAAAATGTTGAAAAATTCAACGTTTTGTTGATTACGAAAGATCGATACATATTTTATAACTATACGATATGCATCAATAAACATGCTGATTGGATCGTATGCGATCGATGGATATATAATGAGTCGATTTGCGATGCAAGGCGGACAATGAAAGTGACTGAAGGCAGTATACTCTTGTACAGCCGGAGCTTTCACGCTTTTTAATATTCATCTTTTCGTTGAAAAAATCTTTTCTTTTCCATTCCATCTTTATTGTTTGTTCTCAATGGAAATTTGAACTAAGACAGCCCGTGACTTTAATTTACAAAAACTGGTCAAAGTAACGTTGAGTATTTATACTTTCAATTTTACAGACACACAACACTAGGATCACAAGACAAAGGTGTATAATATTGGGATATATATGAGGATTATTAGTTTTTAGCTACGAGGGGTTTCGCACGATTTAGTGAGATTTGTGTTTCAGTTGTGACGAACGAAATGTGTGACGATGACTATGATATCGGTATATGGGTATAAATGCGGTGACAAATGTGGAATAGGAATGAAACTAATTCTATCGATAACAAATATAATTCTATATGGAACATTTCACAAGGAAACCCATTCATATTTTTAACCAATTATTTTCCAAGTTTTCGTGAAATTTCTCAAGGTGGTTAAAAATTAAACAAAAGCGATAAATCCCTTCGATAATAAACAAAAAATCCTTACACTATCTATGGGACACATCGCGTAACATACCCTGCTTGATATATCTGTACGTATAGATTGAACGATAATCAAATCACTTCTAATTAACGCGAGGACCGGGCTATTCTACAAATGAATTTCTGCGAGTGATCTTTTTACTAATGAAAATCCTCGTAGCTCACTCCCCTTTCGTTCTTTGAACTAACGGCAAATGAATTATTCAAGGGGTGAGACGTTCGTGATCTCGAGAGTTTGCAAGGAACGGGAGATGTAGCACGTAGAGAATCAGAGAGAGGGAGGAAGAGAGATAGGGAGAGAGAGAGAGAGAGAGAAAGAGAGAGTCGAACAGGACCGGTCGAAACGAAAATCCGTGAATGACGAGGGAAGATCTGTCGTTGACTATATATATGATTACCCCTAAGCTTCCAAGGACTCTTGCAAAGGTAGAACGAGGTGAGAGGATGGGGGTGGGGGGTCAATTAGGGGCGATTATGACCAACTCGTTGGGACAAACTTTCGACACCCCCCGGTGAGAGCAGCTTGGCACGATGATCGCGTCTCGCGACGTGTCTGCGATCACGCCCACCCAATTTAGCATTTAAATCGCGAGATATATTCGTGTTATCACACGAACCTTATCGTCGGAGAAAAATTTACGCGATTTTTTAATTTTTTAATTTTATATTCTGGCGAAATTTGAGGAATTTGACAAAAGAAAATGCACGCGAGGAACGTAGAGATGAAATGGTAAACCGTAGAACTCGTTGAAAATTCGTAATCGACCGTTGTATTCTAGTCAATTTGAATGAAGGATTATTTGAATTTATTTCGTAAATAATATACACGACTTTGTAGAGAAAGAGACCGAAAGAAAAAGAGAGAGAGAGAGAGAGAGAAATAACACACATACCGATGCGAAACGCGTTCGTTAAATACCGGAATCGATTATTGAATTAATAACACAATATCTAGGGCACGTATCGTGTCCCATGTAAATACGATATTTGCGAATCAAACACAGAGTTAATTGCATAGAGATATCAGGTGTATTAACGTACGCGTATATATTGCAAGCAAATATGTTATGAAGTATGCGTATCACGCCTCGTACTTATACGTTTATCGCGAAAACATCAAAAACCCAACTAAAAAGAAAAGAAAAAAACAGAATGAAAAAAAAACGGATGCGATAAATACATCGGACAAAATTTAATGGAATATTATCAAAGATACACCGAACAGCGAATTTACAATCGTAGCAGCCCCGGTACATACCACATGACGATATACCACATACACATATATACGTGTATATATATGTGTAGATATAAATATGAAATAATGTCGAAGCAACAATAAACATAATTTGCATTTATTTGATGACAGCATCATGCAATGATGCCCGACGATTGGGAAAACTTTTTCGCTTCAGCCTTTGGCCGTTTCTTTTTGTCACGTAACTCCATCGCGATGATGACATATTTTTCATTCTTTAATATTTATTTTGCTATCACCATTGGGGGAAGTTTCGTTTTTGGGACAAATAACCGTAGTATTTACAGAAGACATATTGAAAATGTTTTATTTGCAAGAAAGTTCGCATATTTGTGCGTCCGGCGGTGCAAAGTTTAGAAAATGAAAATAAATTAAAACATAATATTCGAAACCGCGTGTGAGCCGTGTCGACGACAAAACGACGAATAAAAAGAAGGTAAACCGAGATAGATGAACGAAGATAATAGAGCTCAAGGCGAATAAACGATAGACAAGAGTGCAAGAGTGCCGGGCTCGTAGACATGAGGTAGGGTAGCTACGTTCGCGGCGAGGGGGTGAGAGGAATGAAGAGGAAAAGCCTCTTCCCGGGCTGTCGCGGTAAACTTTCCATTATCCAGGGGATGTAACAACGGTCGCCTCAGGGCGCCACGAGCGTATATATACCGGCAAAGTAATTAAAACTTTCCTTTTTATTTGCATTATCTCATTGTAAGGCATCGTATATATTGTAATAATGGCGAGTTGTTAATTGCAATTAGACGCTCACCCGGATTCGCCGAGCTCGTATAGTCTTTCTATATACGGAGACGATACATATATCTATATAATTTGTTTATAGGCTTTTCATTTCCCCACTTCATTTTGACACTTTGATATATATATATATTGAAATGTTGATATATCTATATCTATATATATATATATATACCTTAGTTTTCTCGCTCGTACATTTTACTCAATCTGACAATTATTTATTTTATACATGAACTTGAAAAAAGAAACGAAGGCTTGACATCGTTTATTGAATTTTATTCTGATTTCGTAGGAAGCCTTTGTATATTTTAATACAGGAAGGAAAATTATTTGCACGGTATAAATACGACTTCGTATAAATATATCAAATTCGATCCAATTCGATGTTCTGTTTTCCGGGCGGTCCTGTTCGCGAGAGTCGCTTTTAATTACGCGCCGTCTTATATACAAAGCGTGCTCGAGACGTCCGCGAATTAATTGATTATCCGACGATTGACACACAGAGCGAGGGGGTTGGGGAGGAGGGAGCTGTCTTTGCAGCTCTTCCGGTATAGACGGAACGATCGTTCGGAGGAAAGTCCTGCCTCGATCAACCCTGTGAGAGGGTAGAATTGATTCGGGAAAGTTTGGAAGGGGGACGTACACGGGACCTTCAAGACAAATCTCGATAGATTCTCTCGACTACCTATACAAATAACAGGAAGAAAGTCAATTTAAAGAAAAAAAAAAAAAAACGACCAAAACTAGACCGAAGATTGCTAACTGAATCGCGATTTAATTACGAATCATAACGAAGATTGAGAAAGTGAGTCTTCGGTTATCAGCCCGAAAGATATTCTATCCTTGGGGAAAACTTTCTTACTCGTTGGGAAATCTATCGATAGGTATGTATGTAACACACACATATAACACACACATATATATATATATAGTATATATATATATATATATATATTGTTCTAATTTGGATTTTGTCAAGGAATGGATGTGCGTTCACTCATATATGGTAGGTGATGTATGACAAGCGTTCGTGAAATATACATATATACATCATATTTCAAATCAATATAATATGTATATATAGAAATATAGATACGTAACAATCCACACATTAACTGACGGCACATCGGGTGTCGAGTATATATATATATATATATATATATATATATATATATGTATGTGTGTGTGTGTAAATATATATAAATATATATATACATTTTTTTGTTAGTTACGACACTCGAACGATTTTTGACTTACCTTCCCTCTGCGTGGGGGCTACCGCTGTCATCGGTTGTGGCTGTATAGCCTGAGGAAACTGATGGCTGTAGACGGCGGGATAAGCTGCGACAGTAACAAATAAACCGTGACATCGTGATAACAATACATCGAGACATCGTATAATTCCGTTCAGCATGCAATATTTGACATTTTTCCAAGAAAAAAAAAAAAAAAAATTTCTTTTGTGTCAAGCCAATCGATATGAACAAAATGTTTATTTTTTTGAAGCATCCTTGTATGGATATAATCGAGTATACATAGTTTGATTGCAATGGAAAAGAAATAATAATTATAACTATCGAGCAGAGCAGCGAAACAACGACATATTTTAAACACCGATGTTTCCACGAGTAACGATGAAATATCAAAATGAAAAAGCGTACGAACGAGATACACGGTCGAAAAAATAAAAATCATGAATTCCACGTTGCACCGGGTGCTGTATTTTGTCAAGAGTTCAAAGAGTCTCTTCCTCTTTCACGCTGAAACCCGGAAATATTTCGGGTTTTGTACAATTTTATCCGAGGAGAGAGCTCTCGAAACGACGACGAAAGTATTCATGACTCAATGTTATCACAGTGTCACTTTCGACCATAGAGGGTAGACGCGTAAACCAAAGTGGAAAAAGGGGTCGTAGCGAGTTTTCAAGAGCAATGTCGATCATTTATCCGTATTTTATCTCTGGATTTATCGCGAGCCTGTCTTTGCCACGTATTTTCGAGCATCGCCGCTCGGCGTGTTAACTTTCCCTAAATCCGATATCATTGAAAAGTCATCGGATTGCTTTTCGCTTCGTGGCAACCAAAAAGAAAACGTGAACGGATATCGCTTGTATCGCGATAGAAAAAACAAAACAAAACAAAAACAACACGCAACAAAGCGAGAATACTTTTACCGATCGCGCATCTGGTCTACGCGTCTTTTTTCAATGAAATTTACTATTTATCACGACGCTTCAATGTTTATGTTTTTCAATGCGCAATTCGAATCAAACGCAAAAATGTTTACCTTGCCGCGGAATATTCTTTTTTTTTTTGCAATAATATTTTCCCCCGGCTTTCAATTTTGCCAAGGCTGCATCAAAATAAACCCGAAAAAAAAATGAAATTTTTTTATTCGTCGTATTCGCGATGAAATTTATCAATTTTTCGAATAAATTTATCTCGCTCCCGTTGCCAATAAATATTCCGGTGAGTTTGCAACGAGAGTTTTGCGCGAGAGCGACCGAGGGATAATTCGAAACGATCTCTCGGGACACCCCCCCCCCCCCCCGCCTCCCGCCGACCCTGCCCAGCCGTCCCGTCAACCGCGGTAGAATTTTAGCCGGTTTCGTGTGCCGCGTCGTCGATGCAATTATGACATTATTCATTATAAACTGGTAAATATTTAAAACGATCGAGTCGCGAGGGGTGATTGATATCCGAGAGCTTTGCCGTGCTTTGCCATTGAGATACGCGCTCGCGGCGGTAAACGCGAGCATGTCACCCCTTTCCGTTCCCTACCTCTCGCTCCACCCTCCCTCCCTCCCCTTCAACTATCAACCCTCAACCGCGGATCTCCTGTCCCGGACTGCCCGACAGCTCGTTTCATTCGTAGCCGTGTGTACAACACGAACGAGACTTCCGACCGAATTTCCCGACGGAATTAATTATTTTAGTGCAAACATTTGGTTTAATATATTTCGATTTCGCTCACGTATAACTTTGCACACGAACACGCGTACACACCCCTCGACGCTCGTTGTACCTTCTTTTTATGGATCACCCTCCAACATATCCCGTATCACAAGCTCGTGTTTTATAAATATAGAGAAAAAAAACATTGTGCCAAGCGCACACGTTGCTTTTATCGACATTGAGCTGAAGAAAAAATATTTCTCGTTCGGTGAAAAAAACATATTCCTGCAATTTTTGCCTCGAATTATTTTTTTTTACGATATACAATGATTAACGGAATTGACGTGTAAATAATATTTTAGAATGAAAATATATTGAGAATGATCCGTGTTTGACATTGATAAGTCATGAATAATTTTCATGAATAATCGATTAATTATTCGTTTAATCGGTTAATTAACGAGAAAGTTATTTCATAACGTTCATTATGTACAATGTTCTTGCATCCAGCTCAAATACAATCGTAACGAGTCCGAGCGTTTACCCTTCGTCCCCCGATGGAGACTGCAACGCTCGGCACCTCGCGGACCGCTGAGCGCGCGATTCTTTTGCTAATGAACGAAAAAAAAAACCGTCCACGAGTCGCGCTCGTTAATGACGTTTCCCGTTGAAAATTTGGTAAATTATAAAACCCTCGTATTTCGTGCTCCTACAGACCGATATTGTATTTTATCCACGACAACCCGGATTCGTTATTTTCATTCTTTCGCAAATTGGAGTTAATGGAAGGCGCGTGTTACTGGTGACCCGCGAAAAAAAATTGCAAATTGTTATTATTATCATCATTTCCAACGCAGACAATAAAATGTTACATAATGATTGTATTTATGCTCGCGCTTTTCCTCGAGCGTGAGAAACATTTCGTTCATACGTTTTTTGAAATTCGAAATAAAATGTAAATATATTATTTATGTATATATATATATATATATGTATGTAAATATAGCTGTAACGAATATATCCATATCAGCATCCGCACGATGATACGCTCGAAAAAGCCTTTCACACCGAAAAAAGTACACGCTGTGCTGCCCATCGCATGCTATATACACAAAATTTCTTCATGCGAACCGAACGAAAGGAAAAATCAACAAAAATGTACGTTTACGCGATAAAACGTTTAATCTATTTTTTACTTTTATTTTCCAGTGATATTGAATCGTCGATGGTTCGAAACACGGAATTCGAAAAATATAGCAATTGCACCGGTTTGCTGTATTTTTTTACGGATCGAGCGCGGATCTGATAAGCTATAAAACGCTTTTTTCTTTTTTCCTTTTCTTTTTTTTTAAACAAACAAGTAAATAAAAATCGGTTGTACCGCGGTGGGCTTTTTATCGTACTTCGAGACAATATTTTATATATTTATAATGTATATATACATATGCATATATATGTATCTATCTATAGTCTTGTAAGATATTAATGCGAATACCTATATAAATGAGCGAGGACTCACCGACAGCGGAATACGGTTGCATCGTGGGATACGCGCCGTGCTGAATAGCCGCCTCCCCGTTGGGCAGCGCCTGAGCTGGAATGGACAGATGGAGGGTATCTACACTTCAGTAAGCTCAGGCTCTTATCAGGGACGAGGGTAGACTTACTCTAAAGCGCCCCTTTGCGCCGCACGGCTGGTGCACGAGAGGTAAGAGAAAAAAAGAAACATTTAACAAAAAAAAAAACTACCAAGTAGAAAAGGTCAGCGAGCGATCGGATTCGAAAGAGGCAAAGTAGAAAAGGTCAGCGAGTGATCGGGCTCGGGAGAAGCAAAGTAGAACGAATTCTGCGAGAGAGATCAGACGCGAAACCGACGCAGTAGAAAAGGTATACGGGCGGTCGGACGCGTAATGGACGAAGTAGAAAAGTCAGCGAGTGATCAGACTCGCGTATCGAGATCAGTTCAATTGAAGTAGATTTGAAAAATTATTGGGTACCTACTCGGTTGGAAAAGAATAAACTTTTTGTCCGTATTCCATCAAGAGCTTGAGGGAATGGATCGATACAAATGTAAATATGTTGCGGAACAAGAACAGGTGGAAGAATTTTCGGTTTGTCGTCGTGTATTATTCGTCGTTATTGCGCGGGCGCTGGCAAAGCGCCAAAGGCGGGTGGGCTTATTTCCGCGCATGGGCGCACGACGAGTCACGATAGGTAACATCACTCGGTATATATATCTATAAGATATATATATATATATATATATATATATATATATCGATATATAGGTGTATATTCACGTATATAAATGGAGCTATATTACGTAATAATAATAAAGTCACGAGGATTGGCCGTTCGACGCGCAGGGGCGGCGCTATGCGCCAGAGTTGATACTCACGTGGCGGATAGGTCTGACCTAGACCGTTGGTATAGACTCCCTGGTCCGAAACAGCTGGCTGACTATTCGGCGTTTGGGCTCCCATGCCGAAATTCGGCATCGTCGGCGATGCCGGAAGCGACGGTATCGCACCGTTCACGGGTTGTCCACTTCCGGTACCTATGACCAAACCTGATCGGTTAAACACACAGCCAGGCTGAATACCTGTCCGTATATCAAAATGCAACTTCGCCTCGTCTCTTCGCAAAAATACATGAAAAAAAAACGATAATGAATCTGATCCTTTCAAAACCAATTTTCATAGCGAAATATATAATAAACTATAAATAATGTTTTCGCCGCATTGAACTTTCGTGAAGACAATCTACTTTTAATCCTTTTTCTTTACAAAACTTCGCTTCTCTCGTGCAATATTTATTCGTAACGATCAAATCCATTATCGTCTAGCCAATGCGCCAATATAATATCAAATGTCCGAGTCAAGAAAAGGAGAACCGGAGTATAAAAATAAACGACGAGATGGGGAAACGTTGTTCGTGAGTTTTGCGTAAGAGAGAGAGAAAGGGTAAGAGGGTGACGGGGGTGAACGATTCTATATCGACGCTCGTAAGAACGAGAGTAGTGCTCATAACGCCGCAGTCGTATTTAGAGAGGAAAGAGAAACAGAAAAGAGGAAAAGATATCACTCGATGACGACGGCGATGGCGAGGAAGAACGGGGGTTGGCAGGGGTTGGATGGTAAAATGCGAAGTAAAACTTAAAGCGTATACATGGAGGAAAGAAACAGAGAGGTACAACGATAAGTGTGCAGTATGCAGTATCGCTATAATAGCCGAGTGATATAGGTAGATATAAAAAAAAGTGAGTGAAGCGGGGGTAAGGTAGGCATATAGGCGATTGCGTGCACACAGATTACCGTCCTTCGATCTTGCCCACCTGAAAAGTGGTCTACTGTGTACACACACACCTACACATACACACACACACACACACATACACACACATATATATATATATATGCGTATTATGTATGTATAGTAAAAGATCTCGCCTTGAGCTAGTGGAGGAGAAAAGAGGGGAAGGGCGGTAGGATCGTACAGTTCGGTGGGATAAAACCGCGGCAGTAATCTCAAAGCGAAATAAAATATTATTTCCCTATCAAACGGTATCACATTCCGCTTGAAGCTTTCACGTATATACGACGGCGGGACCGCGAGTACGGTTGAAGAGAGACTTGTATACAGTAACATTGAAAGCGGAAAAAAGAAAAAAACGCGTGAAAGAGAGGTAGAGAGAGAGAGAGAGAGAGAGAGAGAGAGAGAACGACGAATGCAAGAGGGGGTGCGGAATCGTGCATTTATACTAGCCGCACAGACGCCATTTTCCCTTCCCCTCGAATCTCCCGCAACTGCCCTGCCCGAGCACCCTCTTCATCTTTCTCTGGTCTTTCCTCATTCTTCTTTTTCCACACGCTGTTTTCTCTCTCTCTCTCTCTCCTCGTCGTCCTCGACGATAAACGTTCTATAAACTTTTGTAGCACCGGCAATACTGCAGAGTAAAGGCGCCAGAGGGGCGAGGGTGAGGTCGAAAAGAAAGAGAGAGTGGCTCTAGTGCACATGCACGCACACGAATCTGTAAAAAAGAAACTCTCTCTCCCTCTTCCCTACTCTAGACTCGCCAACAGTTTTTTCTCTCTCTCTCTCTCTCTCTCTCTCTCCCTCCCTCTCCCTCTTTGCGTCCCATCCCCCTTCGCGAAATTCTATATCGAGTCTCTTCACGAGCTCCCGGAGCTCTTGGTAGATTTATGGATTTTTCATGGGATTGTGTACGAGAAAAGAGTTTACGCGTTCTATATAGTTGATATACATGACGAGCGCCAGAGCTTTCTTACGAGAAAATTCTTCCGCTATTGTTTTCAATGTTTTATATTATATTTTATTTCTTATCGAGTGTATACGGTGGATGAAGGTAAAATATACGAGGTTACGGAATGAATATCATAATCGAGTCCGTAGAAACTGGGAGAAAATATATTTTTCGGATGGAATGGAACGAAATATGAAATCTCGAACAATTTTGAAAGAATTCCGAATCGAGCAAATACGATCGCGAATTTCGAATATTCGCGACAATTATTTTATGATAAATAATCGAATTTCAATAAATGTAAAATGTTCAACTTACCGGAAGTCGGCGGGACGCTATTCGGCATGCCATTGAGACCGTGCGACAGTTGTCCAGGTGGCAATGCGGGCATAGTGTTAATGTAGGTACCCCCCGCCGCCGCAGCGGCCATGAGTGCCGCTTGCTGCTGTAAAATCGAATGAAACTCGTTAGAATACATTAATCAACAAATTCTCTCATTTATCCCAAAAACAAAATTCCGAGGATAAATATAATCGTGAGTAAATAAAATAAAATCGTTGAGAAAATCGTCATCGAACCGAGAAAACTAACCTGAGCGAAGGCGCTATAAGCGCCGAACTGGTTGAAGACGTAGGGGTTTAGGAGGCTCATGTTTCCGGCCATTTGCTGCATTCGTCTCGCTTGCCTCTCTTTCTCAGTGTCTGCGAACTTTACCACTATGCTGGACGAAGCACCCTGCAAAATGTACACCAGCGCAATGCCGTCCCGTTATTATCGTCAGTTCTAGTCGTAAAACTCGAGGGTATGCTTGGGAACAACATCGTGCTTATATCGCATTATGACAAAAAGGAAAAAGGATGGAATCGTCGTCGTTTTCGAGAATACGGTAAAAGGTCCTCGTCACGTGTACGTATATGCGTCACAACCTTTATCTTAATCTACAAAACTTTACGCTAACCACAAACAAAAATTCATTCGTATTATTCACGCGTAAATTCTCAACGAAATGGTATTTCGAGACGTCGCTTCTCCCCGGCTTAAAATAGGCCCGAGTCTGCTGAATTCCCTCGCATTAGTCCTTCGTCCACCATTTGGGTAAGCTCGTCAGTCTCACACCCCGCGGACCTTGGCTCTATAGAAATACCCAAATAACGTTGCCATCCTGTTCATGACGTGTATCTGTCTCAGTTAGGAGTCGCTGATGTGGCGGCTGTTCACAGTCTGCATTGCGGACGACGCTTGTGAGAGAATGTACCCAGATATATATATCATGTCGTATATATATATATATATACATAGGACATGGCGAGTTAACGTTGAGAATCGCATTTCAGGCGGATTCTGCGGCGCGTTAAACCGGCGTTACATAATCAGGCATCTAACGCGCTGAACGCCCGCTGGAAGCCGTCAACGGTGCATTAGATCACAGTCCTCTGGATTACATACGTGTTTGGAATGACGCTGGATACTCCGGAGCCAAGGATTACGTTGCGTCAAGCTCCAAGGTAGAGATCCCGAATCTAGACTGACAAACGCTAAGCCTAGTCACGCTGTTGATGTTAATGGAACGAGTTGCTTGATATCACGTATACGTTCTCGCGAGAATCACACACCGATCCTCCGTGAATAACGTCTAATAATTTTTCGCGGGGTTTTCTCTCATTCCCGTAGAACGAATCAATTCCATAAATTTTATTAACCTTGCAACCCTCTTTTTAACACCCTGCCTTAAAGAGTTTTCGGCGAACAAGTGGCAAGTTGAGAATCTTCTTTTTCCTCGCTTCTGATCCCGCCTTGTCTGAGAACTGAAAAGAGGTGCTGTTCGCGTCTAAAATATAAATGGTGCATGGTGCCGTGTGCTCCGTGTGGGGGGCAACAGGTGGTCAGTAGAGACGCGTATATAGAAAATCTCTCGCGCGCGCAAGCTTTTGGTCCGTCTCTCCCTCTTTCTCTCTCTCTCTCTTTCTCTCTCTCTCTCTCTCTCACACACACACACACACTCTCTCACTTTCACGCGGGGGTGGTTCTGTCGACACCGGGTCGCATGATTCTACGCCGGTGCATACCGCGCACATACCCGGGTGATATATTATATTCCACGTCATCAATGCAAATGCTGGGCGTGCCTGAGTTTATAACAGGCTCGCACGATGAGATAGAACGAGCACGAAGAGAATTACGAGTGACGTTTCACCAGTGTTTCTCTACGTCTAGTGGTAAGGGTCGCGTGTGTGCCTTCGTGACGCGACAAGCAGTATAATGCTGCGGTAGCGACGAGTAGAAAGAACACTGGGTTTATAAAAACACGCGTGAGTGTCTCACCAGGATGATTAACGATTTGAAAACTTTTAAATTCTGGAGACACCGGGACAATTTCATAGAACGGGTAATGTCTTTACCACTGAAGCAACTGGATTTAACTCGAACACGAGGCTCGCCTTGCCTGGTAGTTATATCGATAGACATCGATAAAATTTTATCGCTGTCTTGTACATTCTCATACGTAACCTCTATCTCTCTCTCTCTCTCTCTTCATCGAAGCTGAATCTCTTGGACATTCACTTTGTGCACACAGGTACATAGTACGAGAACGGAGAATTCACCTCCGAGCATATCGAGAGGCGTCAAAGCTCCCAAAGGATTCAAGACCTTACAAAGGATCGTGTCATGCGACCGAACTTCCCCCTCTTCGCCGCCACGTACGGTTTCCAGAGCTACTGGGCCTTGGTGGCAAGCATCGATCCTATTCGACAGTGTTCTTAGCTTCAAAGGTGGATTTCCGAGGTATTTTCAACGGCAGGCTTTCCCGCGATAGAGTATAGTGTATATTGAAGTCTCTCTCTCTCTCTCTCTCTCTCTCTCTCTCTTTCTCTCTCGCTTTTGCGCACTATCACTCCACGTATATGGCGATTGCATCGCGCATAGCTCGGAATATCAAAGCGCATACCTGCCGGAGCTGCCATTACAGTACGCGAGTTAGTCGGAGGCCAGAGTTCCCACACACGAGGAGAATCGAACTCGTCCAATAGCGGCGATCCTCGAGCTTTCATGGAGCGTTGCTCGTACATTCAACATTAGCGAATTATCAGTTTCTTCGTTAACGCAAAGATCCTTGATGGACATCGTCGAGTAAACGATGTCGATGAGAGTTTATCGAGCGACGCGGAAGGTGGCGCGTTTAATTGAGAAAATTGAGCCTCGATGCGTAAATGCTGCATGAAATATTCAACGTGGAAAAGTAACCCGTTGATACGAGCGCCATTAGACGGCCAACTTAAAAAAATTGAAGACTGACTTTACCGTTTCTAAGCCCCGAACCTCCTCTCTTTTTCTTTTAATACGTAATTCTATAATCCAAAGATGATAAAAAAAAGTCTTGCTAGCTTCGGGGAAAGCCGTCGATCCTGACATAATTAAAACTTTCCGGTTCGTTCGTTCTTGATCGCGTCGTCTGTTTCTCCTCGTCCTCCTTCCACTTCGTAGCATGAACGCGCAAACAAGGTCGCGCTTATTCCCCGGAGGTAAGCCTCGTTCCTCCGCGCGAGCCGGGCTCTCCCTTCATCGTCATACGGCCTAAAAGTTGCCAGTCATAAAAGTTATGCGAGTTACACTCGCGCTCGCCCGGGCGTCGAAAACTTTTCGTTCCTATCCTATATAGTCGTCCCTGCCGTTGCCCACGTTCGTCGAACGAACTAATATCGCGTTCGTCCTTGCCGCATATTCCTCACACTACTCACCTACACCTCACCCGCGTTACCAACCTCCCCGAGTGAGACCTCCTTTCTTTTTTCTTTTTTTTTTTCTCCTACGCGGCACGAAAAGTTTTCCAAAAGCTCGTGGTAACCCCCTGCGGGTCTGTCGACCGTCACAAAATGTCTCGCGTGAATTCTCTTGTCCAATCGATCATACGAGACAGAGGAGAGGTGGACAATCTTCGCGTGACTTGTCGAAAAGAAAACGTAGGGATCGAGACTGCATAATTAATGGTTGCAATTTTTGTCGAGGAATAAAATTGACGTGTTATTGATCGGAAACGATCGACTGTCGGGCTGTTCAACAAATTATCGGCAGAAAGTAAAACCAGCCTGAAAAAATAAACAATGCACTTTGCAAGCTTTCGTATTATTTATAATTGTTGTATAATATTCAATTTAACGAGAAAAAAAACAATAAATCGATCGGTACATTTATCGTTAAACGTCGACGATAAATAAATGAAAGAACAAAAGAGAAATAGGTTCGCGGTAAAGTTCAATGCACCCTCGTTCCTTCTACGTGTGTATTGTACACAGTAAAAAGCTTTTGTATCACTATTATACGTTCCGGGTTCTGAATCGAGAGCGAGGGAGAGAGACAGAGGGAGAAGAGAGAAAGAGCGTACGGGAGGAGCGACGAGCACTTGAGCGTTCTACTTGACGCTGTTCCCGTGCCACGGTACACATATAATGCTACGCCGTTATAAGGGAGAGAACGTGTATTGGCGGTACAGAGGCTTTTCCAGGGATGGGTTTGAGGTGAGGTCGTATCGGCGCCAGTGAAGCCCGAAGCCTCATTATTGGGGGATTACGGTTCATTAGTCTCCATCCGACGGTCTGAACGACACGCAAAAAGGAAGAACCTGCTTTTCCCTTGCTTCACCCTCTTCCACCACCCTCCTTTCTCTCTCCTCGCGCTTCAAGTGCCGTGGCATTATGTACGGCGAATGTTTGTAGCTGTCTCTCGCTTGTATACAATTTCTCGAATGCCGTATATGCGGCATTCGAAACCGCCCGACACACCACCAAAGCCCGATTACGTGTTTCACGTAAACATCGAGAGGATGGCACGATAGGGAAAAAAACGTAATGAGAGGAAGAGAGAAAGAGGGAGAGACAGACAGACAGAGACGGACAGAGTGGCTTGCGTGGGATGTTTCGAAATTTTCGTAAAAGGAAAGGGGATGAGTGAGAAGAACAAATTCTTCAGAAATTTTACCAGGAAAAAGGCACTTTGAGGTGGAAAGGTGGCCTATCGATAACGTCATAAACGGTATATATATATTTATATAGAATGTATTTCGTACAGCTTTTCAATGGTATATACGTATATACTTGTATGCATAACTACGTAAAAATGTTTTCTCTCCTCTTATTCGTCCTTTCACTCTCTCTCTCTCTCTCCTACTCTCTTTCACGCTTCCTCACGCTCTTTCTCTCTCGCACCATTTTTCTTCAACATTTTCCTTCTATTTACCATCGGGTGCACATCCGCGCGCCAGGAAAACGTTTCACAAGCTACCCCGAAGTACAAATATTTATCCGAGCGCCTTTCATGTCTGGAAAATAATTTTCAGCGGTTCTCTCCTTCGCCCTCTCTCGTTCTCTCCAAGCCATACCAACATCCCCCTTGGCCGCCTTTTCCCTCCTTCTTTCTTTATCTTCGCTTTCACTCTTTCTTTCGCTATCTCCCTTATCTATATATAGAGATAGATCGGTGCTATAGAGTGCATTCCCAGTTGCCTTGGGCACTTTCTGCTCGTGGCAAGGGTTATTCTTTCCTTGGGCATCATGGGAGGCAAGCAACCGTGCTAAATGGTATTGAGACGAGAAAACGTAGCGAGAACTCTCGAGAACAAACCCCGCTCTTCCATCATGCGGATGCGGAAATGATCTCTCAAATTGCAATTACCACTCTTGGTGTCCCAAAATAACTATCGCAATATTAGCCTCGTAAAATATCGTTAACGATTATTTTCTAACAACACCGATAGCATCTCATAATTAAGAATAAAAACATACAGCTGGTTTAAAACCCAATAATCTTTTCGAGACTCCGGAAAATCTTAGATAATTCGTAATATTCGATTATAATAAATTTACATCCCTATTACTATTTTCACGATAATACGGCCTATCCTTCGTAAATCCCGAGAGTTCATTATCTCGCCAAAATTACCACCAATTGGTTTTAGTGCCACTAAAGAGAAAAAGAGTTAGGTTAGACTTTAGAAGAAGAAAAAAAACCATAAATTTTCCATTGAATTTATTAAATTTCTTCTGTACTCGATGAACATTCGCGGAACTCGGCGATAAAACGTTGTAAATATATATATCTTTTTTTTTTCACTCGTCGCAACATCGATACCACAACAGTGTTTTTGTGCGCTCCATTAGCGCGTACAGTGGCGCCCTTGGCTATTTTTTCCTCCCCTTCTATCCGGAGGGTTGCAACGGCGTACTATTAAATTGCTGAATGTATATAACTCTCAGCCCCCTCCCTCTTCCTGTATATATATATATATACACATCCCTTCGGCGCTCCGCTGTATGGGCGGGGACACATCGACGAGGCATTCTCCCTCGCAAATGAGAGGAGCGTTGTTACATAATACGATCGCGAGACTCATAAACTTTCGCATATAGGATAGTGCCACGGAGAGGGTTATACACTCGCCTTGCGCGCCCCTCGCGGTAAACGGTGGGGGTGATGAAAGAAAATAGAAGGGAGAAGAAAAAAAAAGCGATGAAAAAAGGAAAATAAAAACCGGGAAGAAAAAGAACGATGAACGGCATTACGCTAGGATAGGAAGAAAACGAGAGCACGAGAGCGGCCGAGTGAAAAAAAAGAGGAAAAAAAAAAACGGAGGCGAGCGAGGGCTCGATGCAGAAACCTGTGGGTCTGATGGGAGCGCGAATGGGTCGCCCGAGCTAGATGGCTTATCGACGATGGCTTTACGAGTACGTAACTCCGGAAATACCCCGGTAAGATTTTTTCTCTCGCCCTTCCCTTGCCTCTCGCCACCCCTCGCCGTCGCGTCAAGCTCGTTTCACCGTACGCAGTAAAAAAAATGCGAGCGTAACTGTGTTTACACGTGGTCTATATCCACGGTAAAGTACACAGGACTGTTCCATAATGTCCATATAAATGCGCGTGTTTATGTAAGTAGTAATTGTGCATATAGGCGTATATTATTATATAAGCATTAACGCGTTAAGCATTAAGGGTACGAAGTACGATGATAGCTACTTCGCTGATTAATTTTTTCACGTAGCAACATCCGCAGCGACTTCCGGTTATGCGAGATGAGCTGCGATTAACGCGAACAAGAATGCGTTTGTTCTCTCGCATTAACGAGATTATTCGTTTACTTTTTGTTTTTTAAATACGATATAACGAGGTGATCAAGACGAGAGTGTTTCGACGTTTTAGAGAATGAAGAATGTTGAAATTTAAAGATACCTATTATAAGTTTAACAAATTAATACAATTCCTATCGATGTTGATATTTTTTTTTTCGATAAACGAATATTCTATAAACATTATATTGTAGTTTTTTTTTCTCGAAAGAATTTTCGTCATCCCCCCAAAGAGATAGAAAAGCTCGCGACGAATTGATCCAGGATCAGACCAGTAATAAAAACGATCGCCATTGATCAGAAAAATTCCTTACTTTCCCATGATGAATTGAATGGAGAAAATACAGTCTCCTCTCACCCCTAAGATGGTCCGACGGATTTTCTTTTTCCTTAAAGAGCATCAATGCCAAGCCTATCAATACCAGGCCATTCGTCAATTAGCCACGAGGCGTGTTCCAATGAAAGTCTTAGCCCGGCGTTCGACGTTTCCTAGTGAAACGGAGAGCTATATATATATATATATATATATATATATATTGGTAGAAGTAAATAGGGCTTTCTCGGAGCTGGTGCAGCATCACTTGCCCGGTACACAATATCGTGAGGCGCTCAGAGCTTCGAGGTTCTCTCGAAGGGTTCGGGCGCTTTCGCCTCCAATGGAATTACGCAATTACCTGCTGATTGCAGGCAGGCTCTCCTATAACGCTTTACCCGGTGCACCCGCCATCACACTTGCCAATCCCGAGGTCCGGTAATTTCAATAGATCCACAAATCTAACCGCAACGGGGGCTGTGAGATTGCACCGGTCTTGTCCTTGTGGGGAATCTCCGGCTCGCATCCCCCTTTCGCCTCATCGCAATCCTACATCGCTTCGATCTCCGGTATGAGACCGCAGGAACAGCGACGTTGTACTCGAATCAATTGACGCTCGTGTAATTTATTATGGCCATTGTATAAATCAGCAATGAGGTCAGACCGCAAACATTGGAACGGAACACGGTACGCACGGTACAGCCTTTATGGGCTGATCCCGTAATTACAACCCTCACTTATGAGATGAAATTTGTATTAATTTAACGATCGAAATGATCGTGAGGCAAGGCTTTTCTTTAAGTTTTACCCCTGCACCCTCTCCCCTTCATAGATTGAAAGAGCCAGTATATATCGAGCGGCAAAAGGCAAATCCCATCGGAATGGAATGAAGGAAGATTATAAAATCATTACAAAAGGGGTAAAGCAATTTTGTGTAACCTCCTCCCGTTTGGTAGATAGGGCGTGTGATGTATTGCGAAGTAAAGAAGCCAGACGAAGGCTGGTAAGAGCAACTTTTATTCGCTTCGGGAGATGCTTGGGGGCACTCGCGCAAGTCGAGCTTATAGAGACGAGGAGAGCCAAGACATCTTACCCTCTCTTTACTCTCTCGCTGCTTCTCCCCGCCCTGTGGAGTTCGCACCATCCCCCGTTTATATAAGTTTACCCCGCTATATCTACCATCCTATCTCTCTCTCTCTCTCTCTCTCTCTCTCTCTTTCTCTCTTTTTTTCCTCTTGCAATTGCTCCATCTCCCTTCCTCCCTCCCTCTGCGACTCTGACTCCCGATACGCGCAGCCCATTGTGTTTCTGCGGGGTCGTCGCCAAACAAGTAACAGTTGTACCGGGAAGAGTGAGAGAGGCGAAGGATAAAAGCGATGCAATTACGAGTTGGCAAGGAATTACTCAGGGAATGTCTTTAATTAAATGTTGGAAGCAGTTTTCCCTGGCCCCAGAAGCCTCCGTTAATGCGGAGACAATTTCCTTCCTATCCTCTCACGGAAGAGATCTCCCTCTCTCTCTCTCTCTCTCTCTCTTTCTCTCTCCGTCTCTCTCTCTCTCTCTCATTCCGAGATGAAGAACAGAAAGGAACATGCTCCTGGAGGAGAGGTTGGAAGAATAAAATTTATATAGACTCACTCGGTGTCAGAACGATACAGCGTCCTTGGTTGCGTGTCGTACGCACCGATGCCAATAGAGGGTGCTCTTTCCTCGAGGACGACTCAACCAAATTGTAATGCAAGCTTAATGGCTGCATGCAACTTCCTGTACGAAGTTGTCTCGCACAGGGGTATATTCCCCTAAAGAGGGCGAAGCGGGGAAACTTCAATCCCAACGTCCATGCCAATACACCCGTTGGTCCGTAGAAGCCGGAATAACGAAGTTTTAAACTTCGAGGTACCTAATCACTCGTGTCACACCTTTCGATCAAAGGGAACCAGCTCTACTCTCTCTTCCTCTCGCTCGAGTTACCAGCCCGGGACAACCTTCGAACTTTTGTCATTATCTCGTTGGGAAACTCTCTTTTCTCAAATTCTCGGTCCCTCACTCTTTCAGTCTGCATCGACTCGAATAGCTCGGTAGATAATGAAAATCGTGCGACTGTGAGTCGATCATTTAAATCCACGACTTTGTAAGAATTTGTATAAAAGGAAGAAACTGGCGATTGAAAATTTACGAAAAACGATTCTTTTTTTGCACTTTAGCTAAGACGAAAATACCTCTGGTCTAATTTAGTAAATAATACGTACATGATGATGTGGGGGTTTTCTGTGAAGAATGAGTGAAGAGGGTATCTCGTTGCGAGCTTTCTCCTTTCTTTTTTCATCTCTACCACCTATGTGCAAACAAAGTGACTGAAACGAGTCTCTCATCCCGGTGATTCAACAGCGAGGTATACTTCATAGGTACTTCTGACGAGAGTAACAGGAGAACGAGGGTGAGATAGAGTGAGAGCGAGTGAGATAGAGAGATAAAGAATAAAAAGAGGCCTTCGTACAACGTCGGGGTGGCTTTTAATTTCCGCAGGCGGCGTCACCACAAGCATGCTATAAGTCTCCTTTTGCGAATGAGAGGAGCACGGAGAGAGACGCTAAAAGATTCAAAAAAAAAAAGAAACAAACAAACAAACAAAAAGCATATGAAAAGAAAAAACTTGGCAAGAAAGTGAAAAATGCTCCTAAGCCTTTGTTTTCTTGTATTTATTTTTATTTTTATTTTACTTATTAACGTTCGTAGCTGGCGCATGCAACCTGCACTCGACACTTTTCTAACAAAACACTTGCCGCACTGGCCTTTTTCCACATTTATTATTATCATTATCGTCATTATTGTTATTATACGCGAGACATTTCGCGTTTTCGTTCCCTACGCCGGGTGCTGTCGCGAGGGCCTCGATATATATCTATGTATATCGCGTGTCTCGCGCAAGAAGTAAATTCAAGGGTGGTAAACCCTTCCTGTTATACGCGTCGTACGCCCGGGAACGCCGGAACGAGCCATGGGGTGGGAACTCGACGCCGAGCGTGACAAGAAATTTCACGCGGCTTTTGTGGGGAAAAGGTGTAACTGCGTTTTACCCTATACGACGTGGTCGCGTACCATTCTCGCGTTGCATATAACGCGACATAGTGCCGTTGTGCTCAAGGGTGCTTTCTATTACTTCGACCGTATATACTGTATGTGCCTACATATATATGTATATAAATCGCGAAAGCTCGTTCACTCAATCTTTTCGCGTAGAATACGACGGACGACTATAACCCGCAAATACACCCTCGGCTACAATATATTATCAATAACTCCATTCCTCAACGGACGTAGACATATTCGTGGATGATACGTTTGAAACGTATTGACAATATTTCAGTCGAACACCGTCTTATTCGAAATATGATTAAATCTTTGAGTAAGGTTTGAATGTATTCTCTTTTTTTTGTAAATTATTTCTGTATTTTAGGTAAACTCGTCGTGCACTGTTCCCTTACAAAAGCCACGTCTATTTATCTAAAGGGAAGGACAATTTGGTGACGTCTAGTCGTGTATTTTGATTCGATATATTTTTAATGAAGTACCTACAAAATCGGTAACTTAGACGTTCGAAATATTGTGCATTGATATCGAGGAGTCTGGGCTCTCCGATTCCCATCTTCAAAGGGCACGCAGGGCTGCGTAAGGCCGCGATGTAGAGAGACGGAAGGGTGATTTTGCGAGACTGTAGTGCGTATATATATATTTATGAAGTCGATGGAGTGCACAGGTGGAGTACAAGGTTTTCGGATCCCATCTCGTTTCCCGGCCCGAGATGAAGGGAACGTGAAGCAGTCGAGTTTTCGAAGAGCCACTCGGTGAATGCTCTCCTCTTCGTGAAGAGAGATCCTCGCTACACCTTCGTACCAAAATACACACATACGTATCATCGTGAACTTTGGCGGAGGGCTCGAGCAGTAGCGCGTACAATACGTTCAACCCTCGTTCTAACAGGCCTTAATCATAACAAGGGGGCGCCCTCTTCACCGGCTCGACCATAAGGGGGCCCTGAACCGTTTTACGTTCCAAGTTATTCCGAGAGATGAGTGAGAGAGTAAAACTCGTATATAGCGTGCTTCATCTCCTCTACTTGAAATCTTGCGAACCCGAGGGTGAAGTGCGTAAGTCTCTCGAAATGTTCTCTCTCTCTCTCTCTCTCTGTCTTTCTCTCCTTCTCCCTCTCTCGTTATTGCTTTAATCGTTACGGTATACATATGGCCTCTTGCTCTCCGAGCACACGAAAACCTAACCGCGTAAGCACGAGCAAATGTGTTGCTCTTGCGTTCGTGTACATCACCGCGATATACGAATATAATTCAACCCTTCGTTGCGAATGGTCTCATTCATATCCTCCCCCGTGAGCTAACTTTCGAAATAAGCCGGGAGTCACCGGAGGCCTTTAGTTCGCGCGGAAATACCGTTCGAGTGACTTTGAGTGAATGAAACCCACGCCGATATAGTCCCGTCTACTATAAGTTTCGATAACTTGTCCGTAATTCACGCGTATGCATTCATCTAAGTATTTGATGTAGATACGCGTTGTAAACAAATTACAATTACGCGTATTTTATAATTTATCACCGAAACTGAAGAAACTTACGAAGCATCGTTCGACCGTATCGATAATCGTGCGTCGTCTAATATTTTTCAGAATATTACATTTTTGCATAAAGATTGGCACATAATTTGGTTTTTCCATCAAAGTTTCCAACGAACGAGATGAATGTTATACTAGAAATAGCATAGGGTAGGTACGTGTACAGAGGAATAAGTAATACGAGTCATGAGTGGAACGTGTATTAGTAGCCACGTATCAGATTGCGAATCAATATCTCATTTCGTAGGTATAAGTCGCGAGATGTCTCTCGTATACGTAATGTAGTTTCGTGGCCGTCGTGCCGAGGCCGGGTGTATAGGAGTCGGTGAGATGTGCCCATGATGCTGAGCGTCGAGCGAACGGAGACGCGAGAGAGGGTTGGCTGTATTGACGAGGCTGTGTATAAGGGTGAAGAGAGAGAGAGAGAGAGGGACGAGGGAGCCAGAGGGCGGGTTAGCGAACGCGACCAAATCGAATTACCCTCTGGCAGTCCTGTATCGGAGCAGGGAAAACCGGTGTGCTACAGGAACTCCATCCTTCTCTCGCGTTATAACGAAAAGTCTTACCGGAACCGATGAGGGCGTGAGAGACGCAGCGGTAGGGTGGGAGGACGATAGAGTCAGTAGTGAATGAGAAATATAGAAGAGGGAAGAGTGTACTGGGCGCAGCCTCCGCTAAGCTCGTTACGAGACCCCATTCAATCTTTCAGCGGCTTAACGAGGGACCTTCCCCGTGATTGACGTAGCCTAGCTCTATCTATCTCTCTTTCGGTCTGTATCGCACAACCCACGTCTCACTTTGGATATGAAGACAGAGATCAACGCGTCGAAATCCACGGCAAATGCTCACCCCCGTCGCTACCACGCTTCTTTCAACCTACCTCGTATCCGACAACTCCCCTGTAGCGTGTCTCGCTGATGGGCCTCTGCCATACATAAGAAACTTCATAAACCATCTAACCTCGTCCACCGCAACGAATTTCCATAATTTTAGGAAACAATCAAGTGATCTGCATAACATCGAGAAATCGAGGCAGACAATAAAAGCCGTTGGTGCACTAAAATTCATTATATTTACCGTTCAAGCTTTCCACCTCAAGCCCTGTCGTCATCGATGGAACAATAATTACGTTCTTCTTGGTTGCATGATTTTTCGACAAAATGGTACATTATGGAAAATAACATGAATTTTTAGTTTGATACAGTACAAAAAGTTGTCATTAAAAACTCTATTCTCTTGCAGCCCTAAGTTCATCGCGCAATTGAAAACTCAATTTTTCAATTGTACCCGAGCAAAAATAGTAAAGGGTGTAAAAAACCGCATGACTGAGCACTGCGGTGAACATTTTAGAGAAATGCTTTCGCCGGAGTAACCAGAGAGGGTCTCGTCACGACGACGAGTTCGGTTCCTATTTTGCCTTTCCAGCCTCGGCTCTCGGACGTGCTCTTGCGGCGACATCCCCTTTTCACGAGCAAATGTATGCGTTATTCGATTAAAAGACCCACGGTGTTGGCATTAAACACACCGTTGCGCACTGCGGTGAAAGAGGAAAGCTCTGTTTTCCAACCCCCGCGATTCCCTCGCCCGTTGGTCACCGGTGAATACTCGAAACGCGAAATTATTCTTCATTCACATCATTTAACAGGGTTAGATGAGCTACATACACACATATATATACATATATATATATATATATATACGCTGAGGGTAAACGAGGTTGTACAAATTTACCGAAGTAGTGCTGCGCGTATTCGGTCCACCATGGAATGAACTACTTTCGGTAAATGGCGTTTCCTTGGACCTTGGTTCAAAAGAAATTTTCAACAAGATGGGTTTGCCTTTGGACGATTCCAATAACGAACAACTAAGGTACACACACAAAGCGAGAGACAGAGAGAGTGAGAGAGAGAAAGCTCATCCGCAAGAGCGCCTCCAAAGTTTGTCCGCATCATTGTCTACTTTCCAAGAGGAACGAGGAGACTTCCAGGCCCTCTATACTTTGGCCCTTTTGCTATGCCCACACCGATCGACCAGGTGAAATTCGAGGCGACACCGCGAGAGTCCACTGACAATTCAATTATAACTGAGGCAAATTCTCCGAGTTCCTATCTCTTCCCGCTCACCCTCATTGGCTCTCTATCTGGGCCTGTAGAAGCCCGGAGAAACTTTTGGGGGCTTCGACGGGTACATCGCTGGCAGGGTTTGCACTGTCGTCGTAGAGAACTATATATGTATATAGCTGTACGACGATTGCTGGTAAGCCCGCCCCCCCCCCAACCGTCCCTTCATCCCTCTTGGCTCCTTCGCCGACGCCATTTTACTCCGTCTCGCTCGGTCCCAACGGACGTCATAGCTTTCGACCCAACCACCCTTTTCTCGGAGGTTGTTCTTCGCGCGGCCTCCCTCTTCCTTCCTCCATCTACGGCAAGTGTTATGCAGATTTGTGTTTGGCCAGTCATTACTGGGGTGTTTGCAGCTACGACTGTCGTTGCTCTGGCTGTATAGACGGCAATGTCGCGACCCGTGGGGCAGACTACGGCAAAGTATCTTTCGCGACGACTAAACCCCTCCCCCCCTCGCCATGCTCCATGCTGTCGCCGTCTAACCGTCAGACTCGGGTAGAACGGCTCTCTAGCTGTCACCGAGGTCAGACAAATCCACGGTAAGCATCACCCTTCGGTGCCCTCGGTAACCGTAACGGCTTCATTGCTCGACTCTACGATTTTCCTCCACCGTGACGCGGTCGTATAAAAAAAATATATTAAACTCAAAGCTCTCCTTCGAGGATCGTATCTTATCACTGTCTCACTGCGACCTGAGACTAATCATGCCGATGCTGCTACCATCTCGGCGGATAATATGTTGCAATAAGTGAAATTAAACCAAGTGAACGAACATTGTTCGTTTGTTTGCCTCTAGCTTGAATTTTTTGTTAAATTGCCTGGTATTGACATTGACATGATATTCCATGTGCTCTCTTCCATTGATTTGTCGTGCCGTTCAAAAGTGTCATAAAGTATTTCACGTTGGATCTTGTCTCTGTTCGTCGGATCGTTAGCGTCAGCATGAGGAGTTTGGAATAAAATGGTATAAATAGCAGCGGCAGTACTCACTGGCATAGTTTGACTACCGTGAAGAGAGTTGATTGCCGCTAGTGCTTCTTGGTGAGACGAGAATTTGACAAATGCACAGCCTGAAACAACAAAAGCAAAAAATTCATCACTAAAATTTATCCTTGATAATTCGAGGGTAGATTTTTGTTTATCATGGTAGGTATAAGAGCACAGAAAAGCGTGACCATCCGGCGCTACGATCCTAAAAAAGACACGTGCGCTTGTCCGTGCTTTGATCAGTCGGGAAAAAACGACCGATAATATTTTTAGTGTATCGTTAAAGGAAGAAAGGGTGCAGATAAAAATCGATGTACCTCGTGCATCGCTTTATCCAACCGCTACACATTTTCGTCCTCCAGCTAATGTACTAGGCTTTCGGCGCACGTGTAAAAAAAAGCACCCCCGTGTTCAACCCCGGGACCCGGTGCGTAGGTTGTCCCATCGGTCACAAGCGCTTCGTAAAAAATAAATGGAGATCGATGGCAATGACGATATGCCCGGCCTCGCGTGCGTTTATCCTTTCTACCGAACGTACGAGCTCCTATCGGGATTCGAGGGAAAGAGGCTGCGGCCCAAAAGGGAATTAGGGCGCGAAGAGAGCGGTCGAGCCAAACAGAGAGAGAGAGAGGATCGAAAGAATCCCGCGACGCCCTACAACCTTCTCAAGTCAACCCTGCTCGGTACCTGCTCGAGTATGATGCGATAAAGTCTGCGTAGGGTTCTACTGCGTTTCACCCTGAGCATCACGAGCGTTCCAGTATGTTGGCCCCACTTCAGTGATTGGCTTTCTCGGTATAGTTAATGGTGTTTTCAACGTATTGGCCCGTTGGAAGACAAGCTTGCTTCGATATGTATAGAACCCTCGGCGGCTGATCCTCGAGCGGCCGATGTCTGTAAGCTTTTACGGGCTGCAACGTTCGTCCAGGGGTTGGCCACGCGCGCGAGGCTCTTCAGCTCTTCGGCGTAAGCTCAACCCTCCCCATCGACTTCTACATCGGTGGCGCGTTCGAGCGTTACACGATGAGATGACTATACGAAGGGTTTTCCATCAGAGTGGTGATATAGGATGAAGGAAAAGGATAGTTAGAGGATGAGAGGGAGAAGGTGAGTTTCGCGGACCCTCATCCAGCCACTCGCCCGGCCATTCGCTGATCGATATCACGCATAAAGAAAAAAAAGAAAAATCTCGAACCATCCATACGACATTGGATGGAGGACCGATAGCGAAGGTTCGAAAAGAGGATTCTCTCATTATCCCGGATAATAGTCGGAGTTAAAACTTTACCGTGGTAAAAGTGAAGTCTTCGCATCATCTTCAATGCACGCGTACTTCTATCACTTTCGCTCTCTCCCTCTCTCTCTCTCTCTCTCTCTCTCTCTACTACTACTACTACTACACGAGTTCAGTTTCTTCTTGCTTCAACCCCTCTCGACCATCATCCCCCATCGTCTCATTACAAAAAGATTGCGCAAAAGCTTTCCTTCTCCTTCTCCTTTTACTTCTTCTTCTTGTTTTCTCGCTTCGGCCTGTCGCGTTCTAGCGTTTGCCACGAGGACGGAGGGGAAAAAAATTTAATTGCAAAGCGGAGAGCCTTTCTCTCTCGCTCTCTCACTCTCGACGAGAACTCCAAGAGAGAGGAATTCAGGATCTTCCCCGTCACTTTGGCCATGTCTTCCAGAGGGGTTGCCTTTTACTTCGCTCTCTCGCTCTCGTCGACGTCGGCAGCCGGACCATCGACAACGGAATCCCCGACGGAGTCCTCTCGAGAACCATGAACGACGAGAGGAACCGAGAATGAAAGCACGCGCGACAGAGAAAGAGAGTCGAACGTTCTCGAGATTTTTATCGAATGCACTCAGCGATCTCGACGGTCTCTCTTGGGCTCTGGAAGTAAAAGGAGTTTTCCGCCCTTCCTCTCTCCACGAGATATCCCGAAAGTTCGACTGCTCATGGTACCTCCTCTCCCTTTCTCACCCTCATTCAGCTCTCTGCCTTCCCCCTCTCTCCCTCACTCCATCCCTGTCATCGAAGCGCTACCACTCACCAAAACCTTCCGAAAGCCTTGCTCCTTTTCACCCTGTCTTTATATATATAACAACGAATTTCTTCGATGCGAAAGCGGGGAGGATTCTATGTACACCCCGAGCCGAAAACTACAGGTTGAACAACGAAACGAACAACAAACAGACGGAGTGAGCTCGGACAAACCACTGTTGGATGACCAACTTCTCCTTTCGGCGTTCGGAACATTTGTCACACAGCGTCGGTGAGTGAAAGAGAGAGAGAGAGAGAGAGAGAGAGAGAGGAATGAGACTCTGACAAACTCAGACGACGTTTTATAGGTATACGAAACGATCGAGTGTTAAACACATACGAAAGACAGAGAGTGAGAGAGAGAGGGAGAGCGGGTGAGAGAGAGAGAGAAATTGGAAAAAGAACGACAGCTGAGAAGTGACAAATATATATATATTGATCATAAGGGCCGGTGACGCGGGGTGGGTTTCCAAGCAATCGATAAGTTCCGCTCCTCTCTCCTCACAGTCTTTCCACTCGTATATTTGATCGCTCGACAAACATGTCCAAGTTTATATCGCGTGGCACAACGTACCCCCAGAGCTCTCTTGTTATATAACTCCCCCTTCTATATATATATATACATTGCGTATATAACATTGCTAAAGCGCTAACACACTTTCCCATTTCACTCTCGTCTCTTCTCTCGGTAGGTTGGTCGTCGTCATCCAAGTCCACCGTTCCCGTGGATGCCGTCGTAGCTCCGCTATATTAAAGTCTGCCTCTCTCTCTCTCTCTCTCTCTCTCTCTCTCTCTCGCTCTCTCTCTCTCTCTCTCTGTCTCTCTCTGCTTGTTCAACGGAATCGATATGCAAGGGAGGGTTGCGGAGACGAGGCCGCATGTTCGCCCGTACGTGTCTGTAGGGCTGCAATGGCGCTTCGATTGCATCTGGGCTTGGGTGCATCGATGTTTCTCCATGTATGTGTGCACTTGTGTATAGCGCTGACGTGTCCGTCGATCGAGCCAAGTAATTCGATCCTCGTCGCGAGGCCGTAGGCGCGTTGCGACATTATCAAACACACAAAGTCGATCGAGATGGTAAAAAACGAACCCAACAGAGAACCTAGCTATAAAAGCTACCTTTCTCTCTCTCTCTCTCTCTCTCTCTCTCGTTCTCCAACAAACTCAAACGCATTAGCCAGAAGCACACGAGGGTGCGGGCTTTATCTACTTTCGTTGTGTAGCGTGTTAACAGGTCGATGCTAAAACGTATACACACGTGTATCGTTCGCGTTTTATCGCGCTGGTTTTTCTGTTTTTTTGTTGTTGTTGTTTTTTTCGAGTTATCGCCACTACGAAGAAAAGAAAACGGAAGTGGTGGAGAAAAAAAAGCGATGACAACTCGCGTGTGTACATTACACGGTGACAGCAAAATTGGAACGATGGCAATAAACCAAAAATTAAGGAAGAAGATAAGGTGAAGAGGATTTTATTAATGGTGAAATGCAAGCTCGAGCAAACCGTAGATGGGGTGATATCGGCTCGAACAAACTCCTGTTTCGTCATCGTTGTCGTCGTCGTCGTCGTCGTCGTCGTCGTGGTATTTGTTTTCCCCATCGTACGTCTGGGAACGTACGTATAGATTTTTGGTTTTATCGTATACGTGATATACCACCACTCGAAAACCTTTCTCTACACACATGAAGCGACCCGCTCAACCCCCCACCCCCCCTCCATTATCCCACCCTCCGAACGTTAATTAGATTTGATCTGTCCGAAGAAACTCCACAAGTTCCCAAGCTACGTTCCTCCCATCAGTGGGTTCGAACTGTCGATCGACGTCTACGTTCTTCGTACAACGTTCATCGTCAACATATCGCATCGTGGCAACGACTCGCCCCACGATTATTTATTGATTCTCGTAACGAGCTGACTGAATGTTACGTGAGTTTCACGAAAAACTCGTGCGCCATATGTTTACCATCGTATAAGCAATCGTCGAATTCTATTGGGAAATTTTCTCTCCCTTCCGATATAGACGGACAACGGCCGTTCGTCGCATACGTCATTGGTCAACACGAGTTGACGAACTCTGATATTGACAGGAACGAATCAAGCGCACGAAACTCGTTGGGGGAACGTGGTTCGAGGGAGAATAAGAAAAGGAGTTAATATAAATTGATAACGTCGGATTGAATTATTCGTAAATATACGCTACGAGTGGGGCGAACCGAGAAGAGAGACGATTCGAGGGGATTTTTTGGAACAAAAAACTGTCGAATTCAGCAACGAAGAAGAGCCGACGAGGAAAATCCTCGGCAGAATATGCCGAGCCGAAGTCCTATTAAATCGCCGACGAGCGAGAGAATTCCGGTCGTTGGGTGGCGGGCACGGAGATCAATTTCATTAATTAGGCTAGTAAATCCGTGAGCCGAACGGACTCGGCCTCTAATTGGCACGCTAGAGGGACCGAGGAACAGAGAGGGAGAGATGCGTACATTTTATCGAATAGCGCGAGCGCGCTCTCCGCTGCTTCAGAGGGAAGGGGGGGGGGCGAGGGTGAATTCTACCCGTTTTCGAGAGACCAGTTGGAAAACGAGAAACTCCGTCAGCCGAGACACGACGAGGCCGAATTAGGAAGCATATATATGCTGTGTGTGCTGGTTCCGTGGCAACTAACCATATACAGTTATATGCTTTAGGTATCCACTTGTGTATTTTTTTCTTTTTTTTTTCATTCCTGTGTAGCTACATGACTCGGCGAAAGTACGAACGTTAAGGTACCACGGGAGTTTTCACGTATGCCAGAGGCTGCCCCAGGAGTGCGAAGGAGCGACAAGGCTCCATATATGGAATAGAGGGATTAAAAACGCTGACAAAGTTACGAAACATTCGTGCTCAGCGCTTTTTATACATCCCCTCCAACTGGACGGAAGGAGAGTGAGAGAAGAGTGGGGATATATGCACGTAAGTGAGGGAGTGCCGAGGATTTCAACGTACACAGGGGCCGGGTAAGAACGGAAAGGATATGGTGAGGTGGCCTATGGTTGGTCCGGAATAAAGGATGTGAGTGCCGAGAGAGAGAGAGAGAGAGAGAGAGAGAGAGAGGGAGAGAATGCAGGCCTCGTGAACAGAAGTGCCCGTGTTCTATATACATACGTACATATATAGATATATATATATATATACGTATATACAGACCCGTGGCCGGGAATTCAGAATAAGAGCTTTGTGTCGGCCAGCCTTGGTGAGCGAGAGGATGTAAATCCAACAGGCGGAGCCCAGAGAGTCCGGTGCGCCACGGAAAAGTGGAGGAAAAAGAGAGACGATGGGGTACGGAGAGAACAAAAAAAAACGTACGGAACAGGGACGAGCTTGGTGAGTGGTGAAGGAAGGAGATGCGGAGAGAATAAAAAAAGCATGGCGCTATGGCCATTGTCCGAAACGTAGGATGTGGACAATAAGGCCGGTGGTGCGGAGAGAAAGCACGCCAGAGTGAGCGCGAGAGAGAGAGAGAGAGCAAGTGGGAGAGTTCTGGAAAGCTCTAGGAGAGCCAAGACCGGTAGTGAAGCCGGGGCAAGGACAAGCTTGAAATCTTGAGTTTCCGTTGTTGGCCTCTTCATATTTTGCTCGTCCACTTGCTGAGAGTGCCGAGGTCAGAATCCCCTCAACCTTCCTCCAAGTGTCCATATACACATCCTCTCTCTCTCTCTCTCTATATATATATGTATATATATATATATATATGTGTGTACATTGTTCGTGGCCTTTTTTTCGTAACTGAAAATTCCCGGTCATACGCCATATGCCGGCAAGATCACCGAACGTGAAAGTTGTCCGATCCTACAGTGACCCTTTCCTATATATCTATGTGTATATATATATGTATTCTTGGAAAAGACGTCGACGTCGTTCGAGAGATTGAAATAAGAGACGCGCGTTGGTCCGGGGTAAGGTGAAGGGAAGGGGGCAGAGGGGCTCGGAGCCACGGTAAACGTACTATACTATCCACGTATATGAACTTTACTACCACTACCAATGTTTCTCGCTACCCCTCTCGGATGAAATATCGGCAAACCTCTCGAGACTGAATTTGCCCGGAACATACGGCTGTTGAATTCGAGGACGAAACAAATAAGAGTGTACGCGAGAGAGCGAAGACGCAGGGGGTGTGGAGGGTTGATGGTGGTGCAGGGGTACATCAGTCCCTGAAACAGAACAGGGACGAGCGTCTGCGAATTTCACGACTCTGTATGTACGAACGTGTTCGTCTGGCTCTCTCTCTCTCTCTCTCTCTCTCTCTCTCTCTCTCTCTCTCTCTCTCTCTCTCTCTCCTCTCTCCCTCTCTCTCGTGATGTCAGGATGTAATACGAGGACGGGTAATGCCATTATAATGCAGACACTACCAAATACAGAACAGGGTAGAGAGACGCATTAGAGAGAAGGGAGTCGAGGGGATGCGCGCTGTTGCCTACGTTGCGTAGGCTATTATGCAACATAAATCCATGTAGATACGTGCGTGTATATAAAATCGTACAGATATATGGGCAATACCATAAAATCAAAAAAACGTCAAAATTTAATAATGATTTTTCTGATCGCCTAAAATCACGGAATAAAGTCGTTTATTTCGAGTTTAAGAATTGAAACATCTCCTTGATCCGCCTTTCGATAAAAAATCTCAATTATTTAACGACGCGTTGTTTTAAAAGAGAATTAAAGGTAGGTAACGACGAGAGCGTAACAACAACCACGAAAATTCAGCCCTTTGGCGTTTTCCCTCTCGTGTAATTGGCGGGGGGTGGACTCTGACCAGGGGAACGAAAATGCCCCCCGGCAAATTCATCTAGATTACAGCGCAAAACTACTCGCTCTGCCCCTCCCTGCCCCCTCCCCCCCGCCCCGACCGAGCTGTATTTGCCCGGCATTAAATTACACAGAGGGATGCCCTCGCGAGAGTAACCCTTCCTCACCCCCTCCATCCAGCGAATGAGGAAAAGCATCGCCCAAGTGAGCGCGCGCAACTGGTTTACTTTCATCACATTCAATATTGATCACCGTCCGATGCATAAAGTATAAACCACTCGGAGCGTTTCTTCTTTACAACGAATCGGGCACAATTTTGTTTGTTCCGTATCGTCGCGGGTGCGTTCCGTTTTTAGAACAGAAAATACTCGATATTTCGTTGATAAAACTCGTTGGAACGAAAACAATAATCGTTAATAAAATGTTCAAGAAGGCGTCTAGGATTCGGAGATAATATAATAAATTCGTCGAAATTAGATAATCCCGTATTTTTCATCCCCTTATCGGAAATTTGGGACTGAAAATTGTTGGATCGTACCTGAAAAAGTACGAGCGACGACGAACAAATGGGAAGAAGCTTACGGACGATAGCAACATCCATCGTAGGCTCATAGGACTTCCTCTCGAGGGATTCGTCGGTCCGACCAAAAGCGGATACCGCACGATTTCCGGCGATATTGTGAGTTCGTTACGGCGTTGAGGATGAGGAGCGGGGAAAAGTAGAGCGAAGAAGAGATGGTACAGAACGAAATTCGCTCTCGGGTAATTCCGATAATACCGGCAATCATCCTGTCACCGGGTTAAGCCTCTTGGTAAGCCGTAGTCGTTGGGAATGTACCATCGAGTTTCCACTTGGAGAAAAGGGAAGGCGATACACGTATATATATATATATATACGTAGCTATTGAAAAAGGAGAATGGGTATATAGGCTCGCGACTCATCCCTTGGGGAATCTATTCGTTTTCCTCGCGTCGTCGTCGTCGTCGTCGTCGTTGTCGTCATCCTCGTCCTCGTCGTCGCACTGGAGCCAGAGAAGCTCGTCTATACTTTTCTACAATACTTGCCCTCCCCTCAACTAGAAGAACGAGAAAAAAGGGAGTATATTCTCGATATACACTTTGTGCTTCACCACCGAAGTGAAACTGCAATGTTGCGAGTGTCCAGTGTGAGAAGGCGATAAAGAGAGTGGAATATAAAAAACAGACTTTGGGTATACTTTTTCCTATGCTTCTCTCTCTCCCTCTCTCTCTCTCTCTCTCTCTGTCTCTTTCGATATTTACCCATAATTGCAGAGTCGTGTAAGTAGTCGCGGACGTTATACCGGCGAGACAGTCATTATTCGTTATTGCAAGTCGTTCTATTCGCTACTCCACAGCTCACTGGAGACTCGCCAAGAACATTGGCAATCGTCGTTGTTCCGGTCCTTCTCCTAGTCATATAGATTTAGCACGTCTGTATGTTTTATAGATAGATGTATATATCTATAAGAAGAGATTACACGCTGTAGAACTTTACATAGAAAGCTCAGAAGCCATGGACATAAATGATCAGAAGCTGCGCACCACTCTCTGAAAGTATGCAAAAGACAGCCAAAAGACAAAAGGGTTGAAGGTAACGGGGGTGCGTTGCTTATGAGAATCGCAAGAGGGATTCTCCGAGGTTAATTTAATAACTCACGAATCACCAAACGTGCCTTGACTACTGCGAGATTTTGAGCACTCCCGATTTCTTATTTCCACTCCTCGAGCCGCCGTTTCACACCTAACTTCAGATTTTTTCTCGTCTTTTGGTTTTATAGCACGAGTGTAAAAGCTTTCGAGTGCAAGCAGAGCTTTCGCTTCTCCCAGTCAACGCGTTATCACCTCTCTATCCCTCTATGAGCAGCCATCTTTTATCCCCGGTACTAGGACATCTCTATCTCTCGTCTTCCGTTTCCCGGTAGTTCAACCAGCCAACTTCAGCCTCTCTCCCTTTCTCTCTCGTAGTCGCCAATTAATTTAATTAAGCTTCGCGAAAATGACCCGCGAGAGCAACTAGACTCTTTATACACCGTGTACTCGTATACGCGATGCTGTAACGCTCGCTAAACTACCCTCAAATAGGAGCTCGTAATTGTGGCCAACACTTTGCCGTAGCGTTATTCACGGTGAAAGTTTAGCGATGAATAAGTCGTGAGAGAAAACAAGACTACGCGAAAAGCAGAGGGTCTCCCTCTCCTACGGCATGCGTTTCGAGGATGAAGATGAGACGCGATTTGACACGGAAGGAGAAAGAAAAAAAGAAAAGTTTGCTCATGAGGGGAAGGAGCTCGATGCGGACCACGCAGAATTTTCTTTTTTATTTTTCGACGTATTCTCTCCACGACAGACTTTTACCCCGAGTCTCACAAAGCCTGTCAGAATTTCACGTGTCTTTATAATGATTGATCTCGTCCCAGGAGGGATGAAAAACTCGCCAAAGCTCTTTCGCCAACCCCCTCTGAGGCTTTTCCATCTATAATCTTACGGTAATAAGAGGATGAGGTGAACGGCACGACGAAGAGAAAACTGACGCGCCGTTGTATGAAAGCTACTAAAATCCGTTCAAACAGTGTTTCGAATCTGGCGAAGATCGAGTTTCGCGATTATTGGTTAAAACGTTGTCAAAAATCGGGACGGGTGATAAAACGCAGGAGGGGTAGAGAAGAGACGCCCCTGTGAATCGTTAATTTACTACGCCTAAAATAAACCGTGGGTAGCCTCAAAGAAACTCAATCTCCAACTCCGTCCCTCTTCTTCTCGCGTACTTATACTTACCCCATGGTATAACCACCCGGGCCAACCCCCTACCCCTGGCATCCACGTGTATCACGTATACGCGTGTAAACATATACGTAAGGGAGGAAAACTTAAATTTCCACTGGCAGCGGCGAACCACAGCCGCGTGATGAGATATATATAACGCGACGTGCGCGTTTTCCACCCTCTTCGAGCCACCAACGATGCCCCCCTCCCCCCATTCTTCCTTCCCTTACCCATCTATAACTTTCGTTCCTCACTAAAGTATCGTCTTCTCTCGCTTCCGCGACATTGGGCGGTCGCAACAGCCCCGAGAGTTCGTCTCCTACGTACGCGTTGCTCGGAGGGTCCGTTGCAAGAAAGATAGTGCAAAGGCATAATTTCAAACTGGAAACTGGGCTACAAGCTGCCTTGTCATCCGTAACACCGGGGTGTCGTATAACGTTATATACCGAGCGAGGATATGGTCGAACCCCCACGGGGAATTAATAGGGGAGGATCGCGTAGGTACCCGCGGAATGTTACGAGACGGTAGGCGAAAGTTGCCACGGTGTGACCGAACAAAGTACCTTTATTAAGGCATAAGCGCTGATGTAGAAGCGGCAAGGTGCTCTCTGAGTACAGGATTATATAGGAACGATCGGTTAATTACTTTATATTTTTATTTTTTTATATCGTCACGCGACGACGAAACGAACGAGCGAAAGAAACACGTAGATTAATCACGATTTCACGTAGCGCGTGCGGGAGTAATATTTTACGAGAAATATCAATCGAGGTTTCGATAGTTTCGATATTATCGTCAAGTTTCGCGATTTTTAGCAGTGAGTTATTTTTTTGTTTACCGTTAAGGGACGATAAAGGTGGGGTAGGAAAAAGGACGTTCAGTCGTATTATAGGATTTTTCCCCTTATTTTACAATCGCGATGTACGACAACTCGTCTCTTTCCTTCACTTTTCTATTTGTTCAGATTGGCTCAATTTTTTTTCCTGCCTGGTACGTACAATTACACGGCCATCGGTCTTTTCCACTCTCGCGCACACGAAGCGACTCTACGCGAAAGGCAAATTCGCCGCGGTACGCGGGCTCGACGAAGGGCTCGTCCGTGGCCGGATCTAGTGAGGGAGAGTTTAATTTTGAGGAAGGCAAATATTCTGTAATTAAGGGGAATATAGCCGCAGCCGAGCAAATACCGAGAACGAGGGAAAAAGAGCCCGAAGGTTTCGGTACCGGACGTCGGTGATGAAAAACCACTCATAATTGCCCAACCGAATCAATATTTGATGGTCCTCTTTATTGCTGAATAGAGAGCGGAGAGGAGAGCGCGTTTGTTACTCCTCGCCAATTTCACTGATTACGCGAATGATCGCGATTTTAATACCACTACATCAACACACCAACTCCGAGACTTTCCTTTTATCAACCCTTTTAATTACCGTTAATAAATATTCCAACCTATACATATTCATTAAAAAAATTGCAATAACCATATAACAAAATATAAAATGAGCGAAATTATGAAAAAAAAGAAAAAGAAATTCATAAAATCATATCGTTTCGCAAAGTGGCATTTTCGCGAGGCTAGCGAACCTTATGTACTACGAGCGAAAAAATACAGCTCGCGATTACCCTCGAATCGGCTTAAAGAGATCGTTATAAGTTACAGCTCGCGGACATGCACGAGAGTATCATTTGGGAAGTCTCGTGCACTTGTGTGCCTTAGGTGTGAAACCGCCGTTTGTTGTTTACGCGTGTTTACGAATGCAAAGTGTTTGCGAGCATTGTGTGCAGACCTCGTGCAGTGCGTATATGTGTTTGTACACGTCGCAGGGTTAATGGGGAGGGGGTTAGGGGAGGGCGCGTTGCGTGTCATCCCGGCGAGAGGGTAGTTCTATACATGTATAGATGGATATATATACATATAGAGAGAAAGAGAGAGAGAGAGAGAGAGCGAGAGAGAGAGAGAGAGAGAGAGGGAGGGAGAGAGAGAGAGAGAGAGAGAGACGATCTCGGTCCGTCCCTCTATATCGTTCGCCATTCTTCGCGGGCCCTCCCTCTCCTTGTGCGATGTATATATGCGTTAGCACACTTGGCGTCCTGCCATTTAGGGGCGATACCGCCTCAGCGAGGGTGGTTATGCCCTTCAACTTCCACGTCCCTTTCATAATCCACACGAACAATGTGGAAAGGTCTTGGAAAGCTCTATATATATTATAATACGAGTTCTCGTGTGTATATGCGCGCGCGTGCAGCTCGCGCGCGCACAGTCCGAGGGATGATTCTATCAAAATGAGGCCAGCGGGCCGATAAATATTTTTGAACATCCATAGGGTGGGAAATATGGCAATTAGAATCGAAACTCCGAGCCTATCGGCAATTCGTAGATCTCAAGATAACCACGAAAAGATATATTGGGTCGAACAACCCCTAAATCGCGAACGAATAAGAAAAATAATATTCCAAATGAGAAATTGAATTTTTCGTTGGAATTTCGATTCGTCGAAGTTACCGACGAATATTAAATGGGATGTAATCGACGTCGGGCGGAAAACGCGAAGCGACGGAGAATATGAAAGACGATGATAAGAGGCACTCAACGTCAGTTTGTACGAGTAGAATACGTCGACGAAGAGAAATAAAAATAATAAAACGAGGAAAAAAGGAATGCTCTGGTCACTTTGCGAGTGATATAAATAGAGAGGAGTCACGAAGGAACGAAAGGTCCTTCATTTGTCACTCGCTCGCTCTCACCCTCGTTTTTTCTTTTCTTTATTCGTTTTTTTTTTTCGTTCCGTCGCCACCAGGGGGTTGTCCATACCGGAGGATGGAGTTGGTAGCTCTCTTGCTCTCGCTTTCTCTCTCTCTCTCTCTCTCTCTCACACACACACACATACACACACATACACACTCACTCGTAATTCAGCTGCGTCATTGGACAGAGTGCCTCGCGCGCGTTGACGTAAAAAATATATTACTTTCCGAGCGTTGAGAGTGACGTGCCCATAACCGAACGTCCGGACCAGGCGCAGCAAGACCAGCACTATAGGGGTTGATGCTGCCGTTGCCGATGTTGCTGCCGCTTGCTTTTACAAACGATACGAGAGAAAGCGAACGAACGAACGTCAATGAAGTTTGATCTTATTGATTCGTTAACAATGTGCCCATCGCAAACAGCGATACTGTGTTTCCCTTCGCGGAGAACAATGCTCACGGTTTACGCGTATGTGTTCGAAAGAATAAAAAAAACACACACACCTTTGTCGTGGAAGGAAATTCATTTTTAACTCGTTCATAAATTGATGAGGTAAATTAACGAGCTTTTAACAAATGTTTCCATACGTCGGAATATTTAAAATCCGTTGTTTGTCAGAAGCCGGGCCCGACGTTTCGCTAAATTGTTTGAAAAATGTATAATTATCTAGCGACCAATTAAAAATGGATTAAAATAATCGTTCGATCGCGATATGATTTTCCATGCATTTTTTAGTTCGAATCATGTTTACCACTTTTTTTGTCATAATCCGTGAAAGTTAAATATTGGATTATGTCGCGTATAATTATCGAAGCCGCTCGGGAAATTCGATTCCGGCGAACGAGAGAGCGCCCAATGATGAAAAAAATGGTTGTCGTTTCGACAGGGTGCGCACAAGAGAGAGAGAAAGAGAGAGAGCGAGAGAGAAAGAGAGTATTGTAATTTATTGATCGCAACGAACGTATCCGGTTCTACTTTGAAATCCATTTCAAACAGGCTCTCGAGTGCTTTTGAGCGCGGACAATAAATATTTACGATGTAAAGCTTTTCGTCCCATGATGCGCCGCTCCACGCTCCTAATTAAAGTATTCACGAAAGCGGTGTGTTTTTTTCCCGATAAGCCTCGTAAATACATGATGAAATGGATGTTTGTATTTACGAGAGTAGAAACTGAGAGTATGTACGATGCATAAATAACGAAAGAATAACAAACCGAAAAAGGCACGTAAAAATAAAAGAGGCACAAAATCGTGAAACATCGTACGTACGAATTTTTTAATACATACTACTGTAACAATGCTCTAAGAGAAGCAACATTGAAAATAGAAACAAGGGGATGAAATTGGGTATTCTCTTTAGTGAGCAGTTTTACCGTCGACGCTTTACTTCCGTTTATCTATCTTATACCGCCTCTAACAAAATGAAATGAACGCGTGTTGTATCAGAGCTACACAAAGAGAGAGAGAGAGAGAGAGAGAGAGAGAGAAAGATGTCGAGCCCGAGGGTGCGTTAGGTAGAAGAGTTTTCAAGACGAGAAGAAGTTCGCAGCACGGAAAAAGCGATAGAGAAAGAGACCGATATGCCTCGCGGGTATCCGGATTTCCTTTTAATCAGTTCGTTGACCCGGAAGAGGTCCGCCGGCCATTTTTCGGGGGCAACGACATCACATGCTCGTTCCACGGCGTATTTTTTTTTCTTTCCTTTTTTTTTTTTTCTTCCTTCGCCGAGAGAGATGCGAGGGAGATGCGATGCCGGGAGGCGTACAGCTCAGAGCGCGAAAAGGGGCCGGGGGTAGTTCTCCCAAAAGGAAAATCAATGCCGTGAATGGGCTCCACGAACGTAGCAGCCTGTCACACTATCGCTACCACTCTCTGCTACGTACTACGACTACGTGTGTATATATATATATATATATATATATATATGTGTGTATGTATATGTCGCAGGAGCGTTGAGTTGGTTGGGGTGACTAGAAAGTTGGATGGGGTGGTCGTGAGCCCGCACTCTCGCCGGGCTTTGCCTCCCTTTGCCACGTAAGCTTCTACGGGGTGGCCAACGAAAACGTGATTCACCTAAGGGCCACTTTCACCCCCTCTCCACCCCTCCCGTTCTCTCCTCTCTCATCCCCGACCCCTAGTCCTTTCGATCCCTTCACATTCCCACTCGGTATTCGTATCGACATGTACGCAATAAAAAAGAAAAATGAGCAATGCGCACAGCTCCCTTTATGATTATAAATGATATTAGGAATATATTAATTTATGAAATATTAATAATTATTATGAAAAATTCGTTCTCAGTAATATTACTGGCGATATGTATGAACTTTCGGTCTAACGAGAAAACAGCAGGAGGGTGCATTAAAAAAATGACAAAACGATCAGCGATGCGCGTCGAATGGGTTATGGTTGACCGTCGTGCGTATGACAGCAGGTAAACCCGTCGCGACAGCTGCGCAATCTGCTTATGCCGTCAAGTCTCCCTCTCGTGAAGAAAATGTTGAGAGGGGGCCTACGTAAACACGGTGGTTCGTTGGCAAGAGACACCGAGGGAGAGAGAGAGAAATAGATGAAGTTGAGAAAAAAAATTAGGTCCGTGCTGTCGCGGGGTGGAAAAGCAGCGGATCCCTAATGGGGTGTTCTAATTTAATGTCGGTTAATCGCATTACGGTTTGACTCTAGAATTTTTTTTTAACATCCCCGACGCGCCGTCCCCATGGAAAAAAAAGATCGGCGAAAGTTTTACAGCCCTCCCCATTGGTGCTGACGAAAAAAACGAAAAAAAAAACAAAAAAAAACGAAATTTTCTCGGGCTAATACGCAGCAGGGTCGCTACTCGTTCACGTCGGAATGTTAATACTTGTTTAGCCTCGGCTGATTTAGCGGCGAGAATTAAAAACACAATTTCCTGAAACTCTTCTTCCCCCACTTCTCCGAGTCACGACGGAGCGAAGTTTCAGACCGTCCCGGTAGAGCGCGCGCGTCCGCGCGAGCCGGTAGGGAGCGCCTGCTGCACCGTGGCGCGCTCTCGCGCTCAACGCGCCGGGACGTGCCTAATGGAATTACCGTGCAATCACGGTTCGCCGTACCTGTGGTGGTCGTCCTCCCTTTCCCCCCACTTTCATCCTTCTATCCAACCTCTCGTCGTCTCTCTATCTCTCTCTCGTTCGCTCGCTCGCTATATCTCACTACCCTCTGGGAGCTTCAACGTAAACGTTAAAAAAACGAGAGAGAGAGAGAGAGAGAGAGAGAGAAAAAGGGAGAAAACCAAATTTTTCGCCGAAACGACTCTTTTCGACGTCGCGGGACTTGCACGTTTATAATTACGCTTTGATGAGGCGGAGCGACAGCGAATAGAGCAACATCGGCGAGTGAACGAAAGAGAGGAAGAGAGAGAGAGCGAGAGAGAGAGAAATGACGGCATCGTACACAGGCGAGACGGCGATAGGAGCAAAAGGGGACGAACAAAAAAATAACACGGCCAGCTCGAGCCGCTTTGCCTCCGTGTTGCACCCTCGGAATTGTGCGGAGGGAGCGCTAAAGGGCTTTTCAGCGCGTCGATAAAAGAGCCCCGGTGGCTCTCACAAGTGGAAACGATTTGCGTGTAAGAATATTTTTTACCTCGATGGTCCGAGAGTTGAAGGAAATCTTGGTGGAAAAAAAATGGGGCGAGTAAACGCGAATATATAGATATATTTCTTTTTTATCGAAATAGAAACGTTGTAAAAAAGTTTTTATAACAATTATAAAAAGTTTCTCGTTCGTAAAACGTTATTTCTCGTCACGAGAAGAAAAGTCGTGTGCATTTTTCGTCGATATGAAAGCACACGGTGAAATATTTCTCTTTGGCGATTATCTTATCTTAAGAGTTTGAAATATTTCTTAAATATATTTTTACAGCTATTTTTCAGACTCCCGAACTTTCTATTCGCTACAGTTCTAACGATCTAATTTCTTTCATGCCTAGGCGTGTTAAATTTTAATAAGTTTTTAATCGTTTGTCCACGAAAAATCTTGCTTTCAATATTATTCTACCATTTTATAAAATAAAAGAGGGATTTTTCGCCCTCGGGTGATCGAAGAATCTCTCCCTAGGTCCCGCCAGTCGTAATTATCTCGCCGATAGTCACAACCATAAAATCCATAATTCTCGTGTATATCAAGATTTCCATCGACTAACCAGAAAGCAACGCACGCTTCGAAATAAATCACCCCGTCGGTGCGCTCGCGTTACACGAAACGACGTCGATTCATTTTTTGTATTCGCACGACCACCATACTTTCTCTCGCTCGTCCGTTTCCTCGTATTTTTATAATTATTTTGACACCCTTCATTGTGAATACGAGCAAAGAGAGAGAGAGAGTTATTCTCATGTCCCGCACTCCCTTACAGTCTCGATATACACAGCACGCTGTCATTGCTGAGCCGAGGCCCATGGACACAGGATGGAAACGAGTCGCGACCACGCGAACCGTGTCACGGAGAGATGCATAGATATCACCGTTGGTGTGTTTGGTGTATAGGGAGAGAAAGTAAGCAAGAGTGAGAGAGAGAAAGAGTGAGCGCGCGAGAGAGAAAGAGAGGGGCGGGGAGAGAGGAGGAGGGTGGAGAAAAAGTGAGAGTGAGACTCGTGGCTTTTTCCTCTTGTCTCGCTAGCTTTTAGCCCCATTCCCCCATCCCCCCATCAGTCCCCTGTTAATTTTTCTGTGCTTCTCCGCGCGGTGACCCTCAACGACGGGAAACCGAGGGTGCATGTTAATGCTAACAGAACCGGTTTTCGCGTACCGAGACCCCGAGTGAATCCTCACCGCACAGACGGACAATGTTTTTCTTTTACCTTTGGTCGGTTTATTTTAATTTTTTTGTTTCCCCTCTTCCTTTCATTCTTCGTCAGCTCGAGCGAATTGTCCGCACACGGAGAAAATCGAGTAGCCACGTAGAGAGAGAGGGGAGAAGAGCCAACCGAGCGGAAAAAAAGCTCTGTATAATCGTGAACGTCGAAAGAAAAACCCCAACGCCGAAGGGAGAGAGAGAGAAAACGAGCAAAGATACATTGATATCCCAGAAATGCGAGGGTGGTGAGAGAGAAAGAGGGAAATGGAAAGAAACGAAAGAAACTTTTACCCGAACGATTAAGTTTCTACCAGAGTACACGTGTAGGGAGCGCGAGCTGGAAAGTGGAGGGTTAAGCCGGCGAAAACAAAATAACCCCCCTATTCAACGTTTTTTTTTTCTCGAGCAGGCAATCCGCTACCAATTTTACCGAGTCTTTGCACGCAAATGCCAGAAAGAGAATGGCTGGCAATGCATTCAGAGATATACATACGCGAGTATGTGTATATTTTGCTCATAGAGGAATGAACGGGAGCGATATACACAAGAGCCCCCGCGGTTTGAAAGGGCGAATGCACCGCTTCGAAACGACGCACACTTCGCCCCAAATGTATCCTCTGCTATATTCTCTCTCTCGCTCTCTCTCTCTCTCCCCCCTCTCTGACTGTGTATACGGAGGTTTACGCACACATAAGCCGCGTGTTCTGTGCCGTTTTCAACCCAGCCTAGTTAACCGGGGTATTGCCGAGAGTGAGAGAGAAAGAGAGAGAGAGAGAGAGGATGCGAGCAACTGGGATTCGCTTGAAAAGGGTTAAAGGATGCTGCGGGTGCGGAAACCCGTGTGTGCGGGAGGTGATGCGAGAGCAAGAGAGAGGAACGTCAGTAGTGGGAATAGGCAAAGGAACGAGGGATTAGCGTACATTTAGGAAATGCAACGCGCGAGACGCTTCAACACACAAGAACGGACGAAGCAGGGCGGATGACTATTCGTACCGTATTTATATATATATAGACGCATTTGTATGCGAGCATTATGATCAGTCAGTAGTAACAGGCAGTTATAGAACAGACGAGGTTTAGCAACATCCCGACTTTGATGACTGATACCCTTTCATGCGGTAGTCCAATCAGTCTGTACGATTTGTAACCAGTGACTTCCACTTCGGTTGTCGCAGCTTTTTAACGTTCAAAATAAACGTATGGCATTTTTGGATAAAATTAATTTTTTGATAATCGACAAAAAAACAAGTTTCGAACAAGCGAACGCGGCAGAATTTTTTGCGAAAACTGGGAAATTCCATCAATCATCCTTCAAAAACGTGTTTTCTGCACGATTGGTTAATAACCGAGGGCCTGGCAGAAACGTTTCGTTCTCGTACATACGGATCTATTTTTCATCTCTACTCGATCAAAAGCTATCCCTTTTCACCATCGATAGCGTTGCAAACTTCGTAACGAGCCGGTGATAACGAAACCGTGTTTTTTTTCCCATTGACCTCGAACACAAACTACACGAACCATGGATCGGAGTCGAAAATATAATGGTGCTTTTTCGAAGAGAGATCATATTGATTCGCGAGCGAAACGATAATAGAAAAATATTTCTTGAATCATATTAAAAAAAGAGAGAGACAGAATTTGAAAACTCGGTGGTGAAACATTTCAGACTATTAACAGCCAAAGCTGCGCTGCATATTTTTTATTATCGCCAATACGTTCGCCCACTTAAAATCAAAAAGGTCATAGAGTGAAGGGATTCATAAAAATTGTGGCTCGAGTGAGATTTTACGGGGTTATGATTATCGTTTGCAGATATGGCGTTAATTGCCTCGTCTTCTTTTTATGAAACAGAATCAAACGCAGCAACGGATAAAGTTTCAATCATTCACTCGAGTCTCAAATTTCAACCGCTAACAAGCATTAGTATACGGAAAACTACAGCGTGGTCCAGGCTTTCCAGTCGCGTATAAATTCAAATTCTCAGTATTTATTCTATCATTAATAATAAGACATTAAAATACATACAAATTTGTGAACATTATGGTATTTTATCAAAAATCGTATTCCTCATTTGTTAAACCACATCAATATGTCGTCAAGGTTTTTCGAGTTTTGGTGTCATCAAATATTCCAGTGCCCAGATTTACATCCTGAGCTAACTCATTCGAACAGAATCGCATCGCAGCACGAGAACATTCTACAGAGTCGTTCCTGACTGTACAGGCTCGAGTATAAAATATTTGTTTTCGCCCGATTGTTGATTTCCTGACTTTAGCGCCTTCGCTCGCATACGTTGTCCGAAGCGGCCATCGTAAAACGCGGGTGTGTCGGTGATTTTCTCGTTGGAACGGGAAACGAAAAGATGTACCGAGCCGTATGCGCATAATGATCCGAATACGCTGCACGTCCGCCACGCCGTTATATTATACATATATATACATACGTAAGTACGTACGCATCAGCCATATAGGCCGGCTGGCGCGCACACGATGCATTCGATGTGAAATCGTCCGCGCGTTGACTATAGATACATAAATGTTACAAACGTAACAGTAAGCTCGCTGGCCGAATGTAACGTTAGTCCATTATGTGATAAACATGGCCTTGCGCAGCGTTATAGTTTCATACTGTATTACCCTCCTCTTACCCTAAACGAGACTATACATGTATATAGTAGTTATACATATAAATATTACCCACACCGGCAGTGCCCGATGCTCGTCGTAGGCGAGTTACATCGCCGAGAATTATTCTCGTTTCTCTCTCTCTCTCTCTCATTCACCCTATCCCTGTCTCCATAATATATATATACATAAATACGGTATTACATATATACATATGTAATACCGTTGGAGGACGATCGACGCCGGTATATGCAGCGTGCGACGTCCTTCGTAAAACTTTCGCGTTACGATTACGACGTGGTCGTTGCTGTTCCTCTTGCCGACCCCCTTCCCCCCTTTTCCCTCGCCACTCACCCCCTCACACTCCCAGTTCGCACACATTGTTGCATCCTCGTTGTTGTGTAGCTGTTGCACTCCTTTCGCAACTCCCGATGCGTTTTCACTATGCACGAGCTGATACTTCGGTAGCAGGGAGAGCAAGAGCCTGGATGAAACTCTATCTCGAGGTTCCAGGCCCATTTTCCCCTGCATGGGCGCACGCAGGCACACACATACATAAACCTATTCGCAGGACGTACCGTCGGGATGGATTATTAAATTTGCAGTGTCGCGCACTCTGATGCCCACGGATTCGTAATGGCTACGAGCCTGCCCATCCTGCAACCACTACCAGTGTTTTGTTGCCTGTAAAACGTAAGAGCAACGGATCGGCTTTCTCACTCCCTCTCCCTCTTTCTCGCTCTCTCTCTTTCTCTCTCTCTCTCTCGTTCGTTCTCCCACGTGTTTTACCACGCTTATACCGTACAGATCCTATGAAAATTTATTCTCGAACATTATCGCATGAAAACAAAATGCATATTCCGTTCCGGCTACCTCGTTTCTGTTTCATCGAGGGAGCGTACCGAATCGGGAATATTATTCGCGAACGAGAAAAAAGAAAAACAAGCGCAACGAACGAAGCGAAACGGGAACGAATTTCTGCGCGTTACGTATCTAATGCCTTTTTCGACCCGGCACTAAACTCCGTTCGCGATCTTTACGGCGTCCTATTCGCCATTTTATCGAACCGGGTACTTTGAAAAAAATCCTATATGCATATATAGGTATATATATATGTATGAATAATTTTTCGTCGAGTTATCGCACGATAAAAGTTTTACGGGATTGCCGTTTTTTCCAACGTAATATGCGGCGCAAGGAAGATTTTTAGGTAGCACGAAATAGGCTCGAGCGTTCGATCCGTATCATTGACGATTCGTGAATTGCAATTGACATCGTTATAGCGCATAATTTTTTTACGAATTTGTAAATATTCAGTTGCTCGGCTTGATGAGAGTTGTTCCATGGCCGCGAGTAAATGTTCTCGCCTCTTTCCTCCGCCCTCGAACCTCCAATTCTCTCTCTCTCTCTCTATCTCTCTCTCTCTTTACCTCGCGCTCTCCGCATGGAAAGTAATTATACGAAGCGGCAGAGGGTGATTCACGTTTTGGGGCTTTGAGCTATCTTCGATGGTCGAAAGCCTCGTCGGGGCCGAAATTAACAGGGAGGTAGGCTCCGCTTCTGCATCGTGTACTAGTATGCAATACCGCGCGTCCACGTACGTGTGTGTGTTCCGATGTGCCGGACGACAGGGTCGATCATCGATTATTTTGGTAATGACTGGATAGCGCGGGGCACGAGTGACTGAGCGAGTACCAAACTCGATGATGGGACACGCTCGTACGTAATTACGATATCTCATCCGGGTGTTCAGTCGCCATCATCGATCCACGTTCTCATTGCTCGCTTCCATTTTCCCTACGTCGGCCCCGATATACGTACCGAGTATTGCGCCCGAAGATCCTTATCATCGTGTACGCCTCAAATGGCCTTGCTTATTCACGATTTGCGTCGTACCTGCGACAATTTCCGAGAACGACGCGACGCTTCGTGAGAACCGAGCCACGTGTAAACACGGTCCCGTTGCCGAAGCTCGTCGTACAAAATGAAAGAATAGAAGTAATATTTCCACTTAGCGCGGTGGTAGTTAAAAAGGTTTTCGAACGAGGAGAGGGGGGGGGGATGAATAACGATCTAGGTATCGTGGGTCGAAGGCTCGAAATAAAATAAAAATGTTTCACGTCGATCGGCAATGGCCAGTCATTATCCCTCTGGGACAAAAACGACCTTCTATAAACTCGTCCGTTTCATCCCTCGTTCATCCATCGAACCTCGTTACGGATCACCTGTATCAAATAGAGTCGAATATGGAACAGAAAGTCACGAGGGTTATACCGATATCTCCAGGTCGTAGCGCGAGAGTGGCCCGTTAGGTTGCTTACTGCCCGCGTTCGGTTACTTCCGATAACGCTGAGCGAGAGAAACAGAGAGAGACGAAGAAAGAGGGAATGAAAAGCATACGCGCGGAGTCGAAGAGCCAAAGCCAGTCGTGCGGGATCATCGAATGGCGTGGTTGAGTGCTGGGTAATGCATCGATTGTAAAGGTTGATGGGCAATATGGTGTATTTATGATGGTTCGTGATGCCACCTAGCCACAGTTGCGAGGGTCGTTTCCCCGAAAGGAGATGGAGCACGCGATGATGACTGGTTGAACGCGCGAGCGAGAGCCAAGATCCGATATGACTGGAAGCACTGGATTATGGAAAGAGATTGGTAGCGAAGAGGGACAAGAGAGGTTCGGGAGAAGTGAAAACGTGAGTAGAGGGTGAGCGAATGGGCAGGTATAACCGACGCCAACGAAATACCCTGAGAATGCTATGGTGGAGAGAGAGAGAGAGAGAGAGAGAGAGAGAGAGGGCGAAGGAAGAGAGCGCCACGTCGTCTTTGCGTCCATCCTTTCGAGTCTCTTCTTTCGTAAAAGCATCTTCTCCCGTTCCTTCCTCGCGCAGACTGCTGACCACCGAGGCCAGACAGTAATCGCATTAATATAAGAACGGTAAATCTCGCGGGTACAATAGCGACCTCGCTTCCGCGTATAACGCTACGAGAAAAGCTTGCACAAGCACAAGGTGTGCTTTCTTCCTTCCTTCCTTCCTTCCTTCTCTCCCCCTTCGACCAACTTTCGCCGTTGTCCCCGATGCCGTTCTATTACTTCTCCTTTTTGCGTTCACCGAAAAACGTGGTAATATACCGCTATCTCGGACTTTCCACTGAAATACCCCGTGGAAGAACAACACGCCGGGAATAGTGTTTAGCGAAAAGAAAAGTACATTCCATTCACTTTTGAAATCCTGGAAGAACGTGTCCGTCGTTGGATTAAAATTTACCCACGTTGCGCGAGTAGCCGGAGTTTACATGGGGTAAGAGGGTATTTACGTTGACGACGCGTGTCACGGTCAGGAACGCTGATATTGCATTAGTCCTCTTGCGGGGGATATTCGTACTCGAGGCGGATAGCCAAGTTTTGGACGCCGGTAAATCATTCGTTGCACACGAGCCGAAAATCCAAATGCCAAAATATGTACGAGGCCGTAAATCAGAGAGTCTTTGCACGATTCGTGTCGTCCATGCCCAACCATTGCCCTGCCCCCCCCCCCCCATCCCGCCACCAACTCTATCTCCACCTCACGGTGTGCTACACGTATTATCTGTAGTACGAAGGGTAACAACGCCTCCGTACACACCCCTGCAAAGCCACAGCGAGAAGCAGGGGCATTCATTAATCGCGAAGCTGGCAAATCCCTCGCGCAGCTGGGGAGCTTGACACGAATGTTTGTACATACATACGTCGCGTGTTGTTCGCGGTGTTGGGAGAAAGAGGGATTTCGCTATTTCTGCCAGGAAACGGGATAGACCTAGTGACCCCTTCCACGATTAAATATCTTTAGCGTCAGGTTGAACGCGTGTTACGTGCGAAACTTTCGTCTCGGAATTGGTCGCCACTAGTAAGAATTAATCGAGTTACTTCGATTCCGGAAATCTATATGGAGAAGAAAATAACGAGGCGGATGCTGGGAATCGGATGATGAGCGAATGGAGAAAATTGTTGCGTGATACGAATTGCGACACGTTTGTGACAATGGAACGACGCGAAGCATACGAGCATGGATTAATCATCGATAACCGACCTACGTACGTGAGCTTAATGGACGACTCGTAAAATCGGTGTTGGGGCGCGCGTGGTATATGATTGCGTGCGCGTCGCTGACTGACCGGTCGGAATACCCCGCGATTATTGATTCCTCATATTTCGCACGTAATGGTCCTGTTAACGAACCCCCAGCTGCCACGCGACCCATTGATAACGATCGTTAATATATCGCGGGGTTTCCGAGGCTCGTAAGGCGCCACCTGTCAAGAAATAATGGGGGGTGAAATAGCCCGGTGAGACCGAATACGTTGCGAGGTCATCTCGTAGTCGTGCGACGCGTTACAGCGTAGACAACGCGTACATGCGAAAGTGGAGCGAAGACTTCTCAACTCGCTTCCTCCTCGGCCCTATCACGTGCCCTTGGCAGTATTCTTCGTTCCTACGGCAATTCGCATTCCTGCCCGCGACGCATTGCCTTGCCGTTATAACTCCCGAATGTATACCGGCAGATCGTGAGATATATATATATATCTTTTTTTTCCTTCTCTCCCCTTATCTTCGACCATTAGTTACGACGTCCCTTGGGTAGAATGAGGAGACTGAAGATAGGACGTCCCGTCCGTATATCCTGCGTAAAAATGTTAACCTATGGACGAGATCAATATCAGATTGCGCATAAGTATAGGCTCAAGGTATAACCTTACGATCCCTCGGCATCACGCATCTGCGTTCCTATAGCGTGTGCCCGTTTTACACCGTAATAAGACAAATGTCTTTGTGAGACCGGGACTGATAATATTTTACAGCTTAATACCCAAGATCGTTCTCGCAAGGACTTGTTCGCGTTAATAGTGGGCATTAACGTGTTCTTACTCAGGACGTGGACAATTTTTCAACCACTCCACTTTCGCAAGATTAACCTGAAAACCGTAAGAGAATAATATTTCTTTCCATTATTCATAAACATTTCATAATCTCCGAGCTTAAAAGTTGGTTGAATTATGACGTGAGAGGAGGCAACAGACAGGAGAACAAGTAAACGTTCCAAGGGATATTTCGCACGTGGATCAAAACTATTATCGAGAAACGTCCCGGGACTGACTGGGTAAGAGTTTGTTTGGTGAAGACTAGCGATGACGACAGCGAACGAAGGCGAGACGGTGGAACGGGTCTGGTTGAAGAGGGTCGATTATATCACTGAGAAAGCGGAGAGGAACCGGCCCAAGGCCGAAAATAGGACGTTTCGAGGGAAGGAAAGGAGGAGTTTGGGATTCAAGTGGCGCATTCGTCGAAACGCCCGAGCATCGAAGGCTTTCACCTATAACCACGATAAAGCACGAAGGGAAGTAAAGAGAGAGAGAGAGAGAGAATGAGAGAGGGCAAAAATAATTGGACGCGATGTTTGTCGTTATATTTTCCGATGTTAAGGGCTTCCTTCTACAGCCAACTCTCCCCTCTCGTATATATTCTGCTGTTCCGGAGACTCTCACTTTGCCTTTAGGCTTGTGAACGAGCACGGCTCTTTCAACTCTGGCAAAGCTTCCTTTGCTAACCCCCCACCCCCTCAACCTTCCCCACTCCCTCGGTCGCACCCAAGTTAGGTTTGCTCGTGGCTATAACGCTTTGACATTACGAGGGAGAAGCGAGAGAGAATAAGGGACAGCGAGAGAGCTAGATAGAGAGAGCCCTATACTGACGCCTCCCCTCGATCCCCACGTCACCCCTGCTGAAACGTGAATTAATTTTTCATGAGGAGCGCGAGAAATTGGTCTTGTGTGCGAGGTTATTACGAGGATTCCCTTATTTTTACGGTACTTTTGGGGGACGCGAACGACGTAGGTAACCCATCAGCTCTGTAAAATATTCTCGCGACGGAGCTGAGGTGGTAGTAAGGGTGGGGAGGGTTCGTATCGCAAAATGGAAGTCTGTGTGTATCCGAAGCCTTCCGTACTAGAACGAAAGCCTTGACTGATCTCTATATTGCTCGGTGGATTAGCTAGTTATGAAACTAACTGGTACCTGTCGCGGCCTTCACCCGGTAATACGTTTCTACCCCCGCGTGAGATAGAGATAGATAGATAGATAGATAGCGAGAGAGAGAGAGAGAGAGAGAGAGAGAGAGAGGGAGAGAGAGCCGGAGGGAGATGAAGCGAATTCACGGAGTGATGAAGTCTCAGCCGGAGCTCCAACACTACCCCTCGCGCGAAAGTTGAGCCGAGGCAGGGTATAACCTCTCGTAGAACTGCTAGACGGAATCCTAACAGCGGTTGTATGGAATAATTGATCAAGGTGTAAGGGAAGGAGGCATGTCCATTTATCCAGTTGTTGACATATACAGGAGCAGCTTTCGCTCGCACGGTTCACCGGTAAAATTTGAGCAAACTCCACACCGACGTTCTCTCATAATTTTCCGGGCTATATCTCTGAGCCAAAGGCTCGTTTTCTCATCCACACCGATTCCTGGCTAATCGAGAAATCCCTGGCTTCCATAAAATACGACTTTATCCATTGGTTCGTTTCTCCACATGTCGAATTTAACGAAAATTAAAAGGCAATGCGATCCTTCCCACTTTTATTTTCATCCCTTTTGAAAGTGACCGAGAGGATGATGGAATAGCCTTCAATAATACGTCCAACAGCCATTCCCGTTTGAATTATACACAATGAGTATTGCCGAGGGAAATTCGCCACAGGTACTGTTGGTATATGTGTGTGTGGGAGTGGGAGTATTCTTGACGACAGAGCAGGGCTTGGCTTTGTATAGAATTTCGTCACGCTGGAATAGAGGATAGGAGAGCAATTAACTCGTTCCAAGGCACGAAAGGTACGTACGGTATGCCGAATTCAGGTGCAGGAGAAACACAGAGCGCGGCTAGTAAAAGGCGGGAGGGGCGGGAGGAGGGGGTCAGTAGGGGATAAGGTTATATGGAAGCAGCGACAAAGCAACGTACGGATAGAGCGGAAAAGGTAAAGGAAATTTCCTACAATCCACCTCTCGCTGACGTTACCGGCGAGCCAGGAAGGGCGTTAAATCGCGCTTTCCGAGAGAACATGACGGTAGCACATTTTACCTTCCTCTCTCTCTCTCTCTCTCTCTCTTTCTCTCTTTCTCTGTCTCTGTCTCTCTTCTTTCACTTTGTTCGCTCGCGCTATTTTAATTAAAGAGGACGAAAGGCAAAATGAAACAGCGCTCTGTGAGCGGAGAGTACTGCAGCAAGGAAACCTTTCGTTCTACACATCAGCGCCCCTTCACCCCCCGCCCACTCGAGTTTGCCGGAGCTGGTCCGAAAGCGAGAAAACGATGATGGCGACGTCTACGACGACGGCGACTAGGACGACGATCGTGCTAACGATATGCACGAGGATAATGCTTCGAACCAGGGTGTTCCGATGCACTCAGCCAAGAACAAACCCAACCATGCATTAAAATCACCGATGGGCATACAACGTCGTCATGGTCCATGAATGCCAATCAAAATCATATTAAACGGGCTAAAAGCTAGTTTCTACCTTCAAAGCGATTCCGAATCGGATTTGTTCAACCTTTGGCCTCCTCGTTCTGTATATAAATATATATATATATATACACACACATATATACCCATATATGATAAAGTTGCAAAGGCAATTTGCGTATGCCGAACAATTTGACAATAATTATGATGCGTTTAAGAGGAAAATCAACTCACCTTTGCTCGTACCGTCGGGGCCTCGTAGTATGGTACACTCCTCTATTGTACCGAAGGCAGTGAACAACTGTCGAACATCGTCTTCGGTCTGTTGTTTGCTGAGCATTCCCACGAACAGCTTTCTGTCTGCATAGGGTAGGTCGGCCATGTTTGGAATAGAGAGAACAGAGAAAATGCGTTTGCGTTAGACGTGCGGATGAACGCGGTGCCCTGCTGTTGGTAATTACGCGCGGGGTGTGACAATATGGGGATAACGAAAAGACGGATATAAATTGAAAATAAACGATAATCAAAAATCAACGAACTCAAAGATAATATAACATAGTACAATATAGATATGGATAATAATAATATATATATATGTATAAAAAATGTATTTTTATTATATATACATACATATATATATATACATACATATATATATATATACATATATATATCTATATATATATATATATATATATATGTGTAATATGTATATAAATCTTGCGGCTAACACCGAGAACGACATAGTTACACGGTACACCAGCAATCGCATATTCACCACCCTAGAGGGAGGGATCCCGAGGCGCGTCGCGACGCGTCCGCTGACAATTGTTCCGTGCTTTTCTTTTTCTCGTCTTCTTCATCTGCTCTTTTTTTGTTTTGCAATTTTGTTTCATTTTTCCTTTTTTCTTTCAATTTTTTTTTTTTGGCAGACGCGCCCCATTCACGCCTCTCGCTCATTGCAAAATAAATATACAATAACGTCACATACTTCATATATTACGCCAATGTACGTACATCTAACACCATGACTGAGGCTGCTGTGTGTGTGGCCAATCAAGAATTAATAAACGGTAGAAAAAACGGTATGAATATTGTAATATAGAGTTTCGATAAAATTGCTTCCAAAAACACAAGAAAAAAGAGAGGGCGTAGGGAGACGAGGTTGGACAGGGGTGAGGGAGAGGGGGTTTGTCAGATAACAAATGATAGCGACAAAAAGATAAACGATAAATAAGACAAATATTCAACAAATCAGTCAATTTCATCAAAACCTACGACCTACACCACAAGCCGATTAAAACAGGTGGATTGTTGTTTTTGTTTTTATTGCGAGGGCGGGTAATTCTGGGGGTTGGGCGGGGGCGGGCGGGGAGGGTTTTTAAAATTTTTTTTTCAAATCAAAACGTCAGCGTTAAGCGACAGCGATGCTTCGGATTTTGCTGCAGCTATTTCTAACTGTCATCCTGGTAGTTTTTGGGTGCGACAGCGGACGGGGAGGGGTCCTTCCGAAGATCGATCGGAAGCATGGGAACACCCCTGTCCTGACTGTCGCGCCGAATCGCGTTTCAGGGCCTGATTATACCGATTAATTTTTTTGTTTTTTTTTGCTCAATCATAATTCCAATCGACTCACTCAATTTTCGTTTACAACTAAAATTTTGTTTCGTTTCGTTCGCTCGCTGAAATGAATAACTCGTTTTATTCATTTGCTGTTTTTTTTTTGTTTTTTTTTTCGTTAGTCGCATCTCGCCATACGCAGCCTTAGAAATATCTGCACTATTTTCCATATACTCGTGCCTGCTCACCCACTTACACGTTCTCTCGCCATTGACATTACGCGCGAATATACAAACGTGTGCGCGTGTCAAGTTTGCTTTGTCCGAGTGTCAGTGTGTTCTTCCTGCGTGTGTGTATACATGCCTGTGTGCGTGTATATTTATGTGTGTGTGTGTGTGTCTCTCTCTCTCTCTCTGTGTACGTGTGCGTGTTTATTTATGGGTGTGGGTCTTTGTACGTGTGCGTGTATAACTGTGTATGTGTGTGTGTGTGCAAACGATGACCATATGAAGGATCTGTGGAATGCGCAGGATCTTGAGGATAAAGGGGGTTTGATCGAGAGACGAGAATAGGATCGATCGGGGACTGGGATGCGTGGAACGTGGTACGGGCTGCACATTTTCCATCTATACGAGTTCACGTCTAGGTATACGAGTAAATATATAAGGTGTAATCAATTCACATCATAATAATATTCAGAAATTGTATGTACATGGGTGATATACATACGCAATATATTTATATATATGATATATATATATATATATATAGATATATCTATATATCAAAAAACACATCGACAACGAACGAGACAATATAACATCCAACGAGCGAGCCACTATATGGTCACAGCTTTTGTAAAAGAGCGATTGGGGGGGGGGGCGGGGTGTTTCATTGAGTGTCGTTTTCGTCGCTGGCAGAGGATTCGTTTGGAATGAAAGAGAGATGTATGTGTATGTATATACACATATAGATAGATATTATCGAGTATTAATGGATTTTACATGACAGAGTTACGGAGAGTTGAGAACGTTTTGGAGGACCGATAAATGTTATTGAAATACGACAGAGTCACGCCGATGCATTTGGCGACAATCTATTTGATAGAAAACTTGCACACTCGCGCATCGTGGGCCAATAGAAAAAATGGAAAAAAGGTGGATAGGTTGAATCGGGTGCCTGAGAGAAGAATTGAAACCAAACGGTAGGGGCAGGGGGTGGAGTAGGGAGTCAGACTTTGTTTGTTTATAGAATAGGCAATATTAGAGACGGAGTTTTTCGTAAGTATTCTTTTGTCGCTGTTTCGTTTTAGATCGATACTTTGATTACATTGAGTTTGAGGAAGGTAGGAAGCCAGCAGCGTGCGACATTGTGGATTGCGGAAGATGGATGATGGCCTGTTCGGCCGACGAGGGGTCAAAGAACTATTTATGCGAGCAGCAATTAAAATAGAGGTGTTGCATCAAACTGTGCTGGCCAAATGAGGCTGCGGTGATGGCGTGTGACGAGGGAGTAGAGTTCGCATTTTTTTTTTCCCGTAACTCGTTTCGTTCGTTCTTTTTCTCTTTTTTTTTTTGTTCACGTGATTCGTGTTTCTCTTTTTTTTCTGAGTTCGTTCGTACGTTCGTTCGTCCGTAAATTCGTAACCGTCTGATCGGCAACCCTCGTGTTTCAGCGTCGGTTTGGGGTGCTCGCGCGGCCGAAGAATGATAATGAAGAAGAAGAAGAACGGAAGGTATCTTGGAATGGAAGCTAGCTATCTCCTGGAAGTCGAAGTTACCTTCAGCAGTCGCCACCGGTGCCTCCTACTTCCAGAAGATGGCACAGGCGCTCCCGTCGTCCATCATGCACTCTGGAATACAGAACAGAAACAAAGATGGTTTTGTGGGTCCCAAGTAAAACCAATGATGTTCGTTGTGTTGCGCACGATTTTGCGCCTCTTTTTTTTGGCAATCGCATCCAATAACATTATTCATTTTATCATCTCAATATCATCCTAATATCTTTCGTTGTCATCGTAAAAAAGAAATAAGAAAACAAATAAATTACAAGAGTTACAATTAATCATTTCTTAAATCGACTTCCTTAAACGATTAAAACAAAACTACCATTAACTACGAGCTGCTTATTTATTTTCTTAAAATAAACGATCGTCGCTCTTACGTGTATGTGTAATAATTTACTCGCTGACTAAGGTATACGTAGTCGCGAAAGATCGTGCGAAGGCTCGAAATGATCACTCCGGGGGTGGTAATAGGGATGGTGACGTTACGAAAGGTCGTCGGATATACGCACATCCAAGAGTCGACTCGTGGATGATAGTAGAGCAGACTCCGGCTCGTTTCGAGACGAGGCTGATGCTCTACGGGTAACCATCCTCCCTCTCGCCCAAGGCTCTGGGGCACATTTAAGGATTTGTCTCGGGAAATTAGATTCTCGCCTGACTTGCAGCGTCGTTGCCACTGCCGGCCCCTTCTCTCTTCGTCCTAGCTCGTTTCATCGAGGGGGTCCGACTCTCCTTCGCGTATACGTACGAACGTATCTCTATGTCGCGAAGTGCAGACTGTACCGGTGGTAGTGGAGCAGGCAGATCTCACCTTTTAGTCCTAGTGGACCCTTTTCATCGTGGCATCCCGTTCTCCATTGTCCCCGTCGAGATGTCATCGCCGTCGTCGTCGTCGTCGTCTTCGTCGTCGCCGTTGTCGTCGTAGTCGTCGTAGTCGTCGTCGTCGTCGTCGTCGAGGCAGCTCGAGGAATTGGTCCTTTGTCGCCCGAGCAGAGCGTTAACACGCTAGACCCTTTAAGCCCTCTTCGTTCTCGACCACCACGATTTTCGCCCGCACCTATAGCTCTCTCTCTCTCTCTCTCTCTCTTTCTTTCTCAGGTTCGTACACGGAATCGCGCGGATACGACACTCCATACCATCCACCACCACCATCACCACCCTCCGGAAATCGTTTGGCGAAGTCTTTTTCGTACTTGTCCCTGACACTCGCTGCTTTCACCTCGTACCCCCTCTGCACCAAATCGCTTTTTGGATCTGGGCCTCGAGCTTTTCTCATCTTATTTCCTATATTAAGTTGACTTTTCCCCCTTGGTATCGAGGAGAGGGGTTGAAAAATTGATACGATCGAAGCTTAGAATTTTTCTTTTCTTTCGAGCATCACATAATTTCATAACTCGTTGCTTTATTCAATTTCTTTTTCGCGAACGTGTCCCCGACACGAATATAGCATGGGACGTGAGATGGTAGGTACGTGAATTAATTTCTCACTGGAGACCCTGAGGGGCTTCAATATATCGTCCGTTGGCGCGTTTGACCGTTTAACCGGATGGGACCGGAAAGAAAAATTAACCCTCGGGAAATTATGTTAACCGCGAACGGGAAAATGGTGCGGGCGGCGTCCCATTGCTTCAGTTTGACCCGAGAGAGCATGGCTATGAAAACTTTGGAACGAGTTGAAGCCCGTGTTGGAAAGAACAACGGGAGTAAAATAGCTGGATAAAACGAGAGAATGGCAATGCAATTTTCAATGGGGCGAAGTAATATCGAACGTTTTATATTTACGGCTGTTGGCGAATTATTACTCCGTGGCGCGTTTCTCGTTTCGCATTAAGATAAGTTTCGATCGGTTAAATTTTCAACCCTGACGATTTACAGGGGGTGATGAAAAAGTTGAAGGCAATGTCGTTCTGTATCGAGAAATTTCGCGTGTATCGACTCATTCGCGCCATCATCGACTACATCGGTAGTCTCTTGGGTATTTTCTTGTAAAGCCATTTCCCGTAGTACAATATCAACGATGGGGTAACGAGTTCTTGGGGTAATAGCTCGATATCTCGGAGATACGTTTATCTGAACGGGCGGGCGAGGAAGACAAGATTCGCACAGGGGGTTTGGATAAGACACGGACCGACCAAGAGGGAATGGAGCGAGTGATGGCAGTGGGAAGCAAGGCGGTACGTCGAGGGATCGAAACTTATCTACTTGTTCAACTGGCGCTGGTACGACTCGCTCACTCGCCTTATCCAGTCGAGGGAACTTGCTCTCGAGTTTGTCCAAGTTCTCCTTACATCTATGTCTCTGTCTCGCGTTTTCTCCTCTCACGATTCTCTTACGTGGACTCGTGAACGATCCCGAGCAACGCGGATTTCTCAAATCTGTTCTCCAGGCGGAAGCTGATATTATAGTATGGTACAGTAGACTGTGCTTGTCTCCTTGTACGAACGATGATACTGGTTAAAATTACGGCGGGGCGAGCAATAGAATCCTGAAATATGTGAAAAGAAGTCGACGTTTCCACTTAAATACATCGCCCTGCTTGCATCGTGACATTAATGTTACTCAAGTTGACAGCGTGATAGAAACAGCTATAGAAGACTAGCGGATAAGGAAATTTGTTTATTTGTAAGCGCCTTAGTGGAATGCTTGTACGATACAATTCTTATGGGTCGTTCTAATCCAAATCGAACCTTCCGCGATCTTACGTATATATACGTTTTATTTCGATTTTAGTATTTTATAGACTAATACGTAATTCGTGTAACGCGTTACACAAAGTTTCAAAACTTTCCAATTGTTTTTATCGTTACAAGAAAAAAAATGGCTGAACAATATCATTAGCTGTGGTCGATGCTTTTCAGTTTACCAAACAAAATCATTTAATCGAAAACCGATATATTTATTTTTAATAAATAACATCGCGCAATCATTACAGCAAAATTAATAACAGTAATGGATTCTTTTCGTACATTAAAAATTATAATGTCCCGAATATAGATGAGAAGATTTGAATATCTGTGTATCTTTTTTTTGTTATATAGCTTTGTAAACCATTAAAAGGAAACAAAATATACGAGCCGGGGACCTGCCTCTGCTTCACTACCAACCATGAGGGTTCCATGGACGCACACGCACCCACGCGCCCGTGCGCTACCAACAAGAGTCGCAGTTAGTCTAGGTAGTTTCGAATTTGGAAAAAAAAACCCTTCTCGGCGACAGAGTAAATGCATCGTGTCGTATCGTTTATCGCGAAGAACTGTAATAAAGAAACAAACGTGAACTCGAATAAGATGCGCACGATCGGAGGTTATGCAATATTCGAGCGAGTTGGCGTACGTCTGATCGTCCGCACGGGATGAAAGCAACCGAATTGGTCACCGTTCTTCTGCCAAATTTTTGTTGATGACGCACTATAGTAGTTTATAGAAATTTACGATTTTGTGCCTGCCTATATGTGTGAAAGAAATCCGATAGTTTGGTAGCTGCGTAATAGCGTAGCGTGATACGACTGGGGCCAAGAAAGGTACGAGGGCGTCAAGGGCGATTCGATAAATTATCGACCATTTTTTGTTACAGTGCTGACTGTCCGTGCTTGTGAGAGCAACAATCGTCGTTCTTTCGCGAAATCCGTAGGTATTAAAAGACGTCTCCACGATCTACGCAGGTATGCGTGTAAAATACGAGTTCGTAGTACTCGTTGGCGACTCGTGGCCGGAATATCGGGACATTTTGTCCCGTTTCTCATTTATGTTCGGAGAGTGAAGTAGGTCACTGGGACCGACATCTTTTCAAGAGCGTAAAGAGAATATACTCCTAGAATCCGGTATCTATCATTATTGTGAAATCCTCTGACTCTCATCATCGAAAGATCAGTGCATGATGCGTGAAAAAGATATTTTGACATATGCGGTATATATAAAGTTGAATTGAAATCGTAATCGTCGTCGTAAAATGCTGTACCGTTCGCCATCTTTTAATCGAGCTTTTGTCAATGAATAATTTCGTGTGAATATTCGAAAAAAACGATCATCGCGAATGAATGCCGTTAGTTTAAATATTAATGATCGAGACCAAGCGTACCAAGCGTATTCGTACTATCAGTGCAAGTCTTATTCGAGATTTAGCAAGTTCTCTTGAAACGTAATTTCGTTGCGTCGTAGTAACCCCGAGAACCGCATCACATCCCGCGATGCTTAATGATGAATTTACGGTTGCGCAACCCCTCAAGAAAACCACTTCCTCATTTCCATGTTCTTCCCTCGCGAGGCTAACCCAATATTCCATTCACAGCCCAGATGGGGACAAGAGATTATTTTTCGTTGTCGGAGCTGCGCCAATGTATACCAATGGCCCGAGTAATTTTCTACGACTGTGAAGAAATGATTTTCGAGGAAAATTATAGGATCGAGTCTCGCGGGCTGCACGAGTAAAAAACAAGTGAGAAAAATCGTTAAAAGAAAGCTTCCCAAAGAATGAAAGGTACGCCGGAGTAAAAGAATACTCGTAACACTTCGCAATTAAAATTCGACCTATCCTTTGTATCCGATAATAGGACATTACTCAAGGTTGAACGTTAAGACGAGCGTTGAAGTGGCGCTGGGCCTGTCGGCAGCAGGACGAGCAAGTTCTCCTTTCGCATTTTCCCGGCCTTGGCTTCTGGTGGATCTATAAATGACGTAATTAAGCCCAGCTTGACGGGCATCTCCGAGATGGCCTGTAAAGGACGGTCATTAATGAGACGCGAAGACAAGACCCACCGAGGGTCGTGGAGACATCGTAGCTGCGAAAAGATCCCGTGCGGGAACCGTGCGCAGTTATCCCACGTCGAACAATGAACATCTTTTGTGGTCGCAAACGCCAAGGAAAAACGACCCTCGTATCCGACGACACCTTTGACGCGAGGTATACGAGGCTCGTGAATAATTGAGCGAAGCCAAAATGAAATTACGTATCTTGGATTACGAAACGCGCGAGCGCCAGCTAGCTGATCTAAGCTTAGATCGATGTTCTTACTCGACGCGCGTTACTGCGGTCCAGTGAACCGTTCTCGCTCGTCGGTGGTGTCGTACACCCTATGACCGGACTCTCCGGCTGGCGGCAAAGTTCAGTAACCCCTTGATTGATCCCAGTCACCTACGTATACGGATATAGCGTTGAGAATCCACCATAGGTATATACGAAGAAGTGGGGAGGTGGAAGATGGTCTCACTGGCAGGGGGTGTTGGAACGCAAGGGCAGGTTTCCAGAGGGTTCTCGCTGGTGTGCCGTCGACGTCGGGGCTCGCCGGATCACTCTGCCCGCATCCGCGTCAAGGCGAGGCTTTGTGGGGGCCGCGTCGAGGCGGGCGACCGGAGATTACAATGGCATCTCCTCCAGATTAGCATATGAATTAGGATCCCATCCTGGCGACGCCAGCTAGCCCACCCCCCTTCCCATCCCCGTATACTGGCAGCAGCTCACTGGCTGCTGCTGCTTCTGGTGGCGCTGCAGCCTCGTGCCCCCCTTTCCCAACTCGCCTCTCGACAACAGAGATCTGATGCTTGCGAGCGCTAGCCAGGTAACGTACACTATTATGCGGAAGTGCAGGGAGGAACGACGGAATAGCCGATCGTCCGAGAGTGAACGAGACGAGTCAGGATAAAACGTGAAGGAAAGAGGGTGTGGGAGGAGGGTCAGAGAGGATGAAGGGAAAACAGAGGGATGGAGTACGGATAGAGAGCGTGGCTAGACCGAGAAAAAGTGGCACTTCGTAGGGAAACAGCCAGGGTCAGTGAGATATTCATACGTATTGTTGGTGGAGCGAGTTTGTTTAAGATTTTTTGAGGGTGTGCCTGGGTGTAATACAAAGATTAGGTTCGTGGGTCTCGAGAGGGTTTCTTTTGATAGCTGTATCTCATTTATCCCGAACTACCACCGCATCGTTGTTGACGTCGTTGACTTTCGGAGAGCTGCATGTATATTCTCAATTTTAAAAACTACCCCCCTCTCTCTCGCCCCTCTCGCTTATCATCCCCGCCACGATTCGAGGATGTTTCGTCTTTTTTTCTTCACGGCTATCGATCATGTCGTAGAACGCAGGCTTCGCGGACTACGCCGAATGATCGTTAGATGCAGGAAAATAGGGGTTATCGTGTTTTCGGATTAACGATGCCTGGAACCCCCTGTGCTCTTCTCCTCTGGTAATCGTTAGACATTGTCGTCCCCTTTCGGGCCAACGATAGAACGTTACGACCCGTGGCTCCGTGGTATCGGAGCGTGTGAATGCAGCCACGTGCGATCCACACCGCCTTTTCCATCGTAATTACGAAAAAATATAGGCCACGCTGCGAGAACGCGAGGCTTTTGTCCGTGCTGGTGAATATAACCGGAAGATCCTTATCACTCTCGGTCTATTTCTCTTTCTACAACCATCTGAGGTGAGAATTCCCTTATCCGTTTCGATGGATTTATCATTTCGCGCCCGCATGGTATCCGCCGGTTGCGCTCGATTCTTAATTCATCCCTCTGCTACGCCGTGTGTACGTATACGTACGTCGACGTATCCTTTCACGGATCGGTCACGATCCTTTCATTAATTTTATCGTTACCTCGTCGTTCTGTGGTTTTCTCCTATATCTTCAATCCTGAATCGTATTTAACGGTGTACATCGGATCGTTCGGTAATGATGTAACCATGTAACTTACTGCTACATGTCTGTCGTACATGCGATACAATGCATTATCGTCGGTAAAAAAATACTATAACAGATCGAGAGAATCGAGAATGACAATTTGCTTGGTTCGTGTTCGGGTCTGCTCTCGAGGGAAATTTTCACGGCTGGCACAGAATAATGAGCGAGGGTCTCGAGTTTCCCGAACCTTGTTATTCGCTCTCTATATGATAACGATGTGTACATTGTACTGCGGAACACATACATATATATATATATATATATATATATATATATATATACATATATATATAAATATAAATGTATATATGTTTATACGCTATCAGATTAGACTATAGCGGAGATGAATTTCTATATTAATATATGATATCTCCGAGCTCTTGATGAACCCGATAACCCCGACAAATATTATATCTTTAACGGACTGTGATAAAATCACCGGATCCATATGTGTCGTTATCTCACCTCCGCGGTTTTCACTGTCCGCCGGCTTCACTTGAATAGGACGGTTCATCTGCAACACAAGAAACGACCAATATTGTTTATCGAGAATTTACAAACACCAACGATAATTATTATAAAATATATAAAACAAAAAATATTTCCGAAATAATAATGCTTGTATAAATGTTCCAATTATTTGAGTGTCGAAAAATTTGTCAAAAAACTCCGGACTTTCCATTGTTTCCTCGTATATCGTAACTACGGGGCGAGTTCTGGTGGCAAATGAGAATACGTCGAGACATCCGAGATTCGAATTGTCGTCACGGGGGCTTCGTAACTGGGAGGGAAGCTCGACGCAACCGGACGAGGTATCATTATTTGTTCGGGGAGGTTTTTCTCGGCGCGTCCGTGCAGAATCCGGTTGCTCGTGTCACTTTGTCCACCTCCTCTTTCCCTCTCTCGCTCACTCTCCTCGTATTCGACACGAAGTGAGCGTGAACGAAACAGACGGAAAAAGGGAGAGAGAGAGAGAGAGACAGAGAGGCAGATATGGAGAAAGAGACGAAGCGATATCATCATAGCGGATAGTCGTCGCAACCAGAAAAGGTATCTGGTGCTGACAGAGCCGTATTGCAAGATCGTGTGGGAGTTTGGGCGAACATCGCCCGTCGGGAAGGACCTTGCCCTGCCCCTTCTTCTTCGCATCGTCTCACTCCCCACACTCCTCTTTCCACCACCTTACGCGTCATACACCTCGTAGTATAACATACCGAGGGAGAGAAGAGGATGCCTCCGTACTACTGATGGACGAAGGATATGAGCTACCGCGTTTCCCTTGCCTCGCGCATCGGGCATCTCCCAGAGCTTTCCTCTCTCCTATGCCAAAAGCTCTGCTGGACTCAATGGAGCGGGGGCTCGGGTGAACAAATAACATTGTTTATTTGTCGGACGCCCGAGCTCTCGCTCTCCTCGGCTTCCAACCCCTGTTTCCACCCCATCTATACGCGGGTTTGCCCACCCATACCTACATACATATACACACTAACGCGAACCGTCCCACATAGCATCCCTCGGGTTCTCTTTCTCTCTCTCTCTCTCTCTCTCTCTCTCGCTTTAGTTTGGTCGCCGCTCCAGTTCGCTTTGCGATGCTACCACCGCTGCTAGGGTGGCGAAGATGCATGATTCATGTCACGGGGGTATAGGGGCTGGCCGCGCGTCCTTCGACCCTCTCTCCGTTCTCTATCTGGTCCATATCCCTTCCTGCTATATTACTCTCCGTCTCGGTCTCTCTCTCTCTCTCTCTCTTCTCAATGACGCCGATCCTACTGTTCCGCCTCAGCTTGCGCCGCGTCCCCTTCGATTATTCAGTCAGTCTAGCGTGTGCCGCATCAACACTATTCGTATTCCTACGTTATATCGTCTTAATATATATATATATATACATGTATATGATGAAATGGAGCAGCCATATAGCTGTAGTTTCTCCTCTTGCGTCGACGAGAGTTCTTCTTACCAGCCAATTTCCCTCTCAGCATGCATCTCTCGGGCATGTATCGTGTGCAACCTAGAAATTTCTCCTTTTTCTGCCACACGGACGCACACAGACGCTAACGCATGTTTTCGAGGGTTTCACCACGGGACACCCTTCTCTCTTCTTCTGCACGGTCCGTATGCCTTACAATCTTATATATGCATATATATATATATATGTATATATATATTTGTATACAGGGGTCAACGACTTCTTTCCGGGACCCACGTGGCTCCCATTCTCCACGCATTCGATTCACTTGACTTACCACCTCGTGTCTAGGTGTGTGTTCGCGATGGTAATGCTTCCGTTCCTACGAGGATTTCTCCCACCGAACGACTCTACCACTAAGACGACAACCACCGCACTTACGTCCATTGCGATAACTCGATTTTACTCGTTCGTAGTGTCGAGCGAAGATTTTAGCGAGCGAGCTACTCTCGCGCAACTCCCACGTTTTCGATTATAATTTTGTGTAACCGGTTTGGCTTTATGTCTCCAAGTGTCAAGATGGGCTTTAAAATCTATCATTGATGGACTCTCATAGAACATACGCGTTTCCATTCGATCTTACGTCTCGTTTCTAGAAATACGGTCGTGAGAATAATAAACAAAGAAAAATGGAAGAAGAAAATGAAAGCAGGAACCGTCTCGTGTGCCGGAGTAATCAACGTCGGCGCATTCGTGCGCATAAGATTGTTATCGTTCGTTGTCTTAGATAGGCGTACGTATAGACGCGACGACAAATGGAGTTGCACCGTTTATTACGGTAACTTGATTCTCCATAGCAGCTATTACCGACGATCATCCGGATTCTCGGGAGTGAGGCAAATTCACAGCTGTTGCGATAGAACATAGGTTGGGGGCAGGGAGATATCGTGTTCGCAGTTTGCAACGTTCGATGGGGTGGGGGGGAGGCGCTAGTGTCGACGGAATGATCGACGCTTCAGGGGTAGAACGTATACAACACGTATGAGAAGACTCTCAGCTGGCACGAAAATTCGCCACTGTAGCCGCAGGTCAGTATAGGAGGAAATTGAAGTTTGACTCGAGTAGCGGCCATTAGGGCGGTTTGTTGTTGTCCACGTTGCCGGGGTAACGCCCGACGTACGTAGATTCAGCTTTTGCCGTAGATACCGAAACTGAGATACATTGCTGTTTTTTCTATGCCCTACTTCCCCGTTTTGTTCATCCGAGGAAAAGAGTGTGGGGGGGGGGGGGGGGGGGTGGCAAATGTCTGGAGTGCAACGTGTATTAAAAGTAACAATCGAACGTGTGTATATACAGGACGTGCCCTTCGCATGCCAGCCAGCCCGTAGACGTCGTGTTCGATAAGAATCGCGCGATCGTACGTACGGGGATTTATGACACTTTAATCGTGACAACGGGCCATCAATTAATCATTCGACGAGTAGTCGAGAAAAAAAGACGAAGAAGACTATCGGGTTTTGCGATCGCTCGATGACGAGCGGGTGGGAGGTCTCGGCGATCTGTGGAGCGCTATCGAGTTATATCCTGGGCGAGAATGCGTCCTTTACGATTCCCCAGGAAACAAAAAATCAATCGCTCCTAAGTATCACATGGTGGGCTAAGTACGCAGTAGAATTCAAGATGGATGTCAATAAGTAAATGTGTTTGTCCGTTCACCCCTCGTATATCGGATTAATAAGTGAGCTCGATCGTATCTACGTATATGATGGGTACGAGATGGCGCCACCTACTTGCTACACGAACGAGAAATATGAATGGGAGCAATGAGCGTAAAGTCGTTTAACCAACAAAAGCATGGAAACAAATGCATGTCGTGTACACGTATCTTTATACAATGACACTTGTAATACCTACATTCACGATTATCTCATTCACGAAGAAAATACCGTACCGCCGTCTAGATTTATATATATATATAATATCTCTATATAATATATATATATATATATAAATCCAAACGTCGGTGCGGTATTTTATATATATATATAAATCCAAAGCCTGAAACGTTACACGGCTGAACTATTCGCTCGATAATGCTCAACTGAATTATGAAGGAATCTCATTTTCTTTGCGGACGATCGTTACGTACAAAGTATCGAGGCGAACTTCGGCGCTATTTCGAAAGAACGTTAAGCGTAGTATAGCGATGGGTGCTGTGTTTGTTCTCTATATAATAATATGTATACGTTACGTACTATATTATCCAATCGATTAGATAACGAATATCGCGTCCATCGGGCCAAAACGAGGGTGGGCCACCCTCTCTCCCTCTCTCTCTCTCTCTGACCCGAAGCTCTTGCTTCCGGACAAACGACTTTTCGGCACCAAAATCCAGATACCTGTCGCGCGTAGTCCTGATAACCGCCAAATTGAATGGTGAATGCCGCTTCGGAAATTGAATAAGCTCTATCGTGCCCCGACCAACGAACAACGGCCCGGAGTACTCTCTCGCTCTCTCCTTCTCTCTCACTACTGGGTTCGGAGTAGAGCCCCAGTATTTGACCTGACCAGTCGGGCCAAGAGCCCGGCCTGGGCCTGCAATCAATGTACCGATTGGAGATAAGAGCGCTATCCCACCCCACAGGCCGAACGGTCATTCTCTCCACTCTATATACACATCATCCTGCGCTCGCCTGCCCGCTATGATTTATATACGGACCGTTCTCTTTGCTTCTCGTGTATTCATTAGGTGATTACACTACGACTAGAGCTTCTCTATCGTTTCTATCACATAGTATAGTATATATATATATATATATATACATGGACGGAGAGAGAAAGAGAGAGAGAGAGAGAGAGACTTAATAAACGATATATATAGCCTACGACTCCCTCCATGGAAAATAGTGAATCCGCGTTTCTAATCATCCCCCCACGCTGACTCGCCCTGTACCAAGATCGTAATCTCGACGGGCAGGCTTACGACGATTATATTACGAGGGCTTAATTTATTTCGAAAACTCGCCCTCCCCTATTATACGAGCATGGCCTACATCGAGTCGAGAATCTCGATTTTCTTGACCTCATTCGTGACGCGTCTATTATCTAGTTTTCTTACGGTCAGGAAAATGTTTCTTCCGCGTCGACGGTATTTTCCATTTGTATCAAATTTCTGTGTATTCAATTATACACGAGAGATATATACATAGTAGCGATGTTCATCGCGGTTAATTACATTTTACAACATCAGCGAGCTGACAATTCGGCAGTCGCTCGATCTCGTCAAAGCTGGAGCCCTACCGCACCTTGATACAACTAATTCCTTCGAATGCCTTTCGAATCGAATTAATATGTGCTTATTGCCATGTTTGCAGACTTGCTGCATAGCAAATGATTTATTCACGTACCTACATTCCAATAATAGCCAAGCTCTCGCAACTTGGCTATTCGCTATAATAATTCAAGCTTGAAATTAATTCTAACCTCGCTATATCGTACTAACTCGATTTCTTCAATCTTTGTTCAGCCATAGCTTTTTAAATGATTTCATAAAATATTTGTTTTTTTAACTACCGTAGCCTATAACACGGCTGTATAAATTTGCAATGGTTCTACCGGGTCTCGAGCGGGTGGAAAGTGGGGGGGGGGGGATTGGGTTCGGGGGCGAGGTTAGATATACATACGTGTGTACTTTTCCGACAGAAGATCTACACTTGGCTACGAAAATATCCGGCTATGTTCAAAGAACTATGGGATAATACGTATATATAGATGTGTGCGCATATAACTGTATATAGATATATTTCCGGCCATTAATCTGCGTTTGGAAGGATCGTAGGAGCGTAACACAAGCGCAAAAGTCCGCGATCAAACGTAAACTTCTCACTAAAAATTCCTTCATAAATCTATCATAAAATTGTTCGTTTTCAGCAGAGCGGCAAAGTTTTCTCTACACCCCCTCCCCCCCCCCCCTCTCTGTCTCGCCCCGCCCACGTTACTCGCTTCGCCTTCACGAGCTCCTTTTCGACAAAGAACTAAAAAAGATCCACGCTTCCATGTGGACTCCGCGAAGAGTCTTTCGCGAATCAAGAACGAGAGAGAGGGTGAGAGAGAAAGAGAGAGAGAGAGAGAGATTGAAGAACATACACACATTCGCCAGGACTCGCTTCGTGTCTCGTAAAAGCAACTTTTTTTAACGCTCCGTCGCCCTCCATTCGAGACTTTTCTCCTGGTTTTCGTTCCTGCACGATATAATGCATACCTACTACTCCGAATATATATAGTTCTCTTTCCCAACGAAAAAAAAAGAAAACAAAAGAAAGAAAATAGAAGTAACGTCCTCGTATCTCGAGTTTGTACTCCGAGATTTTTTTCTTCCCCCGAAACGGTCGTAAGCTTTCCAAATCCAGGCTAATAACTTTCGCGAGACCTTTCGCGGCATTTATCGACCGGACGTCCTATTAATTCCAATCACCCTCGATTTCTCTCGCGCAAATCGTGCCTCCACGATTTACGAGTTCGCATGAATCGCGATCGAAAATCATTTCTCTCTTTTTTTCCCTGTATTCCCTTTTTTTCGCATCGATAACATTCGATAAGATAAATGCCTGTCCAGCGCGCAAAAAAGACACTGCATCAAAATAACCGAGTCGAGGGAAGAAAAAAAAGCGGAGGAGGATCGAGGAGGAAAAGAGAACTGTATCCTGGGCGGTACTGCATCCCTCCCACTCCGCCACCCTTGGGCGAATGCTGCGTCCTGGAGAATAATCGAGTATCCCGAGGGGTCGTAGAGTGGTTTCCTCCAGTCCTTCTCTCTCTCTCTCTCTCTCTCTCTCTCTCTCGCCCCCCCCTCCCTCCTGCTGTAGGACACGAAAAGACGAGAGCGCGCGTGGCAATACATAAATATATATATATATGTATGAAAGACTGTATAAAACGAACCTGTATATGAGTATGGCCCCGCGCAATACAGTATAGTTTACAGGGGGGTGTGCGGCGCGGTTGGTAATATCCAGCAGACATGAAGATACGCAGGCACATTTCTCGCTGTTATCCTCATTCCTACTGTAGACGAGCGTGCATGTATTTAAAGTTCACGATATACTATAACTATATCTGCAAAATGCATTTTGCATCTATATATATATATATAAATATATAAATGTTCGTAGGTATAATGAAACAAGAGTTCTACCAGAGAAGAGAACCGACCCATAACTCGGCCTCGAAACTTGCCGTTACGAGGAGCAGTCGTATCAATAAACACGCACCTGTGCCTCTTCCATGGGGGGCGAGAGATCCGAAGAGAGGGCGTGCAGAGGCTGATGGAGATGAGTTTTCCAGCCTGGAAGAACCTTTCCCGTTCTGTCGCAATACTCAGGGGGGATGACACATACGCACGCACCTCTCTCTCTCTCTCTCTTTCTCTCCCTCTGTTGCCCGTGCCATTATAAATAGGATTCCGTTTTATTGTCCGAAGCGCGGTTGGCACGTTGCGTGATTGAACGTTAACACCGTAATAGTCCCGAATGTACTGTGGCACATGTGTGCAGGTATATATATATGTATATAGATATATACATTAGAGGAGTACGACGTTACATTCCCGTGAGTACGATGGGACCATGAAAATATCCGACCGATGCTCGCTGGTGCGGTGATCGCGGTCGCGAGGCCACGGCACCCCAGCCGTGCGTTTATTCGCTACCGCGATAAAACGTACGAAGGCCTGTACGCGCGACCGACCTGTACCACGAGCGACGTAGGCCATAGTCGTTTCTTTCGAAACACGAGCCGAACATAGGCACGGTCGAAATTGGAACCGAGCAGGGCGAAAAAACGTCGAAAGAATTTCGCGGGCGTTGGAACATCCGTGGTTAACACCCCTCGAACCCCCTCCGGTGAGACATATTTATGCGAGTGACGCGACAATATTGGGGCATCTACATAAACGGATATGGAGGAAAGAGGGACGACAAAAACAACAGCGAGGGTAGGAAAAGAGAGTGTCGGACTGCATATATGTACGAAACATACAGTTGATACAGTGAGGGTGAGTGTGTGTGTATGAGAGAGAGAGAGAGAGAGAGAGAGAGAGAGAGAGACTCGAGCTTTTGCCACGTCAACAGAGGCAGCACGGGGAAAGAGGGATGTGGAAAGCTCGACGAGTGGCGAGCTTCGGCACTCGGACGCTTCATGGCGGACACAGAAGAGAGCTCTTGTCGGCCGTACACTATACATTCGTGTATATAGATTCATATCTATACGTGTATAGGTAAAACCAGCCAGCGTGTGGTGCCGGAGAGCACATACCGGACCCGTACCGCCCTCTCTCTATCTCCACCCAACTGACGCCTGGTAACGTTAAGCCCCCGTCGATTCGACGGGCATTAAATGTCAAACGTTTATTCGCATCCCTGGGATTTCGACGGAATACCAAAAGAGAAATGGAGAGAGGGAGTGACTGAGAGAGAGAGAGAGAGAGAGAGACAGACAGAAAGACAGAGAGGAACAGACTACAGTAGTCGGCTCAAAATATATATATGTATACGCGTGTGTAAAAGGACGAACGGGCTTGGCCGGCCGGCGCCAACGATCCGCCGCAAACATCGGGAAAAATGGTGGCGATTCGATTACCGACCACCTACACCACACCCTTCTTGCATGCTTCAGCTTCGCCGCAACTCTCTCTCGATCCCCTCACCCTCTCTCGCCCTCGCGCACTCACTCTGTCTCTCTCTCTCTCTCTCTCTCTCTCTCTCTCTCTTTCGTCTTTTCTTCCTTTCTCATTCTCCTTGCCGCTGCCACTCTTCCGTAGGACCTTTTCCGCGCTCGAGAAGTTTACGATGGGGGAGGTCTCCCAACACACGCATGTTCACCCGGGCGCCCAACTCTCTCACCCTCCGGAATATATATCCCTTGCGACCTCCCTATCACTATATTCTTCATCGGCGTAGGAATTTTCGCAGGAAGGTTTTATTCTCTCTCTCTCTCTCTCTCTCTCTCTCTCTTCCTCTCTCTCTCTGTTTCTCAAGCCTCCTGCTACATCTTTGCTTTCACTCACCAGAGGCCTCCTTCCTTCTTATTGCTTATCGATCCATATATATCTATATACGTACTGAGTTAGTCGACAGGGCTCTCCCTTTTCCCTCTCCCATCCCTTCATCCCTTCCTGCCTCTCTTATCGCGTTAAAAAGTTTCATTATTTAACGGGAGGTCCTGATGTGCTTTACGGGGTCATGGCAGATCAGCATCATGGAGAGATTCAGGAATATAAATATTCTATGTCTTCTTCTTCTTCTTCTTCTTCTTCTTCTTCTCGATGGAAAGACTGTCTCATCGAGAGAAAATTGGGGCGAGGGATGGTTATAGGCAAGGGAATATGGGCCAGTTTGACTCGCGGGGGATTCCAGATTGATGGAGCGTGCGGAAAATTTACGTGCTGGACATGTGGCAAGCCGCATTACAATACGCCGCTATATGCTTCAGGCACATTCATGTGTGCTCCTGCATTAATTGATGCATGGCCCGCTCGTCGTCTTCTCCCTTCTCTCTCTCTCTCTCTCTCTCTCTCTCTGTTTCGATCTATCGTCCGTTCTATATATACCGCTTATATCGTAGGAACATAGAACATCTCCCGGATCTGGAGCCTCCTATAGTACTCTCTCAATCCCTCCCCCCCCCCCGTCCCTCGATCCCCGCACCACCGCTCACTCTCACCGTCTCTGTATTTCTCTCTCACTCCTGTGTTCCATGAACGCGATGCACAGGCCTCCACGGTAAACAGCATCGGCAACGCCGTCTCGTCTCGTGAGAATCCGTCACGTGTACATACAATGTATCGCGTATATCCTACACGCCATACGTATCAACGCTCATCGCTTCAGCGATGCATCGGTTATTACCACGGATGTATACCTACACGATCGAGAGATCGAGAGAGGCAGAGAGAGAAAGAGAGAGAAAGAGAGAGAGAGAGTGAGAGAGCGAGAGGGGGTGAAAGATAGAAAGGAAGAGCGAGGAACCGACATAAAACAGATACGTATGAATCTCGAATACAGTTTTTCCCCTAAAATAAACGTTCAACGGGCCATTTAAAACGTACAGAGCTCGCTTCGACAAACAAAAAGCGTCCTCTTAAAATTAGACAAATTTAGTTTGTCGAAAAAATTCGGAAATCCTCGTCCTCCGTTGTGAAATTTTCCTGTGTGTGTTTTTTATATATTTTTTTTTCGAGACTTTTCGACAAAGTTCCGCTCCGGAACATTACGAAAGATGTATGAAGCATGCAGCGAGATACAGAGAGAGAGAGCGAGAGAGAGAGAGAGAGAGAGAGAGAGAGAGAGAGAGCGGTCTAAAAATTTCGACAGCGACAGGAACGAATTATTATATTTTTCCTTCTTTCATTCAATGCACAGTGGCACGAAGTTTATTTTTTTTGTTTTCCTTCCACGGTGAAATTCAAAAGGGGGCCAGAAACGCGCGTTTATGGCGCGAGGTCGCTCGTGCCATCTCCTCTTCACTTTCCCATACACAGAGAGTTGAATATCATGTTTTTTTTTTTTTACGTGCTATTTTTCTCTTGCATTATTTCCGCGGTAATCTCTTTAAATGGACGTCGGTGGCAGTGCTCGGAAACTCGCCTGAGCAAGCAGGGCAGAGCGTGTGTACGAGAGAAATACAGAGGGGGACAGGAGAAAGAGAGAGAGAAAGATTTTATACGGAGTTCTCATCGTTTTTCCCTGCTGCTCGGAGTTTTCACCGCAAAATTGCTGACTAACGCATAGAACAACGTTTCTCCTATATACTACATATTATATAATATATACATACATATTATACACACATACCCATATATATATATATATATATATACATACATACAGCGCGTAGTACACGCGTGCAACCGAGCAGCTGCACTTCTGTCGGGTTCGCCGGGGGTTCGCGCGGGGGCACACCATGGGGAACAGACCAGAGGGGGTTGCGCCTCCGCACGACCGATATTGTAAATGCTGCGTGCACTCCAGTGTGTATAACGCTACACACGGCGCACGAGCAAGGGGGAGAACGAGAAGCTAGGTGGATTGTGTAACATATGGATACACTGTTCAAGCGTATATACAGATATGCAGAAGTATATATATATATATACAATTTACATGCATATATATATATATATATATATATATACGTGCGTATATCTACGCAGCGGGAAGAATTTACGCGTGAATATACAATCACCGGCGTGTGTGCGAATGGTTCCACCACACATCCCTACGCGACTGTACGTTCGATGTACGCCGCGCTGCACTTACGCATGCATCGGAGTCACCCTATTAATAGTGCATATAGGTACACGATATAAATATATAGATTAATATATATATACACATATATACATGAAAGAACGAGGTGTGTCCACGGAAGCGTGTATTCTCGCTTCGAATCTTTACGACGTCGCGGTGCGTTAACTCACTCTCTCTTCTCAATCGCGGGCGCGCCATTATAAACGTTAGGTTGCGATCGGTGCTGGTGCGTACGGCTAGCCCATAAATTTAACTCTCGTCAAAGAGTCGATCAAAGAATCGCGGTGAGAAAATTTCAAGCTGCGCGAAGATGCTCGATCGTCAATGCTTATCAGGATATACATATATATATATAAATTTCTATATATAAATGAACATGTATCGTCGATGGACAACTCGCAGCTCTCGTCTTTCTCCGATAAATAATTTCGTCCGCACTGAGTTTACGTACGGTGCACGTAATTTATAAACTTAACTATCGGCTCATTATCTATTAAAACTTTATCGCGAAAATAGAAGCTTACATTGTTCATAGATAGATGGAATAATATATATATAAACGTGATAAACGAAATAGAATCTAGTCATTACACCGAAATGTGCAATATTCCCGTTCTCTGCCATCCTGAAATTGAAGTCTCCGAAAACTGGAGAGGAAAATGTTCTTCGCTCGTATATTTTTTTCTTGTTTTTTTCTTTCCTTTCTTTATTACGTCGTATTGCACGAGAGATTTGATAAGGTGAGTAATATTATTTCGTAAGAGTCTTTTGCCGCGGATCACAACATTGTTTTTTACGAAAGAATACGAAAATCACGTATCACCCCGCGTGCCCGCGCGAATGTAATAAGTGGTGGGTGTCCCCATTTTCGCTGCTTTTTCTCCCTCGCCCTCACTCTCTCTCTCTCTCTCTCTTTCTCTCTCTTACATGCACACACACAAACACTATTTGCGTATTCGCCAACACTATGCAATATGTGTATGAAACCATCGAGGAGTATATGAGAGCGCGATACTTGAAGAAAGTCACACTCACCATTTGAAAGTCGTTCCGACGCGACGGCACCGCTTCCACAATATGAACCATTGGTGCGAACGACGTGATATTGCCGGCTGAAGAGATCAACGAGTAGTAGCAGAGAGTTGCCAGTATTATATATATATATATATATGAGTATATGTATATATATATATATATATGTGTGTGTTTGTGTGTGGGTGTATACACGTAGCGAAATTCCAGTAGAGGGCGGTTTTCGTTTGGCCGCTAAGTTGGTACTTGTATATATCTATAGACGGATAGGTATATGTACCAGCGAATTGCGCGCAAAAGTATAACGATTCGTCGCGATTTTCTCCTTCTACAGCTTACCAGGACGTATTACATTAGAGAATTAAGGAATCTCGAGAAAACAATTGAATTTTGTTTTTCCTCCTCTCGCGAAGTTTAATTTTTCACTCGTAAATCACATACACTCACTTTTATCGATTTTTCGATCGATATAGAATTGATGAATGATCAAATATAGATAGTTGACAAAAAAAAAACTGTCAAATTGACTAGAATTTATATATGTATATAGATATATAGATATATATATATATATGTATATGTGTATAACGAAATAACTTGAATTGCACAGCGCGGGCTCGTTAAATAAAAAAAAAACCGAAAAAACGAAAAAAAAACGAAACGATGTTTCAATGCTTCGATTGTCGTCTCTCTCGTTGAAGATTTTCAGAGAGATTATTCGTTTTGTTTTGTTTTTCTTTGTTCGAAATACGCGAATATCTTTAATAACGCGAACTCCGTGGACCGTCGTTTCGCGTATACGAGATTCGACCAGAGTTGATTTTTTGTTTAAAGAAAAGGAAACGGTGTCGAAGCGGAGAGCCGGGCGGGCCCGTCGTGTTAGAGTAAAGCGTTCGCGAGTGAGAGCGCCTATATAGATAAAACCCCTAACGCAGCTCGTCCGCGACTGATTCCCCAGGCCTACACGCACCCTCTAGCCCTCTAGTTTTCTCCCCCTTTCATCCCCTCCACCCGACTCTCATTCTCTGCCACCGGCCTCCCTCGCTCTACAATCCCCTCCTCCGGCAGCTCTCCGTAGCCCAACCCCCACCCCACCTCGTGCTGCTCCTCCTCACATCCACCCTCCTCCCTCCTTCCTCCTCCATCCCCCTCGCCGCCCTTCTCTCATACCACTCGCGCTTGCTCGTTCTCTTTCCACCCTCTCGGATAGCAAAACCTTCCGCACCCCCTTGTACAGCTCACTCACTCGCTCGAGCTCGAGCTCGCTCGACTCACCCTTGCTCCGGTTATACGACTATACCACCCCTATTGCGCTCTCCCTTCGAGCTATGTGGCCTTGCGTTCCCCTTGCGGCACATTTCTCTCTCACTCTCTCTCTCTCTCTCTCTCTCTTGCCATAGCTCTCCCTTATCCCTCGTGCAACCCCTTTTGCCTCTTTCCCCCATTGCTCCTTCGTCCTTCGACTCACCGGGAATACACATTCCCTACGAGAACCCCTCCGGGCCGGTTTCGCACAGCTACGCACTAGCCCGGCGAGAGATCGAGACTCTTACGAACAGCCCACGCACCCTCGTGATGCTTTCTCTCTCTCTCTCTCTCTCTCTCTCTCTCTCTCTCTCTCTCTCTCACTCTCTCTTTCTATGACGATACTCTATCTTGTGGCAAAAGCTTCTATATGGACGCGAGAGTTCCTACGGGAAACTCGGCCAATCAAACGTGCGTTGCAAAGAACCTAGCAGGGCTTTCTCACGACGCGAGATATCCTCCGGGCTGCTGCCGTTGGCTATGGATCGCGGTGAGTTCCAGTTTTGTAAGATAAAGAGCAAGACGAGGGTGCGAGCGAGATGGAATAATAAGTTAAAGGCCGAAGGGGAACTCTCTCTCTTTCTTTTTTGCTCTCTCTCTCCCTCGCTCTCTCTCTCTCTATATATATATATATATATATTCTGCTCGATATGAGAAGGAAAGAAATAAGGGCGAGAGGACGAAAGAGTGAGAGAAAGAGAGATTGGCGGAGGAATAAATGTAGGTGACGTTCACGCGTTGGGGTTGCTGTGGAATCCCCCCCAGGATGCTGGGATATCCTTCTCTTTTTTCCCCACCCCCCATAATACGTACTGTATCACTTTCAGTCTCCCATGCAGTTTCCACTCTCTCTCTCTCTCTCTCTCTCAGTTTCTCCTTGTCTTCGTATCTCTCCTCCTAGAGCGTTTTTTTCTCGTCCTCCTCCTGTTCTTCGTCTCAGAATCGAGTAACGAGGTTCCCAAGCCTCGATTCGATACTGATTCGATTGCTCGAGATTCTTCTTCCTTTTCTTTTTCGCTTTTACTCTTCCCCGACGGCAGAGCCTCCCTCTCTACATCGATATATATACTGAATTTCATCCGAGTAATATTGTAGCCCCTTATCCAACCATTTCCGCTCGATCCGACGCTACGTTCCCTACGACTACTACACTCAATATATAACCATAAATTTATATATATATATAGCTATACTACAAAGTGCTCAACGGTGTTACAGTTACGTATACAAAGGGAGGTTCGGGGATTGGGCTATATAGAAGGAAATTTAGGTTAGTTTTCATTCTTTTTACCATCGTCAACGAGCCTACGAAACGCTGGTTGTAGAGGGGGGGGGGGGGGAGGGGCTGATATACTCGCTCACGAAAATACGAGAGCCGGCGAAAGTGACGAATAATTTTTTTCTCCGACCTTCGCGCTCGATTTTAGCGAGCGGAAGCGAACAAAAAAAATAGCACCGCGAAGAATCAATTGGACTGTATAACATATATATATATATATATATATCGTCGAAGCTTTTCACGATTTCTCAGTCATGGATTCCTATCTTCGTTATCGTGTTACAGGGGTAAAAAAGAAATATCTGGGTACATTTCCATTTACGGATTTGTGATTTCGACAATACATCTATATTCATCTATATATCCGTATATATTTATATATATATAGGTCTTCTCATCTCTGATGTTGGGCTTTTTGGTACGTAGTGGTAGTCTATATATATATGTATATATCGTACACGTTACAGAGAGTTCACTTTGTGATCCGTGTTGGCTGCGTCCCTCTCCTTTCTACTCTCTCTCTCTCTCTCTCTCTCTCACCCCTCTTTCACGTACAATTTCATTGCTTCGTTCACCTCTCCTGTCTGGTCACAAAAGCGACCGGAAATTGCCGGTAGCTCTGTCGACGAGAGACGCTCGTCGTCGCTGTCGTAGCGATCGGTGAGGGGTTTTGCGGTACTCGGATGAAGGTCCGCGCTCACAGATTCGTCTGGTAGTCTCCATCACCCCCCCCCCCCCCCCCCCACCCTCGCCCCTTTCTCGCTCTTCATCCTTCACTCTCTCACGATTTTGTCTGAACGTGATCACCCGAGCGTCGAAAGTCACTGGTGGCGATAATGGCCGCGATTTCGATATCACTGGATCGAGTGAATTTCAAGAAGATCGAGACAGAGAGAGAGAGAGAGAGAGAGAGACGGACGGACAGACAGACATACATATATACGTTAAGTAGGAATTTTGGGGTGGGAAAAAATCGAGGATTCGAAACTCACAATTCACTTTGTGCAATAATTCGACGATACGTTCAACTGTATCATTTGCCATAGAGACAAAGAGAGCCAAAGCCTTTCAACTGTTTGATTATCCTGTGAAAAGGTAGACCGTACGAGGGTTTGAATAACTCGACGGAAGGGACATATAATACAAAAGAGGACGAGCTTGGATGACTCTTACAAAGCAAATGTTTGCAACGTACCATGGACACTATCCATAAATTCTCTCCACCGTGTTCTCATTACGTTTTTCACATTTATTTATAACTAAATTATATTTATAGTTTTTTTTTTTTTCAGAGAGAGCTTTCGAACTTTACCGTTCGTGTTACACATGTCGATTCGGTGATTTAATGCACGTGGGCCATTCACCGTTCCGCTCAACGATTGTAACCGATTTTACAAGCCATTTGAATACAGCGCACATATTTTTATACGAGCTTGTTTCGATTCTCGAGCTTTCATGATAACATTCTTATACGTTTTTTTTTCTATTTTCAATTTTTTTTTGCACCTTTGTACATATTTTTAAATTTATATCGCTCGATGTTATCGAGTGAGTTACACGATCCCCTATAACCTTACTCTCATACACGCACACGCACACACACACACATAAACACACACAAATATACACAAACGTTATAAAATTTATACTATCGCTAGCTTCCGATTAACGAGAGTTTATATGTGTGCGAGCGGGATGTATACACGCCATTAGGGAAGATCTCATGTTCGACACAGCCAGTTCAGAGCGTCGTTGTATCATTTATACATATATTGAATTAACTATATATACATATGTGTGTGTATATATATATATATATATATATATATATATATATATATATGGATATATAGAAACAGCGTAGGTGCGCTCGCTTTCGCTTACACGTTAGATACGTCGTCGCGTGGCGGAAATTGCTGGCGAATGATCGTATACATCTGTGCGGGGTATAGGTAGTACACGCGATGTGTCTGGAAGCGCTAGTCAGAGAACGCCCGTGACGTAACCGATAGCGTGCCATTACGTCACGAGAATCGTGCGACTGCCTGGGATAGAAAGGGCGGAGGGATGGTGGAACGGTGGGGCGACAGGGCAGGAGTGGGAGTTGGATTGGGTGGGGAGGATTTAGGAGGGGACGAGTGGATTGCGCTCTCGAAGTAGTAGAAGCAATAATTGAACCGTCATAAATTATCGAGAAGCATGTCGACGACCGTCCGGGAACGGAAACCTCGTGGAAACACCTTGAGAGAGATCGCGTGTGTCTCCACGAGTTGGCGTCACGAGGGAAAAGTTTTTCACCGTCCGAAGCTTTCGAAGCTCGAAATGACGATGTCGAGATCCGATCGAGGCGATACGCATGTTCGAGTGATTAATTAAACGTTTAATCGTCTCGGTGTACCTACTTTCATACGGTTAATATATTTGTTTTTTTATTTATTTTATTTTTTATTTTTTATATATATTATATTTTTCACAGTTTCTCAAAGTAATTGGCTCAATTATCTTTCACATATTTTCGAAGCAATTTATTCGTAACATTGTTTTTATATATATATATATCATTAGCAACGAATCATCGGTTTCTTTTCCCTTTCTCGTCTTATTTTTTCTCGCTTCCCCGTAAGAATCGAATAATACAGGGACATTTGGTCGATCCTATATCGAGCCCCGTTCTCGATCCACTGCCTTTTGGCTACCGGCGGAACTTTCCGAAAAAGAGATAACGCCCCCCGATCGAGATCGGAACGATGTATAGAAGGATAGAGCGACGGTGGGGCCGATAGATTGTGGAAAAGACGGACGAAAGAGAAAGATGGAATTTGGTACCCAGGACGTATTCGCGAATGCGGAGCGACCCTCCATGGCAACGTTACGCGGGACCTTTCTTTCCCAGGTTCGGCTCCTTCGATCCCTCCTGCGATGCCTCGCCTCGTCTCACCCCCCTGGCCCTCGGTATAACCCAAGGTCCTCGATTAGTGAACCCTTTGTAAGTGCGTACGTTTTCTCCCACTCTCTCTTTCTCTCTCTCTCTCACTCTCTCTTTCTCTCTCACTCTCTCTTTCTCTCTCACTCTCTCTCTCTCTCTCTCTCTCTCTATCTCTCCGTCTCTCGTATTCTCCATCCTTCTCACACTTTTACTCTTATGCTCGTGCTATCTCATTTACCTTCCCCCTTTCCCGACAATATTCTCCCTCTCTCACGCTCTCTCTCTCTCTCTTCGCGTATATATCTAACATTTTCTCTCGACCTTCGCCATCGTCGAGAACATCACCAGCATCATTTTCTCCGATGCCACGATAGTTCTTCGACTCTCGGTGGCTCACGTTTTTGCTTGTGTTGTACGTGCCACATTCTCACGACCGTACATATATACGAGACACGGTGGAGTTCTCTAGATCGGCGTTTTCATTTTTCGTCTCTCTCTCACTCTCTCTCTCTCTCTCTCTCTCTCTCTATTTCTCTCCCTTTCTTTCATCCTTACATTCCATCCTCCTCGCCCTCTCGTTACCTTCCGAAATCGGAAGTCTTCTCGCTTCTCAGTCTCCCTCGATGTATGGACGAGACGTTTGAAGATCCTCTTCAGAAAGTGACGGAGGGAAAGTAAGAACGAGAGAGAGAAAGAGACAGAGAGAGAGAGAGAGAGAGAGAGAATAAGAGACATATATATGAAAGATATAGGAGGAAGTGACCTCCTTACCTCGAGGGTGTGTTTCCGAAGAGGGGTTCGCGTACAAATATTGAAACTACAATGCGCCCCTCCCTGCCTGCCCGCCCCCCCCCCCCGCCCACTTCTCCCTTATGTCCTTGTCATCGCCGAATCTCTTGTAGCGTTTCTGATGGTGCAGCACGACGTTGTATAGAATACGCTACACACATACACGCTTCCTCTATCCTACACCTTGTCTCTTGTATCCAAACATACATATCTATATCTATATATATATATATATATATAGACGGATCGATAGCTGAAAAGTATCCATTTTATTTCTTTTTCCTTCCTTCCTTTATCTCTCATCCTCTTTTCCCGGTGTACTTTTTCCCATGTATTATTCGTACGAGTTTTTCCTGTGGGATATTACACATAAACACACACATACACATATATTATATATACGCGTGTGCAATAGATATCGAGTAGAAGAAGACACGCAATCGGCTAGTTATTTCGATGGCCAACCCCAACGGTACAAATTTCTCAGCGTCGTGATGTAAACTGCTGGCTTCATTGACAAAGTATTCACGTCATATTATTGTAACGCCTGCATTCTCCTAACAATAATAGTGCCCGATTAATTGCTCGATATTAATATTTCCTTTATCTGCGATCGTATTCTGCGTCGGACGTGCCACGCGTATTTTTATTTGTGTACGTATATATAGAGGGAGGGTGCCGAGGGCGGATAAGTTCAGAGTTGAAAGGAGTGCTGGTTCGTAGTTTTTTTTCTTCTTTTCTTTATGCGTACGTATGCTTCCACATAAAACTATGTACCGATACAATGAATAAACCATGTATATATAGGTAGGGGCAATATTATATGTACACAGTGTCACCAGGTGTATCGAAAAGACCCTGTATGGACAATGAATATACGCATATATAAAATATAGAATAAATGTCAGCTCTTTCTCTCTCTGATCGTTGTAGCTCAAATATTTAATTATCTAATGAGAGAGTTGGACTCGAAGAACCGTACGTGTACTCTTAATGTAGAAAATGTCGAAAGCTAGTTTCACGTGTCGGTTTCCTCCCTCTTCCTCGCTCTCTCTCTCTCTCTCTCTCTCTCTCTCCCTTTGACGATTATAATTCATGAAGAAGTTAATGCATACCTAGTTTCGTCGCGGGATCGTTATCATCATTGTTATTATCGTGTGCTTTTTTACGTACGCCTCTCTTTCTCTCCTCTATATATATATGTGTGTGTGTGTGGGTGTGTTTGTAGAATGCTACGAGGGGGAAGAACGATGCGTGGTTGAGAGACAGAGGGGGAGGGCAGGAAAGCGTGGGCAAACACAGTGCTGGTGGCCTTATTTTTCTGTTTACCCGATAAAGAGGAGGACTCGTCCACGGCGGAAGGGATACTCCCTTATATCCTAGCGCAATATTATTAGTTGCGACTGATAAGGGGAAAATTTTCGAAATTAGTGTCACCCCCGTAATAATAAAATAGCACGGTATCCTCATATTTTTTTCACGACCTTTTCTCTCACAGTTCGCCCGCTAATCATCTTGAGAACTCTCGAAATCTTATCTATATCCAAAAAGTCGGGAAACAGTGATTTTTGTCTCCATCTGGCAAATTTCTCAGCCCTCCCGGCCCCCAAGCTTCTCTTCTCGTACGCTCGAATAAATCGAATTTTCATCGCTCAAAGAAAATAAAAAATCGGAGAACGACGGAGGAAATATTTTCCGCCGCTATTGTGCGGTCACTTGGACGCGGCACGTTTCTTTTCTTCCGTTTTTTTATTCCTCGAACTCGGATCACCGTTGAACATTGTGGGCGAATAAATGCTTCTTGAAAAGTTGCTTAATCAGCTTATACCGCACGAAAATGTTATAAATATATGTCGACTCGGAGGGAGGGATGACGATGGTAACTTATCTATTTGTCGAGCTACGGGCAAGAGAACGGTTCGATGATGTGAAAAGACCTGGGAAATAATAAGCGTCGAAGAAGAGTGCAAGCCAGAGAAAGTAGAAAAGAAAAAGATAGATAGAGTGAATAAAAGTATCTTTTGGGAACACCACGGCGTATTGTCAACTGGATTATCAAGTTCTTTGGCCTACTACGTTCGTCGGGATAAAACGTAATTTTACTCGTTGTACGCGTGTGCCGATTGGAATCGCTCAAAATGGGCGTTGAAATAATGCATATATTCATACACATACAAACGCACGCATAAAGCCACGCGTACATCTATATATATATATATATAGGATGTGAGGGAGTGATGGCGTGAAGAAGAGGGAGAAAGAGAGAGAGAGAGAGAGAAACTTAATCTTTGAAGCGATTCGAAGCGTTATTATTTTTAGGGATAACAGGATACAAGCTTCATATGGATCGTCGAGGGCGGAAAACAATGTGTGGCAGAAAAAAAAACTTTCACCCAGGATTTCGATGGAAAGGAAAATCCTTGTATCAATCCCTCGGAAAAGAGGAGAGAGAGAGAGAGAGAGAGAGAGAGAGAGAGAGAGAGAGAGAGAGAGAGAGAGAGAGAGAGAGAGAGAGAGAGAGAGAGAGAGAGAGAGAGAGAGAGAGAGAGAGAGCGAGAGTAAGCGAGGTCGTACAGAGCTCTCGGAATCTCGTTAAAATAAAAACATATACTCTAACCTCCACCTAGTTCCAGAGCAGCGAGAGAGACACACAGTGATAGAGAGAGAGGGGGGGGGGGGGAGAGAAAAAGAGAGGGAGAGAAAGTGCAGAGCCGATCGATCCAATCGGGCTGGGAGGGTGGTCCATAGTGGGTATATGTGTGCGTGTGTGTGTGTGTACGTGGGATAGTGGTCGCCTCTTTTCCTCGACGCAATCCCATAACAACTGACAGAGTATCAAAAGCACGTACGACACATATATGCAGCATCCCGACAACAAAAAACAACAAAAATGGAATATTTCGCATGACACATATTTGACAATATTTGATCCATAAAAAAAGAAAGGCATTTTCGCGCGAATCGCTTTAATAACTGTCGTAAGAGTACATTGTTATTTTCATTACTGCACAGTTTCAAGCGGATATATATATAGGAGCTTCTGTGATTGTCTCCGAGTGTCTCCGAGTGTCTTCGAGTGAGTGAGAACGTCTCGGAGCATCTCCGAGACCCCTCGAATATCGCCGAGAGTCCATGAGTGTCGGTGAGGGGGCTAAAAGCCGCTTTGAGCGTTCAGAACGTTCAGAACGTCTAGTTGCAGTGTACCTTATTACTATGGATATATATGTACATATGCATATATATATATATATATATATATATAGCCATTTGACAGACTGACACACCTATATGCTCCATTCGATATTACAGACACAGAGAAACCGGATGGACGAGATGCTCCGACGAGGTGCGGAGAGTATAGCTGTGCGATATGCTGCTAATTGGAAGACGTGGGCATCAAAGTCTCTTCAAGTTTGCCAGTAGGCGCCGGTATAGCGTATATTCGAGAATCATTGCTGTACTGGAGTTATGCATATGTACACACTGTATCGTATATCATACATAGGTATATACGTGTATAGAGCGAGTAGCCTCGTGTCAAGGGTGTCGTCTGCGATGAACGGTACGTACGTACTCATACGCACGGATATATGTGCACACCAACCTATACGCAATACGCATATATATATATATATATATATATATATATATATATATATACATGTACATGCTTGACAGCCCCACGTAGAATGTACTTCAGTCGATATGGTGTGTGTGTATGGCCGTGGTTATCAAGTGTTTCGAACACCAGTCGCTGGAAAGGTCGTCATGTACACACATATATATGTACATATATATATATATCTATATATATATATAGATGTAGTATAGACGTCGCACCGATGACCGGCCAGGCCGAGGGTCGTTGGTTTGTCCAGGCGGGTGTTAATGCTTTGTCCTATGTATGTACTACCGGCTGTCGATGTATGAGGTCACCAACATCGTATACACGAGTCTAGCGTATGACTTTCGTGAGAGTGACAGTCGTTCGGAACGCACGGATATCGCGAAGCTAGAGCCGAAAGTGTGTACGACAATTACAACCCATCGTCGACGTACCCTAGATGCGGATTGCAGCGAGTAAAGTACATTTAAAAAGATATAAATTATTTATCGGTAATTAGTTGTTTGGAAAAAATTTGAACAATTAACAATAATGTGAATTAATTTGTTCGTTTACGATTATTTATAAAATCGTGTTATCCCCCAAAAAATGGTATATTTACTTGAAAGACAAACAATATATTTAGCCGAATGCTTTTGTAATAATAATTCGATCGATTTCCGACGACACGAGTCTCGTGTCGTACGTAATGTTCAACAACACTACTATTTGTAAGTAAAAGACTCGGAAGAGTTGAACCTGACGGAACTCGAGTTCAAACCGTGTTTTCGTCCACAGTACGAGTCGCAGTCCATTCGCAGGAGCGGGGTAGAAAAAAAGCAAGCGCTACCCACGTATTCCGATGAGACAGCGCGCCGTACGCTAAGCGCACTATAGATAGTCGGCGAGCCGAGTTTGCCGAGGGAAAATTCGCGAGATAGTACCGTAGAGAGAAGGAAACACGACGACATAGCGAAAAGAGCGAGAAACGTAGATACGTGTGTACTTGAGGCGTGAGGCAGAGTCGTGGAGGAGAGGGAGAGCCGTCCGGTTTGCGTTGGAAGGGGTGCTGTGCTAGGGACGCCTTGCGCTTGTTCCCGCGCTGAATTATTGAGACACCAGGCCAGGATCGATGTCACAAAAGGAAAAGCGACGGTAGAGCGACTGAAATGACGGGCTTTCGCCGTTTCTCATACATTATGGACACACGGCCGGTTCTGCCACTGGCCGTGGCCACACCACGTTGTATATACACATATGCACTTTATATAACATATATGCATATATCGAAAAACCTCCGTCGCACCACGCTCTCTTCTCTCGTTTTCTAACTCTCTCTCTCTCTCTCTCTCTCTCACTCTCACGGCTCTGTTACTTTTTTTTTCACCCACGCTTTTATCACTAGCTACATAGCGTACGGTTCGAGCATATTTATAAAGTAGAAGGGGTAGCTGTATACTTATATACACACGGTACTCTTTCAACCTATCCATTTCTATCCCTTTATGCACCTGTTTCTTGACGAATGCGCCGAGAGAGTTTGCCTCGCTTACGAACGTTGGTACGAAGAGAGAGAGAGAGATAGAGAGAGAGAGAGAGAGAGAGAGACAGGAAGATGGTGAGTTTATACGTCCGACTGTATTTTAAACGCAAAATGAAGGGCCAATTATCGGATCGAGCGAGTCACTTTTGTCTCGATCACACGGTGCATATCTACGTTTTACGGACTCCCCCATTTTGTTTCTCTATTTTTAACAACTCGACTGAAAAAAGGGTCGAAGTGACGAGAAAGGACGCGAGGTTATTGTTCGACTGTTTCCGTATTCGTAACTTACAAAACGTTGCTGGAATCTTCGTTTGACTCGCGATAAATTTGTTCAAAGTTTTACAGTTAGTGACCGTGGCATGATATTGCCGTCGTTCATTGAAATTTCCATTCATATTTTTCGTGCTTCGACTTCGATGGTCCGTCAAATTTTTCGATCGACAACGGTTTGATGTTTTCTCATTTGCTTTTTTTTCATCGAAACATCCTTGATCGCGTAACAGCACAAACTGTCATAATTCTTGGGAACGTCACTGATGATCGACGATAATTCATAAGCATCGTCGGCGCGTCAATAATAAACCGCTTCGGTTTCAAACGGGCCTAGTCAATGTGTTCATTACACGTCAAGAATAGCGCATGTACATACGCTTCGAGAACGTACGTTACATAATCGAGTCGTCGCAATATTGTAGATACGAAGGTGTATCGGGCGGTTGATTCAGGCGACTAGCAATCGATCAGCTCGCCTCCTTCTCTTGTTTGTGTTTAATCTCGGAGTTCTCTTAGCGATATAAAAGCCGTAATGACTAAAACGCCTCTAACTCGACCCAATTGCAATCAATATCGTTCTAGAAACAAACACACATATATAAATAATAGATATATTTATATTTCTATCCGCGTCGTACGATACAAAATATTTTCTCTCCGAGGATAAAACGGGCTCGAAATCGAAGTACGCATTTTTGCCTCCCCATCAAACTAGGGAAAATGAATAGCTGAAACGAGATGAGTACTCGGGTCCCTCGATCGTTTCGTCTCGTTTTTTGCGCAAATCGAGCGTTAGTTAAAGCGTGAGAGGGAGAGGGCGAGAGAGAAACACGATTACCTCTACGAATGGCCAGGGAGCCAGTGTGACGGCAGCGTACGTACATATATTGATATATCTATATATATATATGTCGAGGAACATGCGTATATCTATATATACGTATATAATATAGATATAGAGAGAAGCAATAATGCATGTGCGAGCGAGCTGCAATTCTGATTGGGGTAAAACCGATTAAGAGGCCAATGAAACTCGTCACGAAGTTATCGAAATGCACTTTGCGTTACCGGTCCCTCTGTATATTGCGCGCAATAAATCGGAAAACGAGGGAAAGTCGCGCATGCGCGCGCGTCATCCCTACAGTGTATACGCGAAGTTGGTTATTACCGCCACTTCTATCGATTTCATCGTTCTCTGTCCGTCCCTCCCTCTCTCTCTCTCTCTCTCTCTCTCGGTCTCTCTCTTTCCCTCTCGCCATTTTCTCCCTTTTTCACTTTCCTATTTGCGAGTCTTGTTCGATCATGTGACGTGGCACGGATTAGAAAATTATTTTTTATCTTCAGGCCTCGATTCAACGAACGAGTACTTATTTCCGGTTGGTATAATCGCGAAGAGCGAATAGATACAACGCAAATCGACTCTACTAACAACAAAAATATGCACAGTTCCTTTGTTCTCGACGGCGTCGATGATAAATCTACCCTCCCTCGGGTACGCGTAATTCTCCCTTCGAGTGGTACCTACAGACCTCTCGATCACGGCCTACTGGCCACCGTTATGGAATTGAAGCACAAAATCACCGAAAGCTTTTAATGCCTCGACTGGCCATACACTGTTATATAAACGTATATAGAGACTAACGGTGTAGTTGAATCGCGAAATGATTTCTAAACGACCCCGGTGTAAACTACTCCCACTCTCTGCTCGGCATCGACCCTTTGACAATTTCTTTTCATTTCTTCCTCCCCCATTTGAGTTTCAACGATTGCAACCAACTTTTATTTCATTGATCACGATTCAAATCAAAATTTTGTATTCGGGGTTGAAAGCGCCTCGATCGCTTTCGATACGATAAGAACTTCGTTAAAAATAATCTTTGTCGTTATTCTACGTTTTTAAGAATATACGAGATTGTGAAAACCGATGACTAAGATTTATGTTACGTACTTAACGCAAAATTGCCGCGGAGACGCCTTAGCTACATGCTATACGAGTCTCAACGCAGCCTTACGTCGTTCCTGTTACTCCCAGGATGATGCTCGGTCTTTAGCTTTTTTTTCTTTTCTTTCACTTCTTCTTCGTACTCAGTGTGTATATTCGAGGTAGAATCTAGGGATGAACGACAATGGAACGCACAGTTTTCCGTCTCACGGGGGCTGTTGACCCCCTTGAGTGACCCAACGAGAGACCAGAGGGCTGTAACGACACCTCTAGATCCGCGTGTGACCTCATCCTCCATCTCGTTCTCCTCGCAACACTCTCTATCTCTCACGCTTTGACGAGGGTTCAAGATAGATACGAGGTAATATTTAGCCGGCATAAGGACGATCTCTCTCTCTCTCTGTCTTTCTCTTTTTCTTGGATCGTCCTCCACTATTTTCTCGTAGCCAAACTTGTCCGAAAAGAAAAGTTTTCGCGGAGAAACGACGGTTCGGTGCAGAGGTGACGAGGGACTTTGGCTTTGATGTGCCTTTCGGCCTGACTGCTCGAGAAGAGTTTCGTCCGAGAAGATCACAGAGAAGAGGGTGCAGTTTATCACCGAACTCTTATTTCTCCAGGCTTCTTTGTTTTTTTATCTCGAGTTTGTTCGAGACACGAAAGGCGAAGAAGAGCCATCGCGCCGCCTCAAGAGCGTTTAATGATTATCGCGTATTTTATTCTACATTTTCGTTACGTCGTTCCTACCGCCACGTTGTTGAATTTTAACCCGAGGGGTGGGAGAAAAATGAATATAAAACCAAGAATATGAGAGCACCGCGCCGTAGGGGGTTGAACGTCGCGTAGCGGTGGACAAACGCAACGGAATGTATAAATTCCGGACGTTGAATTCTAATGGCCGAGAAAGGGGGTGGGTCTGGTCAGAGACTGATGATCCGTAAACGAGTGGGCACCTAGTGGACCGAGAAAGATTTTTCGACGCGAACGGTCCGGCGACTTCTCCTTCAAAAAAAACTTTCACAACCGTCGTCCCACTCTTTTCGCTTTGCATCGACCACTCTACATCCCCTACTCGGTTATTTCTTCCGCCCCCGTAGCTTTCTCTCGTTCACATCGCGCCTCGGCATACATTAAAGTTCGTCGTGTCGGAAGTTTTCTTCCTGGTCGTCTTCACGACTGTTTATCCTAGGCGCGTTATTTCAATGGTGGAGAATAAACGAGAAAATGGAACGAGTATTGCACGCGCACAGTCTCGACTCTATATAGGTACCTACTTTCGTTTTTTCGCTTCATCTCCCCTTCCGTTTCTCGACTTCTTCGATAACTCTTTCACCGGCCGAAACTCGAACTTGTGCCGGTCTCCAGAGGTAGAGAGAGAGGAGAGAGGGAGAGAGAGGTTGAGTAAACGAAAAGAAATTTAGGTGCGACAGATCCCGCAACCCTTAGGATTACTCTCGTTAACACCCCGAGCAAAGTGTCGGGACGGCCATGAAAATGAATTAAACGCGTCGCGTTTATTTGTTTATTCCTTCAAATGTCTAAAGTACAATTAATTTTGTTATTTGAAAAAAATGTCATTATCATTGTTAAAATAACTTCACGCTGACTTTCTTATTTCGTTTTCTTTTTCCAGTTTTCATGATTACTTTCGTTTGGCTCGAGAATTAAATCTTCTAATGGATTCGTAATTCGTCTGGTGTTAAATTAATGCGACGTTAAATTGTGCCGTACAATGAGATAATATGGCTTCGCTCGATGACCCGATAAGCTCGGGGGGGTCACGTAGATACAGGTAGAATATGCGAGTTAGACGATGCGAATATGCGAGGATCGAACGTCCTGATAGCATTCGCTGCTGTTACTGCCTCACGGCGTGGACGGGCGGGCGAACCAAGTTCGCTTCGTTACCTCCTTGAATATTCAGGAGGGACAGACGCGTGCCCGCGGCTATTTCGCGGGGCTCAATATGTTTGGCAATATGGAGATAGCTCCGTAAATATCGATGTCGCACGCGGGTAGCGCACCCTCGACGACCCCACCACCACTCTATTTCTCTCGCTACACGATCCGTTGGTTCGTCACCGTCACTCTCGTTGCATACACATACACACGCTCATACATACACAGTGCGAGCAAGAGAGAGAGAGAGAATGGAAATATACCTCTGGTACATAAACCGAAGAACCTGACGATGGGAGCCAAATTAGGATTGGTGACGACCCATGATGGCCTCCATTTTATTTTCCCGAAGAGCAATTTTATAACACGCGCGATTCGCCGTGGTTCTTCCACGTGGAAACTGCTCTCCTGATTCGATTCAATCGCGTCGGCCACGCTTTTTCTTTTTTTTGTCCCTTTCTGTCGAGGGCGTCGGACCAAAGTGGGGAAAAAGAGGAAAAAAAGAAAGAAAAAAGAAAAAAACGGCCGAAGGAAACGAAAGTAATGTCATTTTGGGACGGGTCTGCGGCGACTACGTTATACGTCGTGTGTCCCGCTGGATAGAAGTACGGGAGAAAGTCAGGAGGCAATAAACTAATAATCCTCCGGTACCCAGAAGCACGCGCGACGTTCCGTCCAAACGCCCTCCCCCTTTCTTCGGGTTTCGAAGTATAGAATCGAGAGAGGATAACGCACCCGGTGCTCCTCTCCGGTAACATAGTGGAGAGAGGACGAAACTGGCTCTCTCGAGTTCGGTGATGTTAGTCATCCCCCTTCTCTTCCCCATCACCGGCTATATCGGGGAGGCTATTCATATTAAAGTCCTTGGGGATTGGCCGGGATTGGTGCCGGGAAGCCAAGGGACAGGCACTTTCCACATTGAGAATCAGACTCCTGCGTAGAGAGAGAGAGAGCAAGAGAGAAAGAGTGAGGGAGACTTAGAAACGATCTCTATCCCAAAAAGGCCTCGGACCTTCCCAAACATTCGAACTCTCGCATAAGGCAAAATCGTTCTTCGTCGTTTTACCTCCTTGTGCTCTCCGAGCTTCTCCTATCGCTGCTGATGCTTTGGGTTGCGCGAAAAAATATGCGTCAACGAGGACAGAGAGAGAAAGAGAGAACGAGAGAGAGAGAGAGAGAGAGTGTGAGAGAGTAAGCGAATACCGGAAGGCAGTCCTGACTCCGCGCGACATCAGAAAGGCAGAAAGGCAATTCTTCGGGCTGGCTTATCGCTTGAGAACAGGCACGCTTCTTCCATTCTTTCTTTCCCTCTGTCTCTCTCGTGCTCCCTCTCTCTCTCCCTCTATTTCTCTTTTGCCAGGATTCCGCTCTCGGTTATTCCGCGTTCCGTCCGTTTCTCTCAGTCTCATCTTTCGTTTCTCGAACGTATAGAATGCCACCCTCTCGTTTAACCCTCGGCATTTCTCATCGCTCTCGTCACTTCATTCGTCCAAGGCGACCCACGAACGACCAAGAGACGACTGATGCAGCCCAAAAAATAGCGCCAAGATCCCCTAACTTTGCTGTCCTTGCTTCTCTGAGAGCCAGGACCGGATTAAGCCCGCTACCCTTTTCTTTCGAATTCACCCCCTGCTTTTGTACAAGGATTTCATCCCTCGCCCGCCTTGCGCTTGACTGAAAGACCATGAAGGAGACGCTATTAAAAAATTGCGATTGCTTATGCCCCTTGTGGATTCTGAAATAAATAGCGTCCTATTAAAGCTAATTATTTTGTTTTTCCACTAGAAAACCCTTTTCGAATGATAATTTTTTTGTAACGAGCCCTTGATATTTGCAGCGTTTTATTTTAACGATAACTACGATTTTTACGTTTATACCGTTCACAATCTTCAGAAATTTCAATTTAAGACGGAATTCCATTGTTTCCCGTTTTCTTCGAAACATCGAGGAATAAAATTCTTTTTTTTCGTTTGCGATCAAATCAATTGTCCCTCTTTATCGCTCTTGAACTCGACCTCGGAAATGAAGAGAAAGGACCAATTAACAAGGCCCGATCCTGCTAATTGTGAGACCGAGCATTCACAGCTGTTCTTCAGAAACGAGGCAACACCCTTCCCCGCAACACCATCGTTTCCACCGGTTTTTCTTATTCACCCGTCTATCTCTGCCTCGGTATCCAACCAGTTTCGGTTCGACGGGACCACGGCCTTCTCGGGAGCCAGGGTACCCGCGTTTCGTTTCGTAACGGGGGTGAAGGCAGCGCTTAGTAAGACAGAAAGAGGGAGAGAGAGAGAGAGAGAGAGAGAGACTTTATGAAACGATTCGCTGGTTCGGACGGCTTTTAGAGAATACGGCAAAGGTACTCGAGAAGGGCGCGCCCTAAAGAGAAGAAAACCCCTCTCCTTCGTGGTAGATTCTCTCTCCTTCTCCCTGCTTCCCTCTTCCCACGAACCGAGAGATTTCGTAATCTTGCGCCACCGACGGCGAGAGAAAACGAAAGACAGAATGAGGGAGGGAGAGGAAGAAAGACCAGCTCGGGGACTTTTCACGAGAGGCTCAAACCCACGTACCACCCGTTTGCCTAATGAATTTCACTGGTATATAACGTGAAAATGGGAATTTATGTCTCGAGGGCACTGGAAAGGGATCTTTTTCGGGAGCAAGGTCCTAGGCCTCGACGCAAGGGGGCATCAGTTGGCAAAACTGCGCAAGTGGATATCTCTTACACGTAATATCTCCGCGGAGTACCCAACATTTTAAAGAACAATGTTCGCGCAGACGTGGGAGGGTTGTGAAATCTTCCTCAAAGGGACCGGACGCAAAGGTAAATCGTGCTGAAGATTGCGATAGAAATTGCTTTAGTCGAGTTATACACGACATGCCACCTGCATTTCATCCCGTTGGCAGTGGTTCTTCGGGGCCCGACCGTCCTCTGCCCTTTCTCGACGCTCGCAAACTAATTCTTCAACGAAGTGGTGAAACGCTACGATCAGCACCCCGTTACCGTTCAACTTCTCACTAGTTACGAAAGTGCGAGTTTCAACGGTCGCCGGGTGAACTCTCGGCTGCGATTCACCTCCGACGAAACTTCTTGCTCTCGGTAAGATGCGAACCAACGTTTCATCTACATCCCCACCGCGTTTGCGAATAAATCATGTGCAGAGGGGTTTGAAATCGAAAAGAAGTTTATAGACGAGCGAAATCGAGAACCAAGTATTCCTCTGTACATCGAGAATGGTACATCGTGTGTGCAATCTACGGAGAAATGTTGCAAAAGCAGTGTACCAACGAAGCTAGGGCTCAGACGGTGGAGCGTCGAACGTTTTCCCTCGAGTTCTCCGGCGTACCTAAAATAGAGAGCGAAAGAGAGAGAGAGAGAGAGAGAGAGAGAGAGCTCCTTCTGTTGCACTCTCGGCAATTATTAGTGGAGTTTCCTCTAATTAACTAATGCACTTGTCGCGTCCCGAACGTCGAGGCGTCCGATTGAAGCAGAGACGAAGACGACGATGAAGACGTCGACGAGAACGAGAACGACGACGACGACGACGACGACGACATCGTCGTCGTCGTATTTGTCCCCGAGCATCGACGCGTCTCAGCTCTCGCTCTATACATCTCTGCCTCTTGCTATACTATATTTATACATATACATCCGTATACCATAAAGCTTACACACATATATGCATGTATATATGTTCGTGAACACTCTGCTTGGAGTGTAGGCTTTTGCCTGCCTCGCTTCTCTATGTCGTTCATGGGGTCTCTCTTCAGTATTTCTCGCATCTCCCTCAGCCCGAGCGTAAGCACGGAGGCGCGGCACAGCCCCGGGGGGGTCACCGAGTAATTGGTTTCATTCCCAAGGAGGCAGACTCCGGGAGACTCGCTTTCCATCTCGCTTTTCTCCCAACGCTCTCTCTCCCTCTCCCACTCTCTTGCCTTTTCTCGGAGCCGAACATCCTGGGACTGTGCAACATGGCTATACATGCTCCCTGGTTCGCCAAAACCGTAGCGTCTCTGTCTCTCTCTCCCCTTCCCCCTCGTTCCCCGCTTGCCGTACGGCGTTGTTCTATATTAGTGTATACACATATTCCACAGATGCATCGTTTGCCCGCGGCTCTATGTGCGGCCACGACTAAGTAACGCATTTTCCGGAATAATTATGCAGATGAAGCTGTTAGTTATGATAACGTGGTCCCAGGTAGATCCGGACCAGTGCGAGATGCTTTCCGGTACGTTGTAGCGAGTCACCGTGTGGTTAACACTGACACGCGAGAGAAACGGCTACGTCTGGTTATCTTCAACGGTGCAACACCGTTGAGGAGCAAACGCTGTCACTGCCGCCAGTTTTAACAGGGCGATGCTTCTACGGCATCTTCTCTAGGGAGAACCTTCCGGTAAGGTGGGATAAGACTGAGAGAAATTTAACGAAGATACGCTCGGTTCTTCGCACTGCGTAATTTTCGGTGCATTTTTACGTTGACAATCATTAGAATACCGAATGTAAAAAGATCCAATAGGCTTGAGGAAAATCGAATGTACATTTTGATATAGTCTGGTCGTTTTCTTCGGACATATATCGGGCAAGGCGAATAAATACTGCGAGGGGAAAAAGAATGTGAGAGAATGGTAAAAATAAAAGATCGTCGTTCGAAATGAGAACTGACATTTAAGCTTTTGCTATCTTTTTCACGTTCGAAATTCGTCACGTGACGGCACAGTGAAACTAAAAACATACGCACACACGCGAGGTTAATAGTACGTTCGACAAATAACGCGTTGGAAGACGGTATAGCTTGGAAACAAGTGGTAAAAAATGGCCGGAACGCGACGAGACGGTCGTTTCTTTTCTTAAAAGCTTTGACAACCATCCGCTCGTGTCTGCGTCGCATTTTGAAATAGTAATGGCTGTGCCCTCCGATTAAATCAGACATGTCGTAAACTCGATACGACGCCTGTAACAACGTCGGTAAAGTTGACAAAAAACAGCACGAAACCCGACTGTTTTTTCGCGTCTGTTTCTTGTTTTAATTGCCGTGTACTACGACGTTAAAAAAGACGATAATGCGTTGTGTACCGTCGCGATGGCTCGTCGTGAGTTATTGTTTCGGGCGTTACGATCGAAACAATGGAATGTTTTCAGAATTGTCACCTAATTGTGGACAATATTCGTGGATTCCAATGAAGCTCTCGTCGCGAATAAACTTTCGTGCGCAACAACGTGACAACGCGATTTGAGATGCGCTTCGTTCTATTCATGCGTACGTGAAACAGAACGATGGAACGCACCGGGAGAGAGCCAAAGAGACATCTATATGTGTTCTGTATAGAGGGAGGAGAGCGAGTAGTGAAGAAACCTCATTGTCGAATATAGAGCGGATGAGGGACGGCAGAAACGTGCTGACTGTACAAACGCTGCATGTGGTTCGGTATATATGCGTGGAATCGCGTTGAATTGCCCGCTCACGTGGAAGCTCTAGCCCTGACGTGATGTCGGATACCGGGGATCATTTGTTTCAATTATTGTAAGTCACGTATCGTTTGTCGTGTTTGTAGCCGCGCAGTAATTTAATTAGCTACCCCTCGCCGCGCACTGTTCTCTTCCTCCCTCCACCTCGCCGACGCCTCTCCGTGATAAAGCATTGTGTGTGCTTCGCCTATTCGCTGATACCGCCGTTGAATGGTATAGCTATACGGGACAGAGCCAACCGCGGCACGCGATGCCTTCGAGAATTCCAGCCCGCACCTCGCCACCACATCGCTATTAGCCTATTGGTTCTGTTATTCACTTTTTTCATATTGTATAGTATTATACAGTTTTTTTTTGTTCAACCCGTACCCAACAACCCGTTCGATCCATCCGCAGGAATTCCTTGGATAAATTTCTCAAATTCACGCGCAAGTACCGATTTATCCGGTTTATGAAGCTTCGTTGGAAAACAAAATACAGCTAATATACGTCCCACATAATACACCTACGCATCGAACGAAGGAAAACGCGTTTAAGCGCATTCTTTTTGCCGGGTGGAAGCCGGGAAAACTTGGCAACGTTAGATGATGTGTCACGTTGAAAGGATAATTGATAAGCCCAGTGACGACAGTGACCGAACATCGGCAATTCGTATCCCACTAAGTCCTCTTGCTATCTCAACATTTCCGCTCATGAGAGCTTTGCGTCATTTCTATATTACTCAGCTACTTCGTTCCTCCCTTCATCGTTCGTCGTCTCTTTCCGTGACGCGACCGATGTTTTATTGCGCACTCGATCCTTCTTACGGGCTCGACCCGGGCCGCTGGTCTCCGAGTTCGAGCTTTATCTTGATGTTCGTCCCATTTCACCGCGTACACGCAGTCGTGTAACCCATTTTTTTATTCGGGCGAATAACAGCCCGATATATTTATGGATTGTGCGCTATTTCAATGACCACATTGACTATCGAGGGTCGGAACGGAATTCGGGTTGAAAAATTTGTTTTTCCTCGCGGTATCGATACTTATCGCCTTCGAGGTTAACCCTGAATCGAAAGGCTGGTTTTGTACGACGGCGTAGAAAACTCGATGTTCCATGAAATAAGTACAGGCAGAAATGTCCAAGAACGGGTAGGAAAAGTCGTGGGTAAATTTTCTTTTCTAGGTGATTTACAGCTCTCGAGGTCTCTCCGAACGGGATGAAGTTTCGCGGATACTTACTTATACTCCCAGGACCCACGTTTCACTCTTACGACTCTCTTTCTTTCTTCCCTTTGTACACATGTATGGAAGAACTCACAAGTGAGTAGAGCAGGGCCGGATTGCCGGAAGAAGTCTCTCTCACTCGCTCATTCTTTCTCCCTCTTCGCGTGTAGATACGAACTCTCCCTGAGCACAACCCAAGAGAAAGAGAAAGAGGGGGGGGGGGAGACAGGGAATGAACAAGAGGGACGGGGAGAGATGCGAAACTTTTGCTCCTGGTTACTCTCGGGGCCCAGGGTCCGAACGTGACCGATCCGTTATCCCGCGGGAACCCCCTCAGATTTCCCCGGATAATAATACTTCTTTCTTACAACTCACAGGGGGTGGCGGATGATTCCGGACTAGTGTGCATGCCTTGGTTTTTGACTTTCATCTCCCGTTGCAATATCAACGAATGTTGGTGCGACGAAAAAAAGAATCTATGCATATATTTTGTTATCGATACTTTTTCTTCGATAAAATACAACGTCAATGTCACGCCTAGCCTAACATCACCGACGACCAGTAAATGGAAGATACTTTATCTTAGCTCAACTTTACATCTATGACCAGAATTTGCATAATCCCTTCGTCACGTTTCTCCAAGACGGAATGATCTTCCGCCGGAAATGTCTTTCGAGGTAAAAACTATCCCGTTTTGTTAACAGGTATATCTGTGTATTTCCATGTTTTCCTACTCGACGTCTCTCCGTCTCATTCTCGGGAGTGTCATACTCCCTTACAGAAATCCTATTTCGTTCTTACCCACCATATTGGCTAGCAGCCCCTCGGCGGAAAGACGCGTCCTCACCTGATGTCGGTATCCCCCTGGTACAGGGAACACCAGCAGCACCACCGCCACACAGCGAGTAATGGATCGACCAAACAGTACACGAGTAAAGCATGTTTTCCGTCCCGGTGACACGACACTCTTTCTTGTCCTCTTTTCGGCCCCTAGTTTCACCAGACTCCTACGCTCTTTTCTCTCTCCGGGTCTACGTCGTCTCGCACTTCATTCCGCTCGCTGCTCGGCTTCGTCCACCCTCCTCACGGCCTTTCCATCGAAATGGAATTTTTGAGAGATTCGTGTTGCGAGCGTGGCACACCCTCGCATGTCCTTCAACGTTTATGATACACTGACACTATTCGCGTATATTATCGTTGCTCGCTCGCTTGCATCCCACGACGATGTGCAGTATTCCACTACTATCGCCATGATTCCGGTGGAGCTTCGCTATATTTCGACAAACAATTTTCAAGAGTGACGCGGGTTGTCTCGTAGCATTTTTCTCGTGATAACCGTTCGTTGTCCTTGTTTTTCTACTCGTCCTCACCTCTTTTCCTCTCAATTTCATCCCTTAATCGCAGGAGCGGACATCCAGCAATCTTCGCCCTCCTGCATCGACAAAACTTACTGCAGACTTAGCCGACTCTGAAGCTAGTGATTATATACTTATATGGCGGTGTTGCATGTTTAAAATCGTCGGTAAGTGTGGAATACGTTGAGCGAACAAACATCCCGTAACATAAGGGGTGTCGAGTTGAAATCGATTGATGGTGACTGATCAGATGACGATTTGATCGATGGGCTTATCCCCGTCAACTATAACCTGTCGAACTGCGATTACACCGCATATGGCGATCAGCCGATGTCACAAACTTATGGCGTTTCATCAACGATACAGCGTGCCTCGTATTACAGGATTCTGAGTAGCAAAGTGCAAAGTCGACATTGCGCAGCACGAAGTAAGCGTCTTTATTCGTAGAACGCTGGCCAAAAGTTTGCGTTCACCCAACCGTGCTATGAGCGATAGCTACGAGTTCTATCGCTCTCTCTTCGCACCCTTCGCGGCCTCCTTGTGCTACCCTTGATTCAACTTCTCCATACTACGGCCGGCATCGTACACTTTCAACCATACTCGCTCTCGTTCTGTACGAATATTCCACCAACGAACAGAAAAATAAAAGCAACACGAAAGTTGCAATCTGTGCAAAAGCCTCTCGCCGATGATATCATCTTCATGGGATTTATGGTGGAGCTAACAACATTGCGTGATCGATATATAGCAAGCGTATTAGTTTCATCGATCTCGAAACGAAAAACATCGGTTGATACGACAATGTGTCGGTCGGTGTAGTCCACAAATATAATTTTTCTCAGGTACAGTAAACTTCTGCTATACTTGTATATATTTATATATAGTTGTTGCAGAGTAATATATATATATATATATATAAGTATATATTTGCGACTGCCATCGTCGTTAGTGTATAAATAAAAAAGAAAAAAGGAAAAGAAAATGATGAACGCGTCCGGGTATACGAGTTCGTATCGGCGAGAGGCTATGCCCGCGCGGACGTCTGTTATACATTTTTTACGAGCTTACCGAGCGACCATTCGCTCACGGATATCAACCTTGTATCGCCATTATTGTAGTATTACCATTAAAAAGGCGGAGGTGGTTTGTATGTGTGTGTATATGTGTTTGTGTGCGCGTATACGACGTGTCGGTAACACGACTGTACGGATCCCCCGATAGACGGACAGAAATGATAACAGTCTTTCGCTCGCGTGTTCCCTCACCTAGGATAGGGAGAAAATAATGTTTGTCGTTTTATATTACGATCAAATTTATGCGTTAAATAAATATGGATTCGTGGTACGATAATGACACGTTCTTCTTTTTTTTTTTTAATACTTAAAACGATACGTCTAAATACATTTTTATTAAAGACGAAGAATATGGAGATTAAATAAAAACGAAGCGAACATTTCACGGAACTCGTTCGTTGGTGAACTAGAACAATAGTCGAATTAGAACGGACGTATATTTTTAGCCACGTGAGGTCGAAGCCAAATTCAGCTCGCGGCTGATTTTTCTAATTCCTGGAATTGATCGGTGCGCGTACGCCTGAAAAAAGATCGACGAAGCCAACGACTTTTTGTCCAGGGCTTCGGGCTCACCGAGCACGGCGTTCTCGACCATCTATACTTTATTCTCAGCCTTCGATTCGGCACTCTCTCTCTCTCGCGTGGGCCGCATAATCTTCTGACACGGGGTGTTCTTTTTTATCCCACCCCATTACGCGAGGGGCTTCGAGACATCCATGCACGTGTCTCCAATATAACACGTTTCTTTTTTTTTCTTTTAAATCGAGATTTTTGAAGGTTTCTCAGGGTCTAGCGAGGATTATCGTGGATTCGACGAAGCAGAATCGTTCGAAGATGCAGACTGTAACGTACCGTAATGTCGTATCTTATCTCGGCTCCGGACACTTTCTCTCGTTTTCGGGCAACAACAGCTGGCTCGGGGCTGGATAATAGGGCTATTAATCATTCGAACGTCTTTCCATCTTCGAAAGCCGGTTCTCTCATTCACCAAGAACGTATAAAGGAGTACCGGAGAACGGCGTCGTCATCTAATGTCGAACTATGGCGGGTTACAACGTTCGCGCCATAAATGTACTCCGTTGCTCTTGAGGCGGACGAACGCAAAAGGGGAGGGGGGAATGTTGGGTTAGCTGTATCGTAACCCATACAACCCACCCGCTCGGTGGTAACGATGGCCTTCTGTTCACCGGACCCTTTCTCCTCCTTGCTGCTATCCTTGGGGGTTATTACCGGTGCGAAACGATATCGGCAAACCCCGAGCGCCTCTACACACCTCAGTCACGCACGATACTTGAGAACGCCACCCTGAACGCGTGCGGTCTGTTCCTCGAGCCAAGAGGGTTCTGGTTTTTCTCGCGAGAACCGCGCGGGTTGCCGAGTCTCGACTGTTTCACGATGCAAGTGCTCGGTTTACTGATGGCGCACTGGAAAATTACCTTGCAAGTCATACCAGTCTGCCCGAGAGAGAGACAGAGAGGGAGAGAGAGAAGGAGAGAACGAGTGAGGGAGAGAGGGGGAGGGGACGAGATGCTATCTCTCGATTGCACGGCATCTCATCGTTGTAAAAGCCTCGCGAGCTTAACCATCCCTTATTTCAAGCAAACACGATTTTCCGTTTAAAAAAAAGGAAAAAAGAAAGCGGTTGGATCGTCAACAAGTGCGGTGAACGGCCTTTCGACTAATGCGATTTTCCTGCATAACCGACAGGTTTATTCAAAGCGAAATATACACAGGGTGTAGGAATATTTCATTGCAAAGCCACAAGTACGGCGAAGGCGAATGAGCGATTTGCCTGTCTCTTCATCCTGTTCCATCTCTCTTGCCGTCTCGGGATCCTCCTGGTCGCGCGGATTAAAGAGTAATTTTGCCGCTCGGCTTATGCGACGCGTAATTGCATTGTTACAACCCTTACATATAGTATATAGGGTATAGGAGCGATGTTGCAGAATGATGTTATACCGGTGGCTGCCTCGTCGTCGTCGTCGTCGAGGACGACGAGAACGGCGTTGCCGAGGTAAATGAAGGGGTTGGTAGAGCGCCGAGGGTAGTTATCCCAGACGCAAAGACCTACACGCATCCCCATGACGCAGACTACCCCACGACGGAGAAAGGTTTTAGTGGAAATTTTGTGTAGGCTCGCGAGTTTGGTTCTCGTTGACGCCGTCGCGCCACTAACCCTTTACACGCCCTCATTGCCCCATGTACTGCCGTTTCTACGTATTTACACCCCTAACGTCGTTCTGTTACTCGATACAAGCCTAAATTCATATCGTATCTTCTTTCAGCGTATACGAGATTTTCATGCTTCCGCAGTTCCTCCTTTATGGAAAATTAATTCAAG